>JANIJU010000003.1:2510364-2601980 GCA_025504685.1 Leucosticte australis | reverse complement strand
GGGGGGAAAAAAAGGGGGGGAAAAAAAGGGGGGGAAAAAAAGGGGGGGAAAAAAAGGGGGGGAATCTAAAAAAATAAAAATAAAAAAATTTTAAAATTTTAAAATATTTTAAAATGTTAAAAAATATTCTAAAAATATAAAAAGATTAAAAGAGATAGATTAAAAATATTTTTAAAATATTAAAATAAGATTAAAAAAAAGATAAAGGGTGTTTGCTGCCTTGAGAGCTGGTCTGATAATCAGTGTGCTTGGTCTCATGGTGACTTAGAACTGTGAGACAAGAGGGGGCAAAACCAGTGCCTTGGAAAGCAGTCAAGCACCACGAAAAACTGCTTTTTAACAGAGAAAGAGACAACAAAAAAGCACAGAGATAACAGAGACACCACCAGGTTGCCATGTCCTTCCCTACCTCTCCTCTTCACCCTCCAGCAATTTCCGGTATGCACTGATCTCCATGTCAAGTGCCAGTTTAACATCCAGGAGTTGCTCGTAGTCAGTCAGCTGCTCCTGCATCTGATTTCTTATCTCTGCAATTTCCTTCTCCTTCTCAGCCAGCGTTTTGCGACAGTTTTCCTGCTCCTGGGCCAAGTTGCTCTCCAGCTCCTGTGCTCTGTCCTGCCACGCTCTGGACTAGAGGAAAAGCATTGAAAACATCAGTGATGGTGCAGAGGAAAGCCCACCCAAGCCTCCACGTGCTCTGCTGTTCAGGCAACACCGAGTTCAAAACACAGAAGTTATGTCCTCCCCTGTTTCTGAGTTCAAACTCACCCATGTGTTCAACTTCCTCCTTTCCACCTCACGTACTACAAATATAAACACCTCAAATTCCAGTGAAACTTGCAACATCCTTGGGAAAACAACGACTTTGCTTCATTTTTCTGAGGTCTGACAATATGCTACTGAGCCTGAATTTACTTGGGAAAGAAAAATTGAGCTTAAGAGTTTAAGTGTTTAACACGTGCCAGACAGGACACAGGAACACAGACTTAAGCTGCACCAAGGGAAGGTTTAGGCTGGACATTAGGACAGATTTCTTCACCAAAAGGGAGGTTAGATCTTGGAATGGGCTGCCCAGGCAGGCAGGTGGAGGAATCCCCACCCCTGGAGGTGTTTCAGTGCTCTGTAGTTTCCAGATGTCTGCTTTGGGCTTTGGCTTGGTGCTGCTAATCCTGAATTCTGGGAGGCAGCTCCCCTGAAGGAATAGGGGGTGCTGTCAGTGCAAACCTGCCTGCCTATCCTTAAAGCCTCCAAGGCTTGCTCAGGGTGTGGTGATAAGGATTCCTTGAAGAAATCTGATTTGTCTCAGGTCAGCAGATCTTAAAAGTGTACACCCAGAATGGAATGCTTATCAAAGAAAGCCCAAAATGATGGCAGCTTTAGGGTTTCCATAAGCATCCTTTCTTCTGTTTCACAGCCCCTTGAGATTAAATTTATTTTTTTTTTAATTAAGGAGCAGACAGAGGAACCGATGCCCCATAATCATAAAGTTTGTTATGCATGCATCCAAATTTAGGAAGTCACCACATATTCCAGAGACAGAGAGGGAAGGGAGTCTCCATGTCTGACACAAGGGACCAGTATAACTGGTTGTCAATGCTAAGAGCCAGATAAGGAATTTAATAAATGGAATTTTGTGTCACACGGGAAGATCACAGTGGAGTCTACTACAGAGCTCAGTGCTGGCAACTCAAACCAGACCAGCACCATGGATAAGAGATTTCCAAGAAAATAAAGCTTAACTTAATGCCACAAAAGTTGAAAACAAAAGTGTTCTGGCTGACTACACTAATGCTACCATAAAAAAACACCCCAAAACCACAGCAAAATGGTTTCTTTGGTGGAAAATCACTTTCGAAACGACAGAAGTTGATTTTCCCTGAAGCTGAATGCCCTGAAATTAGCAACAAATACTTCTGCCAGTTCAGAAGCAAGTCCTCTGAACCAAGCTGTCACTCCTGAAGTCACAGAACAGAGGAAATTAACTTAATAAACCTGTTGACTGAACCCCAAAAAATGATGGTAATCTAAAAGGCAGAAATAAGATCTAAGTGGCCAAAACTTTCCATCCAGCTCCTGTGGAACCTCATGCACATTCATTACATCACCTGATCTTTTCCAGAGACTAACTTGACTAGATAAAAGGAAAACTAGGAAGACTCTTCTTAGTATCTGCAAATTTATTTGGAAAATTAGGAAATAATATCCCCCACATTTATATTTTTCACTAGAAATACACAGAATTTTGATGTCCTGTAAGAGCCTACTGTACAGGAGGAATAAAATTCAAAATGTATCACAGAAAGGATCAAACAGTACTAGTATTTTATATTAGTAAAAAAGTTTAAATGTTTTTGTTGCATTTTCAAGTGAGCTACAAAAGCTTACTGCAGAACCTACTCCTAATTCTTCTGATTTTCATTCTGGATTTCCCACTGCAGTGCACATAATGTTACAAACAAGCCAGTACTGAACATGTCACTTGTCATACATTATGTCATACTTCTCTGGGTGTGATCTATGCCCACTGTGATCTAGGAATAACCAATTTCTGCTCGAGGTCCTGCCCTACAGATGCTTAAGTACAGTTATTTGATGTTTTTACTCAGTCTCACATTCCTAATCTGGGCAAGATCCTGTCATTAGTTTTGGGGTTTTTTTAGATGTCTGGATGCAAACTGGATCTAGGATGAAAAGAGCCTGCAAATTCCCGTTCTGGCTTTGAATGTTGTTTTGTAGAATTCCACAGGCTGGTCCAGTCAGTACTAAACTGCTCAGAGTGTCAAGAACATTTAATAAACATTTATCTAAAACTGCCTCATCTATCCACAAAAATTTTCACAAAAGCCAGTTAACAGCACCCCATTTCAAACACTGGTTCTACAGCAGAATACTACACACAGAAAAAGAAAATAAGGTTTGTCAAAAGGAGACATTAATGGATTTGAAAAAGCAGAGCAGGACGAGAGAAGATGAACTCCAGTCGCGACACTGAACAAACTTAGGGAAAGACACATCTTTAATAAAAAAACCCAACAAATGTAATGGGAAGAAAAGCCCTTTAATACAAAACCCAACATCTGTAAATAGCAGGAGCGAGGAGGCACAGCTGGATACCTCTTTCTGGAGGCTGGTGATGTGGGAGGACAGGCTGTCGATGCGCATGCGGCTCTCGTTCAGCTGCTCCCTGATGGTGTTGGCTGCAGAGCTGCTCATCTCCGAGGACAGCCTGGCACTCTCCAGCTGCAGGGCACCAAAGTGAAGACATCAGTTTCACTAGAAGAAGGAATGAATCACCAAAAACCCACAGGCCACGCTAAGCCACCCAAGTTCCTCCCTGCAGCTCCAACGCACTGAAACTTTTCTTTGGGGCTAAAATGTGGTTACCATGTTGGATTGCCCTGCCTGGAATTCCAATTCTCTGAATATTTAGGATTAAAACTTTCCCTTGTAGACATTACTGAAATGGAGCTACTGAGCTCTGTTTTCATGCTGGCTAAAGTTTATTTAACACACTTAAATGTTTATTTAAAACGCTTTAGCTTCTTCTTAGTGAAGAAGCTAAACTGAGATTACCAATTCTCTAAAAAGAGGCAAACTTGTTAACTTTCAGGCAATATAAGCAAATGGGTACTAGTACCAGTGCCCTAAGCCACTACTGCTTCATTCTATCACTTCAGTCTTGAATGGCTTTACTTTTATAAAGTAACTAAATAATTCCTGCTGAACACCTATCTGTTCAGCAGGAATTATTCACCAATTCCTACCACACACATTTGAGATGCACCATAGATCTATTGAATTTGATGATGCAAAGCAACCTAATTTATTTTTTTTAAACTAAGTTTGCAAAAATACAAAGTATACCTGATGATAAAGACCAAGGAAGCAATGAGAGGTTGCATTTTTGGCTAGATCATATATAAAATAATCTTTTCCAAGTCATATTGAAGGCCTGGAGAAAAGCAGGCTGAAAATACCAAAACTTATTCGAATAAATTCAGTTTATATGAACTTTTCTGATGTAAAATCCCACCCTGCTTTTAAAAAATACTAACTGCAACAGCACAGCCACAGAAACCAGGTTCAGTTGAGACATCAGGGTGCCTCCTGACATAAATGCTGAGTAACAGCAGAGGAAGGAAATGATGAAGTATAACTGATTTCAGATTTCTGCCTAGATGAGTGAAAACCAGAAGTTACTGGGCATTGTAAAACTTCCCCATGTTTTGTACAGGCTCAGAGGACTCTGTCTTCTCAGAATTTTTATACATAACATGGGACACCTTATGGATCATTGTTCAGTATCATGCTTAACAATGCAAAAACTTTCCCTAAATTCACAGTAATCCCAGCATTAATCAATTTTCCCCTCAGACCACCTTCACACAGGGCTTCCTTCCCTTCTGTTATTGCTCCTGATGAGGATTAAACCTGCTCCCAAAGTGAGAAGTGCAAATGCAAATCCACACCCAAACGCATGCTAATTTTAAACCCAGCTCCCTAATAAACCCCTCCGAGCCGCCAGCAATTACGCTATTAAACCAAACGAAAACAAAGTAACATCAAACAGCTGTGTGAAAACATTGCTCTCACTTTGGAATGGTAAGTCTCTTCGAGCTCTTCCTTGTAGAGCTTCACTTGTGCATCGTGCTGCTCTCTGATCTCGTGGAGGGCCTGGGCCAGTTTGTGCTCGTACTCAATCTGACGCCCAGAATCAACCTCCACCAGGCGAGTTTCATGCTTCCTTCTTGTCTCATTGATTTCCTGTGAGAGCCAGAAAAACATGTTAACACTCAGGAAATACAGGACAAAAAGTTTCAGGAGACTGTCCTGCTGAGTGGGGAGTAATGCAGGTTCTAGTATCAGATTATTCTGGCATGAAGCTTTTAGTAGAAAGGGTCTCCCTAGTCTCATTTTGCAATAGCCAGTCATTAAAATAAGAGCTAGGATACCAGCAGCATTCTTTTTTTTCCTGAGAGTTCTCTGAACTTTCAACAAATACACCTTAGCATCATCAGATTTTGGAAATATATTCCTCCTTTCTTGAGGTATCCTCTGTCCTTCAACAAAATCAAATTACTGTCAAGTAACAGTCACCCCACTTTCCCCATTTACTTGTGTGCTTGCCTGTGCTTTCTCTGGAAAGAAAGGGATTCCAACAACATGAAACAAAGCTGAAAATACTTCTAGCAAGAAAAAGTACACATGGAACAAAAGACAGTACAGTCAAGTACATTTGTTACTGCCCTAAGGTTCCTCCTGGAAAGCCTCAAATGCCACAGGTGAAAGGAGGGAGGGTGACAAGATAAAGTTCTAGGAGACAACTATTCCTCCACTTTTGTTTCCATTATTCAAGAGCATCCCATTAGAAAGGTTTGAAATTTAAAACACTGCAGGTCCAGAGCACCTGTTTGAGTCCCCCTCCACTCTATTTCTTATAATGGGATTATGTGGAAAATTACTAACCTACTTCCTCATTAATAAAAAAAGACATGTGCATGATCAGATTCCATGATCAGAATTTAGGATGAAACAACATGATACATAAAGTTATTTTTACCACAAGAATTCAGAGTTAAAATAATTTTTCCTAGAAAAAGGAAGTTAAAATCTTCATGCTAGAACAGAGGTAAACCCTACTCTGAGTAGGAGTTCTGACAACTTGCAGAGGTA
This sequence comes from Leucosticte australis, assembly GCA_025504685.1. Taxonomy (NCBI): domain Eukaryota; kingdom Metazoa; phylum Chordata; class Aves; order Passeriformes; family Fringillidae; genus Leucosticte; species Leucosticte australis. The sequence continues at coordinate 2,596,307 of JANIJU010000003.1, read as the reverse complement.
CCTCCCAACCTAAATTATTTTCCTATTCTAGGATTTCCCACACCTGTTGTCTTCTTCTCTTTAAAAAATGTTAATTCTTGAGGCTAAATTTACCTCCTCATACATATTTTTACGGAATTCCAGGTCCTCAATGAGGCTCTGACAACGGTTCTCAAGGTCCACTTTCTGCAAGGTTTCGTTTATAAGCTGGTCCTTGGCAGCACCTAAAGCAGCTTCAAGCTTTAAGAAACAAAAAGAATCAACACAAAAATTATGGAGCAGAACTCACACAATGGCCAAAGCCTCACAGAACAACAGCTAACTACACATTAAGGTTTAACTTCACAATCAAATCCCAATATTTACCCCAGTAATATCACATATCACACATGGACACTCTTGCAGTTGCTTATACAAGTGAGTTCTATATATTTCACATTAGTAACTGGCATTAAAATTGCTACCTAATAATTTTCCTTAGAAATCAATTTTTAATACATAGAAAACACCAGTTTCCTTGTCTCCACAACTCGTCTTCTTGAGGTGGTGCTGCTCAAGATTACAAATCTAAAGGCTAACAAAACTAGGACAAGAGGTTTTCCTCCTCATTGTTCCACCAGAGCATGCAGAACCACAGGCAGAACCAAAAGAAGGGCAGAGAGGAACTGTTATTTGTCAGTTATTACCTGCTCTTGTGAAGTCAATCCGGCCCCCAAAAACACTTCTGAAAAGTGTCAAAATGTACTTTGAGTCTTGACCTGCTTTCTTACCCCTAAGTAACATCCCTCCTAATTTCAGCACCTGTGATTTTAAGAGCTCTCTCAGCTCTTAAAATTGACAGGTTTTCATACTTTTTTTTTTTTATTACAAAGTTATATTTTATCAGATTGGCAGCTCATAATACAAAAAACCACCCCACTAGCTAATAGAACCTGATGGTTAGATATCTTTTCTTCTCACCTCTCTAATTTGCTCTTTCAAATCTTCAATTTCTCCCTCCAGACTTTTCTTATCACCAAGGGCTGTGGCCAGTGCAGCTTCTTTAGAATTCAGGGCTGCTTCAAACTCACGAAGTTTGAGCTGGGCTCCACTGAGGTCAGATTCCTTTTTTGCATAGCTGGAAGAAACCCGAGAAAGTGGTTGCAAGAAAACCTATAAATCCCCCAAAACAGACTGCTGGCTAATAAAGCAGTCTGAATCTTGAACTTGAGAAACACTGTCAAAACATCCTGTTTTAGCTAAATTTACTGGGCTTTGTAGCACCCTTCAAAAATGGCAAAGCTCCACAGACCTGAGGAAACAGACCCAAATCCTGTCTATACAATATCTGCCATCAAAGAAATTACACTGGTGCAGAGGTGACTTCTTTATGAAGGTAAGCACAGAAGATTTTCAAATTACCTTCAAATTAGTTTTTGTGTCTAGACAAGCAGTCAAGCATTTTCCAGGTGTTTATCTCCTAAACCAGCATATTCAAACAGAGAAATCAAATGGGGGGGAAAAGTAATGTCACATAAACACAAGTTTATTATCCACAAATAATACTGTAACAGGCTGCTATGAAAAACAGGAGAAAGGAAACCCATATTCACGAATCAAAGTGTTTCTTGTCCTTAGATGGCACAAGCAGCCATTAAATGTGTAACAAGTTCTTCGACCTTGGAGTTAATCACTTTTCTGCCTGGGATATCCACATTTGTCTATCAAGGGCAATAGCATGCAGAAGTCCTAGGTGGTTTTAATTGAACTATGAACTTTTTAAAGGAATGGACAGATTTAGGCTCAATAATACAAGAGCTGGCATATCCTTCTCCAGTTCTTATGCTTTTCTTTCCAGACGTTAAAAACAAAACAACACAAAAAACCCCAACCCAGAATTAACAGCAGAAAATTGGATAAATTAAAATTAAATTAAAACTGGATAGATTCAGAATACATCCACTACTCTTTTTAGTCACTGTTCAGTTTATAAGACACACCAGCAACGCATCTCGACAAAATGAGACCAAACGCAAAATCAACACAATTTTAAAACGAGACACCCTCAGCTTTAAAAAAGATCCTTTTTTTCCCCCAAGATTACCTGCACTTATCATGCTCAGGAGAGGTGCATGCACACAGAGGGATGTAGGGAAGGAATGCCTCTCTGGAGGTTTCAGCACCACAGCCACACCACATGGCAGGCTTTACGCAACAGATTTAGCGCTCCTTAATCCCGATCCCGTGGGATTAGCACCTGCCCCCGCCATGGCATCCAAGGGCCAGGCTGGGAGCCCCGAGACACACAAAAATACTCTCTTCTGCACTCAGCTGCTTCCTCCTGCTCAGCACTCCCCACTGCCTTAGTGGCATTTCACTCCTCAGACCCACAGCTGGATCCAGCGCTCGGACAAAAACACAGGATTTAGGGTTTGGGCACTCCTGCTTCCAGCTCTCTGCATTATTCCCTAGAAGTTTTGTCCTGTCCTTCCTCTTCCACCCAGATCTGTTGGAACTTCAGCATGCAAGGAAGGTGTGCAGCATTAGAGGGAAAAGAAGGAAGGGAAGGTATTGTTGCACATCTGTACAAAAACACATCTGTAAAAACACCCAATCTCTCCATCCCCTGTTAGGAAGTATGAGGGCCCACAGCAGACAATTCTTGCTTGATCACTTCTGGGAAAAAAGCTTTAATCAAAACATGAAGAAACTGCTTCTCCCATGCTGAAACCAAGCCTACCAAGTCAGACCCTGAAATGAGAAAGTTGCAGAGCTTAAAGCACTGTGCTGCTCCCCAAATTATCCTGGACTCTGAAACAGAGAGATCCCCCAAAATGTGCCACTACCCAGAGTGTGTGGATACCTTAAAACTGCTTGGATCTTAAATTATTTTAATGCAAATACATTTTTAATGCATTTACAGACTGAAAGGCAGCTGAGAAGAACATTCATCAGCAGAGAAAAAAGGGTATTATAATAAACAGACCAGCAACACCAACATGATTAAAACTCAGTGTAGTACCTGTACCACAAAAAGTATTACCAGTTAGATCAGCCCTTTCTGGCTTGTTTGCAACAAGACTGTCTGTGAAGCCAAGCTATAATTTAATGCAACAAAAGCCACAGCGGGGGGGGGGTGGTGGGTGGATGGAGAATTAAAATTAAGCACCATTAGTTGTTAGTGACATGAGCTGTCTAATTATGAGACAGCTCATCTGAACACATTCTCAGAGAGAAAACAGAAACTAGAGCTCAACACTTCAAACGCTGGAAGCCAGATGAAATCTCAGCAACTCAACAGTGTCATCCCAGCCCTAAAGGGAATACAGGAAAGGAGGAAAAGATCAGAAAAGCCTCTGTGATTTACAAAAACAAACACTAATGTATACAACACATACTTCACCCTCACACCCATTAATTCTGACCAGGAAGAACTTCAGCCTCTTGACAATAGCTGGCTTCTTCCTCCCCAGAGAGCTAAAGCTACATCTGAATACAGCAAATGAAAAAACCTCAAACACCTTCCTGTTGCAGTGTTCAGAAATTACCTAGAATTGTGCTCCTTTTCAAGTCGTTTGACTCATGAAAGGAAAATAAAAGCAAACAAGTAATTGCTGACTTGCATCTTTTTCAAAGAAGCAGTTTGCTTTTCTCTCTTTTGACTTCCGTGGATCTTCTTATCCATGGAATTGTTTACAACAACCTAGAACTTCCCATCATCTCCTTAAACTCCTTGCTAAGTTAATAGAAAAGCCATACAAAAACCCAGAAAAACCTCAACTAAACAAAAACCTCAAAGAAATAATTTTCTAGCTGAACTGACCATCTGGAGCCAGACAAACCCTGCACCTAACCCAAGGCAAGCAGTCAGCAGCCAGACCTTGGGAGGTGTAATTCAAAATTTCCTTTCAAACTGACCAAGTGCAGGATGCCACCAGCCTACAGATTCTTCTCACCTCCCACACCCCACCCACTCTTTTCTGCCGCTACTTAAGAGCCTGATCACCAAGCTAAGCATTACCAACATTAACAAAACCCTCCTCGAAAAGCATGGGCTTTCAGCCAAGTCCTGACATAGATACACACATGTTGCAATTCCTGATAATACAACCTATATTTAGACCCATATAAAATTACATTTACTGCACAGTGGGTTGGTTTTCTACTCCACTTGTAGAGAAATATGAAAATAAAAAGAAAAACACAAACAACTACAGTCATGAATTCTATGTTTTATTTAGCTAGCAGTCAGTTTCCCACATTTTTCCCCCATGGCAGACAAAATGCTAAGGCTGTATTTTGCAAGAAAGTGACTTAAAATAACATAAAAAGCACCTAAGAGCATTCAAAGTTTATTGAATAGAGACCGACATGAAAATCAGAGTGACTGGATGAGTTTGGCTTTCCTGTAAATAAATATATGTAATAGGTTTCATGTCACCCATTTTATTTAAATGTAGTGTTTGCAACCAACAACAACACATCATCTCTGGTCACATACTGCTCAGCTGTGACCCTGCTTGAAGTCACAAATCCAACCTGAAGCTCATGGTCATCTGTGTGAACCCCACAACCCCATTTTTAGCAGAACCCACACATACAAACACATATCAAGCCACTGCCCATCACCCTGCCATCATTACATATCCACGTATTGGAGACCAAATATTTATGTCCTCCACTGCACAGAAGACATGCTGACTTCAGGATATAAATTCTTACATTTCAGTGGCTTGAATTATTTTGCAACAAGTCAATCACCCCACTCCTTCCCCCTCTGGGTGCTCTATGGTACACATCCAAACAGTGACAGATTTCAGATTAAAGCTCTGAAGGTCCCACTGACTCCAATCTTTGCCTCACTTTTCAAGATCACCTACAATAACAAAAATATGCCTAAAAAAATTCCAGTCAGCTTCCTTTCCAGCTCCTTACAGCACATATGTCCCTGGAAAAGCCTGGAACAGGTGTCACATCTTTGCCTGCACCAACACCACATGGTTCTGTGTAGCTGCTCAGGGTACCAGCTGCAGAGTGCCACACACTTGCACGGTAATTCAAGCCACAGGCTGATGGGAAGCTGTTCCTGATATTTATTTTACTGCCTAATCTCAGTGCAGAAATGTACTTCAGAGTGTAGATGGGAAGGAAGACCAACTGGAGATGCAAATCCAGCCAGCCAGATAAATTATCTCTTTGATATTTAAAATTAAAGTTTATTTCCTTGCCACAATTACATTTGCTATTAATGCTTGCATTCAACAAAACACCTGAAGATAATAAAGGAAGATTAAGTCCCTTACCAACACCTTCAATAAAACACACAATTTCCTTCGAAGTTACTTTAATCACACTGTCTGCTCTTCCAGGAGAGCAGACGTCCCTCAACACTGGCAAACTGCCACAGTGAAACCCCAGCCTGCCAAAGACAAATGTCAACAATGGGTTTCCTAAATGAACTAGAGTTAACAGCAGCTCACACCTCCTAAAGAACACAATTTCCTCACAGAACGTGGGCAAGTTCAGCCGGGGATTTTTGACCTGCCGTACATGGAATTAAGTCCCCATCGCAAACATTCTTCGAAATAAATTTTCTTTATCTTGGAAACCATTTCCACCAGTGGAAAACTATGCTGAAACCTGACCCATCAGCATAGCCACACAACACAGCAGCCAGCCTTGGCTTTCTGAACGGCCCTTGTTCAGCAGGACTTGGTGACACAGCTGTGCCAAAATTCACAATGTGCACCCTTGTTAAGTTAATTGCTCCAGTGACACAGGAGACCTTTCCCCCCCCACCATCCTGGCCCAGCAGTTCTCCCTGGTGTGCACTTGTGGCAAATGATGAACCCATGATACATTTCCCCTCAAAAGCAGAAGCTTTGTCCAGTCTTGTAGGATGCATTGGAGCAATTGGGACCTGCTGCTTAAATGATGGCATTATGACATGCCCAAGGATCACATCTTTCACTGATTTGTATGCCTTGTCTATTTAATCCTTTTCTCAAGAAATATGGAACTTGCAGCAAACTGAACTCCCATCCAAGGCGTAGGAAATGCACTCAAAAACTAAAAACAACAGGAGTTGTTACCCCAAAATAATTTGTTGCTAATTGTATCATCACACATTTTGAGAGTTCATGATCCTGCTACCTACAGGCAACCTTTCACCTTTATTGCTCATGAGCAAGTCCAGCAGCTGGAAATCAATATGCACAGACATTTTTTTCTGTGGAGCTACTGCTGGTGTCTTCCACAGCCCTTGACTGGCAAAACTGTAGCAGTCACAATTAATTACACTATTTATTTAAAGGACAGAAATAGAGGCATGTCTCTACAACAGCCAACACCAATGGCACAGCACACAGTAAAGTCTTGTCTAATCACTAACGAGAAAATAAATTGGAAATACTGTGGAATTTGTGCTCTCTCTCAACTCTTTCTCAAATTGTAGAAGAGACATCTCCCTCTCCTCCACCTCCCAAGAGCTCTCCAAGAATTCTACATACCCAAACTCAAATTACACGTTTTTTTCTTCCCCCAAGTCTTGAGACACAGAGATTTATTTTCCTTTATCTCCTTTCTGCCCATCACAAGCTTCCTATTTACACAATTATGAGTATCACTTTCCCATCCCCTCTGCAGAACAGAAATAGGGAAGCTCTTTTTTTTTAATCTCATTCTTCCCCCCGCCCCAGTTCTTTAGAGATTTGAAGTATCAAGGGAAACCTTCATATTTTTGCTAGAGCAGAACCCACTGCATGGCAAGCACTCTAGAAGAACATGCAACAAGTCTGCTACATACAGGAGTACCAGCTAAAGAAAAAATGCAATTTTCTTGAGGGATTTGAAGTATGAACAGAGCAAGCTTTTTGGTGCATCACACCATATAGATGGCACAGAAGTCAGCAAATCTAACAAATAGGTGACTGGAGCTTTAATTTTTGTAAAGAAAGAATAAGACAAGTCCTACAGCACTCTGAGACTAACTAGAAGCTTGAGTTTGAGGCAGTAAGAGTGACTGAAAGATGACTGGAATAAAATGGATCAAGCAATTAAGAAGGATGCCGTGCTAACCAGAGGAAACAGAGTTGCACAAGAATAACACCTGCAAAAATATTCAAGTAACACAAGTAGATCAGCTAGACCATGAATGGTATTGCCCAACTTCAGATAATGAAGTGGCAAATCATCTTTGCTCCCTCCACAGACCCAGAACACCTGGAGAGCCATTTCTCCTCCACTTGCTCTGTAAAGAAACAAAGCCATCACTGATTTGAATGTTATGGCTAACAGAATACCTAAACCACACAAACCAAACATGCCAGGCAACTTTTCTTTTTTTTTTTTTCCTTTTATTTTCCCTCCAACTGCCTTTGTTAGATCCAAACTACAACATACTCACATTTTAACTAAAGCCAATGCATACAGCACACTGCAGTCCAGCTTTCAGAGAGGGCAAGGAAAAACCTGCTGAGAGCACACATCCTCACCTTGCAAACCTTTACAGTACTCCAAAGCACACTTGTGCAAAGTGCTTTTAAGAGTATTTTTTGTCAGGTTGTAATGTGATTTAACAGCTTTAAGAAGCCACGAGGGAGCGTGCTCCAGTTCAAGTGAAAAACCCCTCTGCTCCTTTTTAAGACTTTGCAAATAGAATTACAGATAAGCTTAGATATCCCCAAGATATCCATCTTAGCACTCAAAGACGACTAAGAAACTGCACGCCCATCGTGAGGTCTGGCACCAAACAACACCAAAGAGCCACAACAAGTGGAATCCAGGAGCCCCAAACAGCATTAAGTGTTTGTTTTACCAAACCGCCCAGGAGTTCTTGGCAATCAACACCCCGCCCCCAACAAAACAGGTTTTTTGCCAAGTATCACAGGCAAATGCAAGACAGAATATGCAGATGCCCATGTCCACATTATTAAAGCCTTGGCTCCAGCCACAAAAAAGGAATCCACTACAGACTGCATTTAGATCCCAGTCCTACGCATGGAGTCTTGTGAGAAGCTGACACAAGAGTGTGCCTTCCTCAACAAAATCACTAAGAGATGGAAATACCTGGCTTGACTTCGGAGTCAAGTAATGTTGGTGCCTGACAGCAGCTACACCTGGCTTTCCCCTGTCCCTGTCAATGACTACTTTGATTTAAGACTTTCATAAGGCACCAAGAGGGAACCTCAGGAACAACCAGTCTCACTAATTAGAAGCTCACGGTTTTAGTTTTTTAAATAACAGAGTCCAAAAGATATCAGAGCTGTCTGCAGACGCGGGAGAACATCAATGTGTTGGTTACACATGAAGTATCTATCTTTCTCATCCTGAAAAATCAGGGCTGAGAGAGCATTTAAGACACAGTAGCAGAGGAAGAATAACAACTCTGGAGGTTTCTTCCCCCCATCCCAATATTGTCACACCTTGTGATTCCAAGGCTAAAGCGCGAAAGCCTAAAACTGCAACAGTCACAAAAATCAAACGGAAGGTAAACACAAACAAGGAACCAAGTAAACAAATAAATCGAGTCGAGTGTTTAAGAAGCAAAATCTAGTGTCACAAAATCAGTTCACAGCAAGAGCTGGGATCTCGGCATTGCGCCCTAAAGCCGTCAGTCTGGGGGATGTGTGGACACAAATTCTACCTTTTGTAACATCTGAACATCCAGGAGGGCACACAGAAATTACAGTTCCCTTTGGTTTTAAGTATGATCAATGTATTACCTAGTCAGTATTTCCACATTATGAAGTTAATCTGTTTCAGAAAGGTTCAAGTTTTCATCCCGAAGCAGCCTGAGCCTTAAAGAGAGCCCTCTGTCCGTGCAGGGGGAGGTGGACAGCCATGGAATCACAGTGCTGAGGGACTGGAATGGACTCCAAAGCCCGTCCAGTCCCAAGTGCCCAGACTAAAGCAGACTGTTCCGAGCTCCATCAAGCCTGGCCTTGAACACTTCCAGGGATGGGGGCATCCACAACCTCTCTGGGCAACCTGTGGCCAGGACATCACCTTTCTCACAGCCAAGAATTTCTGTCCGATATCCCATCTAAACCCGCCCTTCTTCAGTTTAAAGCCATTCCCACCTCGTCCTATCACTCCGTGCTCGTGTCAGAAATCTCTCCAGCAGCCTCCTTAGTTACAGGAAGGTGCTCTGAGGTCTCCCTTACTGCGGGTAGCAATCAGAGCACTTCGCCTCATTTCTTACGCGCCAGCCTCCCTGTACAACCTGTTCCAGCGCCTCACCACCCGCACAGTAAGGCACTCATGCCTAATACCCACCCTGTCGAACCAAAACTCCCCCCTTTTTCCGTCCGCACCGGTCGGAGCCATCCCGAGCATCCCGCGGATGCTGCGGGGGCCGGGGCACTCGCACCCGGCAGGGGCGGCGCTCGGGGCCGGCTCTTCCCGCCGGGGCGGAGCGGCGGCAGCGCTGCCCGTGCCTCCTCATTCATTCCCTCATTCATTCCCGGCCGCGCAGCCCCCGGCCGAGCGCCGGCGGGACGGGCGGGCGGCGGCGCGGGGCGCGCACCGCCGGCGCCTCCGCCGCCGCTCCGCCCGCATCCCCATCTCCATCCCGCCATCCCAGGGATGCTTCCCGGCCCTTTCTCTCCGCGCTGCCCACCTGCCCAGCAGCTGCTCGTGCTCGGCGCGCAGCTTGCCCAGCTCGATCTGCAGCTTGGCGCGCTCCCGCGCCGTGTCGTCCAGCGCCCGCCGCGCGTCCGCCAGCTCCGCCTCGTAGATCGCCTTGAGCCCGGTGACCTCGCGGCCCCGCACCTCCTCCCGCTGGGTCACCTGCAGCTGCAGCGCGCTGTTCTCCGTCTCCAGGCTCCGCACCTTGTCGATGTACACGGCCAGGCGGTCGTTCAGCTGCCGCAGCTCCTCCTTCTCCTGCAGGCGGGAGATGCGCGTCGGGCTCTGCGGCATCGCGGCGATGGTTGGGCCGCGGGTCCGCGGCAGCGTGGGGTCGGCCATGGAGCGCGGGAGGGGGGAGAGGACACCGGCGGGGCGGGGAGCGGGCGGGGAGCGATGGGCAGGCGGACGCACGGACGGACGGACCGACCGCCGTCGCCTCCTCCTCCGCCGGCTCCGCACCGATCCAATATGGCCGCGCGCCCGCCCCGCCGGACCGCTCTCGCGGCCCTCCCGCCCACGTGACCGCGCGCCAGCCAATCGCGAGCCGCCTTCTGCCGCGGGCTAAATTCAAAACCCGCCAACGGCTGGCGGGCGCGCCACTGAGGCCACGCCCACTGAGCCACGCCCACGCCCCGCGCGCATTCCCGCCCCTCATTCCCGCCCTCCGTTCCCGCCCATGGCTCCGGACAAAGGGACCCGGAGCTTGTGTTCCCTCCCGCCGCCGCGCTTGGGGGTCCCCGCAGGGCCGCCGGCAGCTCCCCTCAGTTGGCCGAGCGCTCCCGAGGAGAGGCAGTGGTTTGGCGGTGTGGCAGTAAATTACAAAATCACGGGATAAATCTGGCGGGGGTGATGGAGCCCGGCGTACGGCCGGACACCACCCTGTCAACAAGAGCATGCACTGAGCGCCGTGCAGGCTTTCGTTAAGCACCTCCGGGGATAGTAACTCCAGTGCGTCCCCGGGCAGCCCGTTCCAGTGCCTGGCCACCTGTTCTAGGAAGAAAATCCTCCTGATGTCCAACCTAACTCCCCCCAGCACAGCTTCAGGCCGTTTCCTCCTGTCCCTGTTCCCCGGAGCACAGCCCGACCCCCCAGCTGTCCCCTCCTGGCAGGAGCTGTGCAGAGCCACAAGGTCCCCCCTGAGCCTCCTTTTCTCCAGGCTGAGCCCCTTCCCAGCTCCCTCAGCCCCTCCTGGGGCTCCATTCCCTTCCCAGCTCCGTTCCCAGCTCCGGCCCCGGCCGCAGCCCCTCCATTCCCCGTGTGAGGGCCCGGAGGTGCCGCAGCCCCCGAGGTGCGGCCTCAGCGGGGCCGGCACAGGGCCGGGCCCTGCCCCGCTCCTGCTGCCGCCCGCGGCTGGCACAGCCCAGGGGCCATCGGCCTCTCGGCCACCTGGGTACCCCTGGGCTGTATCCAGCTGCAGCTATAAACCCCTCATAAATAAGGAATTTTGCTGTGCCAGATGTTTCCTACCCTGAATTTACATTTCCCTCACCCACCGGCTGCTCCATGTGGTTTAAAAAACAATGTTGGCTCCTGCTGCTGCCTGAGCACCCAGTGTGGGGCTGCTTTGGAGGAGTTTGGTATGCAGGGATCTCCCAGCTACAGGATGAGAGGGCAGAAGGGGCTATCCAAGGAGGTGGTGGAGTCGCTGTCCCTGGAGGTGTTTAAGGAAAGGCTGGAAGTGGCGCTCAGTGCCATGGTCTGGGTGACGAAGTGGTGTTCAGTCACAGGCTGGACTTGATGACCTCAGAGCTCATTTCCAACCTAACTGATTGCATGATTCTGCAAGTTTCAGGACTCAGAGTGCAATTCCTCAGGTGGAGTCAGCCCAACTTTGGAGTCTGCATTTTCATATTCCTTGGCTGATGTCAGTGTGGCTGCTGAAGTTTTGCTGCCAGTGAGAGGCACTCACTTTAAACATTAATTCTTCCAGAAAAACGGGAATCCTTTTCCAAATTTTCACTGCTAGATGACAGCCCTTCAAACTGCAAAAAGAATATGTTCTAATCACAGGGGTGTACATAACTGAAGTAATTAAGTCATAGTTGGGAGTTCCTGCTTTTCCCACATGGTGCCTTTGCTGACACAAACCATTATCTCTGGCTTTTCCTTTCCTGTCATTTACTAGAATTTGCTCCTTTTCCACTGGAAAATAGAAAAGCTGGGTTACAAGAGTGATAGCAGCTGGTAAAAAATTCTACAGCACCTGCTGGAACATAAAATTGTCAGCACAGTAGGATTATAACCCAGGGTAATTTTACACTGCAGCTGGCCCTGCTGTGAAAGGATCTGTGTTCACAGACATTACAAGAGACAAAGTTTAGGAGTTTTATTGTTGGACAAACTGAGCCGTCTGCAGGTGTTTATTGCTGGCTTTGGTTCTGTCTGCTTCCAGAATTTAGTTTGATGCTTAGTTTTAAATTAAGGAGTTTTCATTTTGTTATAAAAAAATGTATCATCCCTTCCCCACCCCAATATATCTGTCTGCCTGAAGCAAAGCACTTTTCTCTCCCGACAGAGGTATGGATGTGATGTGTTCTATTTCACCTCCCAAATCAAAAGGATGTATTAAAAATCCAAACTGTTTGTAAGGAGGCCTTCCTTTCTCACTCAGAAGCCTCAAGGTTCATCTTTTTGTTGTTGAAACCACTGCATTTTAGCTTTCTGGTCTACCACATGAGATTAAACTAAATGGTGCTTATTTAGCAGACAAGATTGGGTAATACTATAAAAAAATATTAATGGAAACAAATATTTTAGTGGAAGCAGCTGGCCAGATCAGTCTTCTTGTTGTAGTTACCTAGTGGAAAAACTAAATGTTGATCTTACCGATTCCATACTTATTTTTCACCAATCTGTGTTTTCAGGTTGCTGCTTCCACCTAATTAAAAAAAAAAGTAGCATTTCCTATGCACATAGAATTATAATAGTTGAATCTATTGATATCTCATTATTAAAAAAAAAAAATAAACTTGTGTTGGTTTCAACAGTAAGACTAGCTTCCATAAAAAAATAGGTAATCATTGCTACTGTCAGATTTCCCTGTAATTTTTTTATATCTGAGATTTCTTTCTGGTGCTTGTGTGATTGAATTCTTCCTGCTGGATTATGCTGAAAAAGGAAGTGAGTAAATGATGGGTCTTCAAACTCTGCCTGGGCTGATGAAACTGAATATCAGCACTGTTCTTCTTTACTCAGGGCAGCTCCAAACAAACAAACAAAAAAACCCAGGAATGTGGTGTTTACCTGTGTGACTCAGCCCTGCCTCTAAAATACATCACAAGTACTTTCCGCATGGGTTCAAAATGCCACTGCAGCTGCAATTTATTAATTTTAATTTACCAATTTTTTTGCAGTCAGCATAAATTGTGTATATGGGGCTCGCCCACAACTTACAGACCCAACAGACTACACCTCTTGGACTCAGCTCTTCAAAATGTGGAAAGCATTTCAATAACTGAGACATCTTTAAACAAAAGCCTTCCAACATGGACCACTTAGTAGCAAAGGTTTTCTCTGTACGCTGACTTAAGTTTTGGGAAATTTGCAGAGATCCTGTAATTCCTAGTAATTGAGCCATTTTTGCTGTTGCCAACTTTGTATTGCTAAAACAGATTTTATATGTATATATAATAATTTGTATTTATACCATATTTACTTTTAAAGTGGACAAGAATCGCAGTGCATACATTCTGCATATGCGTCCATAGTCTGAGGGTTACATCAGTGATTCAGATATTGTTCTTCTACAGAAGAACAACATAAAAATATTTAAGTTTATATTACCTAACCTAAGTACTTATGAGAAAATCCCGTCTGTTTGTTTCCACCTGGGGAATGTCTGCTAAAGAAGAGTCAAAAAGAGAATTTGCTTCAGTCTGGGCTTTCAAGAAACCAAGCAAAACAACAAAAAATTAATAGAAATGTGGTTTTTTTTCTGTAACAGCCATGGTAGGAGGAGAGAGCACGGGGGTGTCTACAGCTGCTTAGAAAGAGAGCAAAATCTGGAGACTCCTCACATGAGCAGATGGGTTAATGGTAATACTCCTCCCTGGTTTTTGGCTTCAGTGATGTGAAAATGATAACTGTGACTGCTGCATGGTCCCCGTGAAAATTCTAATTGCTGCTCTGTATAGCAATAACTTAAGTATGACTACACTGCACTTTGTAGGTTCCCTCATGCAGAACTTGAAGCCTTTCCTAAAAAAAATACTTTAAAAATATTAATTTAGCACTGGGTCTTACCAGGATTCAAAGAGAGCTACAATATTGTTTGAGCTAAATGAATATATGAAATGAAAACAAACAAATTACATTAAAAAAATCTGCAATTTTTAATCTGCTGTTTCAAGTAGAATGGAAAGTCTGTTTTTCATTTCTGCTGAATCTTTCACAATGAACACTTCCTTAGAAAACTTTTTTTAGTGTTCTGCAGGGTCTCTTTCTCCAGGAAAAGCCAAAATAAGATGAATAAACATATTTGGGACATGGACGCACAACGTTTGCCTGTGACAAGCTGGAAGATGAAGGAGTGCTGGGGCAGGGGAAGCAGAGCAGGAGAAACAGAAGCAAAAAGAACCATCACAAGAACTGCCCTGCTCTGGTTTTCATCATCTAAATCATCATCTAAACCACCACCCTCCAGCTTGCCTTGCCTAGGCAGATGCTGAGCCAGGCAGGGATATGTGTTTGAAAAGATAAACACACGGGGTGGGCGTTTGGTGTTGCCTGAGAACGGCCCAGGGAGTTGTCTGCCCTCACTGCAGAGCTACCCACAGGGGAGAAGCAGTGATATGGCTGTTAGTTGTGGTTGAAATCACTCCCCACAGTGATTGCAAAACACTGAGAGAGAGGGAGGGGGGGAGAAGCTGTGGAAGGTAAAGGAGAAGCAGAAACTTGTAATTACACAGTGCCACATGAAGGTCAGGTTAGGCTAACTTTAAAAAAGACCATGCAAAACTGGAAAAGTTGCATTTCTGCAGAACAGGCTACAAAACAGAGTGTAAATACAGAATCTCCTTGCTGAAGAGTCCAGTTGTTAGCACAGATGGCTTATGCTTATAGAGAAATGTCGCTATGGAACACAAAGGAATCAGATGCACACCGCTGCTCCAAGGTGAAGAACAAAAAAGGGGAAGTTTATTTCTTGACTCTAACATTTATAGTTTTCCAAAAGTGACAGTGGATTGGAGGGTGACAGTGCCACCTCTCCAATGCCACTGGGCAAACTAACAATCCATCAAGTCTCTACTCCTCCATAAAGGAAAACAAAACAATGTGTTATCTACAGACAGTGTGTGAGAAAGTTCTCTACAAGAAAGTAAACATCAGAAGGCTTAAAAAATCCTAGAAAATCAGGGCGACAGAGAAGTACTAGTTTTTTTGATAAAAAAAGGTTTTTGCCATGAAGTTTCAGAGGTATTAACCCTACTAGTACAGGGGAGTGCATTGCTGTGGCTGGACCTGTGAGAGGACTACTTTAATTCACATTGTAAGTGCATGGTTAGGGAATACATAAATTTTATTGCCATCTTCTGAGACTTTGTAATTAGTTTTATGAAACTGTCAGCTTTGTTTTCAAAGGCTAGTTATATGAACTTGTCAGATTAATCACAACTCAAAGTCTTAGTTAACAGATCCTTGACCCCTTAGAGGCAGGGGAGAAAAGCAAACCTGTTGTGTGAGTCAGTGCAAAATTAAACATCTTAAAGAAAATTAAACACTTGCCCTAAGTCTAATCTGGCATGTGACAGGTAACAGCAGGCATGGTGAGTTTCCCAGATTCTCTGAGTTAAGGTGAGTGCTTGTGAAGCTGATGTGCTCCACATCTCTGGACAAGTATAGCACAGAATTTTAGAAAACCAGATTTTAGCAGCCTGCTTGTCTTTCACATATGCTGCTCTCCTGCCAGTCAGAGAGCCTCTCTTCTGTGTTTACAAAGATCTAGAAAGTTTGGGGCTCTGGAGGGTTTTAACTTCCAGAGCTGCTTGTCTAGAAAATAGTTTAGTGCTCTTTCTGGACTGAAAATGTCTCATTTCCACCCACATCTGGAAGATTGTCATTCTCAACTACTAAATAATTACTAAGCACAACCATTTTTGTTATGTTTGCACACCCAAAAATAGTAGTAGGGATGGAAAGCTAACCTTCTCCAGCAGGTCTTGGAGAGAGGATGGCTATGTAGTGGGCCCAGAAGGTTTAGGGAACCCTGAAATTTTACACACACACCTCTCCCCACCCTGCTGCCTGAATGGGGTCACTGGACACGGGGCTGGCCTTGTCCCTCTGCTGCAGTGTCACCTGTGTCACCCCCACAAAGGGCTCCCACCCAGCACAATGTAAACGGGGCAGGGCTGTCCCTGGAGGCTTCCTGTTGTCCCTGAGCAGGGAACACTCTGGTGTCCCAGCACAGCTCCAGTCATGCCCACCAGCAAGCCCTGGGTGTCTGTAGGGCCAGCGCCCTGTGCCCATGAACACAGCCTGTCTCCCAAGCCCAGGTACACCTGAAACCACCTTTCAGCAGCAGAGAGGGATGGGAAAGGCAGCTGAGGACAAGGCTGTGCTCCAGAGGCTGCACCACCCTCACCTGTGGCCCTTTCAGGTCCCAAAAATTGTGGACAGCAGCCAAGAAAACCTGGAGCACACCAATGCAGTGTCAGCTGGGGAGAGTCTGGTTGCCCTGCCTGTAACACTGGCTCACGAGTACCCCAGGAAACTGGCCCACAGCATGTTGACCTTTGTGGCAGAACATAAGAGCTATCACCCCAACAGCCCTAAGGACTTGTTCCTTGTGGGCAGAGGCATCCTGAGGCTCTCTGGCTGCCAGACCCGAGGAATACTGCAGGACATCCCCTAGAAGGGACAGCATCTGACTGTAGGAGCAGATGTTCTTCACGTCTCAGACTCTGGAGAAGGTCCTGCACATCCAGCTCAGGCACAAAGGGCTCTTCCACACTAAGGAGGAGGACACCTCATCGCCTTGGCTGTGAGTCAGAGAAGAAGCCTCAGTGACTCCAAAGCTGGTCCTGGGAACCAGGAGCTGCACAGTGCAGACAGCCTCGCTAGGATCTCGCTGCTGGGATCTCACTCTGCTGGGATCTCACTCTGCTGCTAGGATCTCACTGCTGGGATCTCACTGCTAGGATCTCACTGCTGGGATCTCACTCCGCTGGGATCTCACTCCGCTGCTCAGCTCCCACCATGAGAAAGAGGAATCCACTCTGCAGTACAAAGCCTTGAGAGCAGTGGTCTGCTCTCCTTGCTGCTCGGGGGTCTCATGATGCTGTCGGAGAGAGCCGAGATGGCGAGCAGTGCGGTGTCAGGGCAGCCGTGTTGGCAGCCTGGCTCTGTGGCTATGGGGAGGGAGCTGTCTTGGCCTGAGCTTGAGTCAGGAGGTGGGATGACTGCTCCAAACCCTCCCTGCCTGGTGCCGGTCTTGGAGCTTCTCACAGAATGGAAGCTGCCTTTCACACATGCAAGAAGGATGCATGGGGGCATGGGGAGGGGGGTCACGAGAGGGAACAGACAGCTCCTGGGGGTCCCGGGTGTTGGGGCAAGGGCTGCTGGCAGCGTTCTCCCAGCACAGCCCGAAGGAAGGGTCCCTGCAGGTCAAGCAGGGGCAGAGAAGCTGGCACAGCCATTTCCAACACCTGCCCTGCCTGCTCCAGCAGGGCCTGGCAGTAGCCCCCGGCCACAGAGGCTTCCCACCGGTGTCCCCAGAGGCTTCCCAGCTGTGCCCACCGGTGTGGGAGGTCACGGCTTTGCTCCTCAGTCCCTGTGCCCCGCGGCTGTCCCCAAGAGAGCCCCAGACACTTCGGTGGGAGCGCGCCTCAGCCGGGGATCCGTAAGGGCGGGATCACCCCAGAACAAAGCCCCCAGGTCTCCTTCCCTGGGCCCTGTTGCCGTCTCCCAGCTTCTGCTGGGCCGAGGGTTTCTCGGAAAGCGCTCCCTGCTGCTGCACAGCCCCTCAGGTGGAAGGAGCCGGAGCGCCCGGAGCAGCCGCGGGGGATCGGCGGGCGCTCGGCGGGGATGAGCCCCAGGGCCGGGCTGGGCCAGAGCTGCCCCTTCCCTCCGGCTCTGGGGCCCGGCCGCAGAGCCGCGCCCTTGCTCCTGCCCTCGGCAGCACAACCCCCGAGGCCTCCGGAGCCCCTCTGCCTTCTCCCACCGAGCAGGGGGAGGCCTCTGGCCGGCGGGGCTGGGGAGGTCCGGCAGCAGGGCCTGCTCTGGCCGGCTGCGGGCTCTGGGACGTACCCGTGCCCCTGTGCTCGCCGGGCTGCCGGAAGGGACGGGAGCAGGGCTGAACAGAGCCTCGGTACCCGCAGGACCCTCGGGCCCGTGCGAGAGGCTCGGGTTCGCTGGTGAGGCCGTTCCCGGGGTCCCTCTTGGGCAGCCTGGCTGCCGTGCCCCCAAGCCCAAGGGACACCTCGGGCTCCCCCTGCTCCTCCTGCCCTCACAGCTGGGCTCGGCGGGCACCTCGCCCAGCGCCGTGCCCGGGCTGCTGCTGCTGGTCACCGGGGCCAGCCCCGCCGAGGGGCGAGGGCAGGGCTGGCGGAGCTGCGGGCAGGGCTGGCGGAGCTGCAGGCAGCGCGCCGGGAGCTGACAGAGCTCCGTGCCCGGGGATGGCCGCACCGAACCGAGGGGCCGGGCTGAGGAGAAACTGGCTCCGATCTGCAGCTGAGTGCGGAGCGAGGGCTGGGGGCAGCTCTGCAGGCACGGGAGCTGATCTGGGCTCGGTTCCTTTGGGTCACAGCCCTCCAGCCCCTGGAGGTGGACCTCGATCCTTCTCTGTTTTGCCTGGCATCTCAGGCTGCCTGGATCCTGAGAAGGAGGAGGAAGCAGCACAGACCAGGACGCTCCCTGTGGGTGCTGTGCTGCTGCCACTGTGCCAGCAGCAGCCTGGGGCCGGCAGGGTGGGAGCTTCAGAAAGGGTTTCACAGAAAGCACAGAATTCTGAGTTGGAAGGGATGCAGAAGCGTTGTCAGAATCCGGCTTTTAAGTGAATGGCACATACAGGGATCAAAGCCACAGCCTTGGCATTATCAGACCTGCAGTGTCATGAGTGGTAAAAACGACGTCCAGACTTTCTCAAGTCCTTCTCAGAGAGGAGAAGGTCCGACCCCAGCCCCAGGGCTGGTCAGCAGTTTATGTCTAAAGGATCACACAGGTATCATTGAGCCTCACAGGACTCAGGCTGGCAAACCGACTCTATAGAGGTAACACAAATTATTTATTTGGCAGCCCGAAAGGCCAAACATGCCTTGGGCTGGTCCCCCAGTGTGGGCAGGAGGGGAGGGGGGATTCTGCCCCTCTGCCCTGCTCAGGTGAGACCCCACCTGAAGAGCTGCTCTCAGCCCTATTGGAATGAGTTGGGGTAGGCTAGGGTGCTTTTTGAGACCTTCCATGCAAACACTAAAATCTTAGAAGTGGACAGTCTCTCTGCTCCTACACTAGTTGCTGTGAGTGACAGTGCAAATAAAACACAGTAAACATGCAGCAGATTTCTGGTCCAGACATGCCCTTATATTTAGTTTTATTCCAATAGCCTCTTCTACATGGCTGCAAAGATAAGAAGTGTCAGAGTTTGTTCTAGGGGTGTTGCAGGCATTGAAAATACCAGTTTTCATACTTTGAGGACACAGGGGTGTACAAAAGCCTTAGGGTTTTTTTAACTGAGTTTGCAACTAACTGATTATGATTTGAAAGTTTGGCATCTTGGCTGTAGAGTTATTCTTTAAATAAGTCACATTTGTGAAGAAGCCTTGTGAATATTGTTTCAGAGTTAGGAACTTGGATGACTTCAGCCTGTCAAGGGATTTCTATACAGAGGACTGACATAAGGATAACATTGTAAACCACAAAACAATTTCAATGCAATTAAGGCGAGTCTTCCTCCTAAGCCCAGAAGAAAACTTCATTTCTTAGATATGTAATACTGCCTTACAGTATCTCTCAAGTGGAAATTCCGTATGTGTTTTTTATGAGTTCTCTGAAGATTCAGAATAAAGGAGAGTTGCTCAGGCTGCTGAAGTTGATAGTTGAAAACACTTAATTTTAAGTGTTGCTTCATCTGTATCTGTCAAGCTGTCCAAACTCTTGTTTGGCCGAGGAAAGAGATTGCAATTTCAAAACTGTCATAGCAGTGTCTTCTCACAGCCCAGCTATTTGTGGCCCTAAGTTAGGTGGGACTGTGGATCCCCAGAAAACTCTACAAGCCCTCAAGTAGTCATTTCAGAAAAAAAAAAATCCTTTGAGAACAAATATAAAGATTTGCCAAAACTTGAGAAGGAAGTTTCAGCATATATTTGGTTAAAAGTTTCTAGTTCTGGGCTTTATGAATACAACATTGTAACCACAAGTATAGGAGAATTTTAGTTCTGCAAGTTTAAGAGGTTTTATTTTTTTAAAGATTTTATTTTTTACTACTTTTTAAGAATGGCTCTATTTAATTTTGGCATGCTGCTTCTTAATTCTGGAGGGAAATGCACATTACTGGCAGGTTCTTACCTTTTAAATTACCAGTAACATCATTAAAAGCATTTTTCAGTGTGCAGGTATGAGCAGGACTAATTATTCAGAAAGAAGGATCTATACCAGGGTGCAGAACTTTATTGTCCAGATCCTGACTAGTTCAGCAAAACTGATCTCACCCTCTAATTTTCATTAATAACTGCCTTTCACAGAATAAATTTGCTCATAGAACAACACTTCTTGAAGTTCTCCTACGCCCGTTACAGAGTGCAAGAGCACCCTGGAATTAACTACAGAAAATAAAAGTTGTTTATTACCACTTGGCTTCAGTGGCTAAAGTAATGTGTTGTGTTTGCCTCTAATATTCAGCCAGCAAGTTCTCTGAAAAATCAGCTCACTTCCCCAGCATGAATAAAGGAATTAAGGTGAGATAACCCAAGGTCCAACAGCACAAAATCTGATCTTTCAGCTTGAGGATCACAATTCCTGCGTTGGGGATGAGTGGGGAAAACTTCAACAGTCCCCTTAGCTACTAAATTAACAAAGCACAGACTAAAGATAGTATTATTTTTTCTATAACAAGAATAATTTTGTTATTTTATTATTTTTTTACCTGCAACTATTTTCAGTGAGCTCTGTATGTATACTTGTAGCTTCATGCTCCTGTATTTTATTTCATTTTATTTTTCTGCCAGATAAGGCTTTCCATGATCTATGAGTGTCTCAATGCAAATTTTGGCCTTAGCTGTCCCCAAATGGACACTGTTTGCAGCAATTTCCCCAAATCAGCTTCATTTTTATACTGAGTGCATTGAGGGCACATGTGCTTCTTGGTCACTACAGTGCTTCTTGCTTAAACTACAAGAAATTACATTTAAAATCATGCTACCTTTAGAAATTTCTCTAAGGAGGAGGAGAAGAGAATCAATATTGTTAAGTCATACCTTTGCAAGTTTCAGGCCTTCTGTTAATTTTCTACAGGGCCATATTTTTTAAATTGCATCACTGTAAAACTATTTTACAATAATACATAAAATTATTTTACACTGATAATTGGCTGCCTTGCACATGAAGAATTTTTGGAATCCTGAAGCTTAGTTCCTCATGGTTTAAAAGATTTAGGTATTAATTCCAAATGGCATCTCACAAAGGGCTAAATTCCATCCAGGGATAAATGACTGCTCATCCATGCCAACTTTAATGTGATCTGCTCTGCTCAGCAGAGGACAGGATTTCACAGAAGGCTCCTATTTGATTCTGTACCCATTTGCAAAAGTGAATACTTTATGCTTCTCTTGGGCACTGTTGAAATGGCAAATGATGTTAAATGCTGCCAAGGGCACCAAAAAGAACTTGAGCTAATATTCTTACTGATAAAAAGCCACTTTGGAATTAGCAGACAGAAACCTTATCTCATGAATGAAAGGTGCTCTGCCTTGTCGTAGCCTGTGAGTGGGAAAAACAACTTTTGACAACAAAGTTTTTTAAAAGATAATGCACTTCCTACATGCACTTCCATACATCTTCTTACAAAGATAGTAGTGTAATGCAAACACGGTAATAGCTAAGATACTGATGTGCTGGCTACAGAAGAAAGCTCCTGTGCTTTCTAAAACTCTGAGAATCTGTTCATCATCTCCCAAACTTCTCGAAGGCTCAAACAGTACTCTGCTGGTTCCAAAAGTTTAAAGATATCTGAATAATTATTTCAGGCCTTGTGCCAAAGATTGCTTGAACATCTTGCAGAGATGACTTAGTTCTGAAAATATGCATGCAGATAGGCAGTAGTGGACTTGTAAGACATCATCTCCAAAGTTCTGGTATAAAGACTTAAAGCAACAAAGTCTGTTTATTTCTCCCCTGCCTTTCCTTTCAGGATGTAGCTATTTTTTCTTGCCTGTGATTTCCCCTAAATGTGCCCTGGCAAAATACCCCTTCCTCTGGTGTGTACGAATATGAAAGGATATTTTGCTGAAGAAATATAGTGTGTAGAAAGAACCAAGAAATAAGGAAGTAATTTATTTTTTGTCCAGCCTGCATGATAAACTTCATACTTCACTCTGAATCAACTGCCAAGTCCAAGTAGAAAAGGACTATCCTACTTAGAGATACCTGAAAAATCTAATGAATAGTTACCTTTGTTAATCAGTTGATTTATTTACTATAAACCTTTTTACTTGCAACTTTGCATGCTTTAGGACAGAAAATTCATTATTCCTTCCTCCTCCCCTGGTAGTCCTTGCATAATTACCTGACTGAGCTTTAAAGGTGAAAATTGTAGCTCTACAGACAAACATCATGAAACTACCTTCAAAGAAGTGGCTTGGAAGCACAAAGCAGTGGTAAATTGTTATCTTTTTTATTATCATTATTCTTAAGAGTAAGTGCTGTTGGTCTCTGATAAGCGCATTCAAGCAGCACAAACATCCCCACAGCCAGCTCCTTTTGACAAAAAGCTATTTTAGTGCTTGTCCCTCTCTAGGGAATGCCTGGGCAGGAGCGACACATAGAGGAAGGCAGGGATGGCACACTTTGTCAGAATTTTTTAAATTTAGTTTTGATATAACCAAATAAATACGTATCAATAAAATTATTTTTCCTGCCCATGCTGAGGCAGGGATATGGTGGGTGCCTCCTTTTGGATTTGAGGACTTTAGATGATGTGGCTTGATGAGTTTGGCTCCAGGTCCTGCTGATAACACCTCCTAAACTTCTCAAACTGCTATTTCCTTCATTTACTCTTCCTCTGGGGGAGCCTGTCCTCCCAGCACACACCAGATCCAGATTTCCTCCCCTCACATTCCTGATTCACAGACATTATCCAGCACCTGCACAGGATTTCCTTCAGGGATGCAACTGCTCAGTTTGGTGCCATTCCCACATCTTCAACTTGAACCACCAGTCCCTGAACATAGCTCTTTCCTGTTTGTCTTTCAGTTTAAGAAAAATCAGCCAATTTCTCTCAGGTCTCCTGAACTATCTCTGAAAAATTTCCAATATTCTTAGCCCGTAGACCCTTAAGTTTTTCCTTTTTTCCAGTAATGGGGAGGAAGCTCATTCCCAGGTGAAGCTAAGTTCCACCTCCTAGGTTTAACTCTCTTTCTCCAAAATACTGTACAATAAACAGGGTAGAAACCATTGCTCTGATAGCTTTGAAACATTTAGGATAGCCCAGGGGTCTGCATGCTGCTGGTGAAGTCTGATCATCCTTAGAGACAACTGAGACAAACGCTCTGGTGTACTTGTGTGGGGAAGAGGAATTATAGACAATCACAGAGCTAAATAGGAATATTTTGGAGGGTGTTGTGGGCATGCAGAAATTCCCATGCAAGGAGCAGGGAAACTACAGGTGACACTTTCTCACATGTTGCTCTTCAGGCCTTCTTTCTGTGCCCTGAGCAGTGCTGAAATATCTCAAGTGAAATTACTTCTCCCACCAAGAATCACTGGGTTATGTTTCAATGGAAATGTTTTTCCTCTATTTTCTATCCTGTGCAAATCAGACTTGTAAGGACATGAAAGCTGCAGCAAATGAAAGCTGTAGCACAGCCTTGTTTCCTGCAGTGCAACCAGCTCTGGACCGCAGTCTGTAGATAATTTTTAAGCTTTTGAAAGAGGGTCATTAAATCCTACTGTGTGGTGTGTTCTCCATTTAGAGGCTAAAGGTTTAGAGTTGGGCTCTTAACATCTACCTACTTCACCTTGAAGTATCAAGGCACTTGCATTTATGTCTTTTTAGGAATTTCTGAACTACAGTGAAAATGTGCTGGTTTGAAAATTGCAAGTAATTACATCTTCAGAGAAGAAAATTCTGCTTTTCCCACTTAAACTAATTTCCTCATAAAAATTAAATAATCCTAATTATTTTATTTCAAGTATTTTCATGGAAATAGTTTAGCATTGTTATCAATTCCTGTTCACTGCTGGAAGGCTTAAGTTTCCCTACATAAAACTGGCAGCTCTTAAAACACTCCCAAAAGTCCAAAGGAGCATTGTGGGGTTTTCTGCATGTAGTGTTGGACACACTTTAAGTAGCACATTAGGGTATTGGAATGCATCCAGAGTCCCATGTCCCATGAAGAGCAGCTGAGGATTTTGGGTTTGTCCTGTTTGGAGGGATGACCTCATGGTTTTCTGCAGCTTCACAAAGGAGGGGATGTGGAGAGGGAGTACAGAACTCCCTAGATCCAGTGACAGGATGGGTGGGAATGGCTCAAAGGTGTTTCAGAGGAGGTTCAGGAGCACAGTTCCTACAGAGGTGATGGATACCCCATGCCTGACCCCTGCCTTAAAACAAATTATTTGGACAATAGCCTGAATAAAAGGTTTTAAATTTTCTCAGCTCTGGAATGGTCAGGCAGTTGAACTGGATGATTTTCATAGGAATATTTCTATTATTTCTATTTCTATTACTATTATTTCTATTTCTATTATTTCTATTTTTATTCTAATTCCCCATTTTTTAAGGGCTTGCTGCAGGAATCTGTTGATTTCTCTCTTAGCTATCTTTTGGGCAGGGACTTTGGTTTTGTAGATAGCAGCAGAGTGACGTGTTAGTTACATGAACAGCCTCCTTAATCTCATCTGTTTAACTCCTCATATAACTGCTGAGATGACTCTAAGAATTACCTTTAGTCTTGTCTCACTTGCACACAACCCTCTGTTCTTTGCAGGGCTGCTGTGCTGAGAAAATTGCAGCAGGTTCATGTCTCACTCCCTCTTTTCATTTGTGAAGGGAATAAACAAACCTGCAGCAGGGAGGAAGGGAGGGAGAGAGGAGAGGAAGTGGTGTCCTGAGGGGCCAGGGCCCTTGGCATGGAGCTTATCTCATAAATGCTTTTGGACCTATCTACAGGAAACTCCTGGAGGTCACTGCCAGAGCTGGCTGCTGAGCAGGGTGTTCCTGAGAGCCCAGGCAGTCAGTCAGGGCATGCAGAACCCAGGAAAATATATCTTCAAGGTAAGGAATCCTGACGACCAGACCCTTCTTTACCTGCTGGCTCCCTGATCTTTTCATTCCATCATTCTTCAAACTGAGCTGTGGTGCTCAGGAATTCATCTGCTCTACACTCTTTTGGCTAAATTGGGGCATCCAAGCCTGCAAAAAGCTCCAGTCTTTTGAGAGGTACTGAGGATGTTCTGGCACAGAAACTCATCGTCAGTGCCTTTCACTGGGGAGTACCTGGGTAAGGTAGGAAACTAGGCAGTTTGCAGAAAACAGCTCAGAGGAATAACATTAAAAATAAAAACCAAATAATGCTGATATATTAAGTAAGGTTCACCAGAAGATGTTACCTGCTCTTAAAGCATGGAAATAGTATTATAAGTAACTTCTGTAGAAAAGAAGGTCGTTATCCACCATGACAGAAGTTCTTAATGGAGCAGCAACAAGGTACAAGATAAATATTATATATTTTCCTAAGTAAATATAAATACGACTTGGTTTTTAGATTTGAGACTACTTACGGAAAAATAAGACTGCATAGCTCCTGTACATCTACACAGACATTCTGATTTTCCACCAAAAACCTGATTCCTAAATATTTTAGGTTGTCATCTTCTTTACCAAAGAAAGTGTGTCAACATAACAGCAAATTGGTGGGGTTTTAAAATTATTTTTCTTTATAAAGAAGGTAGTTCACACAACAGTTTGGTGCAGTTTTGTATGCCATTTAGACATTACATACTATTCTGTCCCAGTTTGTTTTCTAAGAGGAAAAAGCAGCTCATGAGTTTTCTAAATGGAAAAGCAATCACAGCTGCCCAGCATCTGGAAGTGGGAATGTGCGAGGATATCAATTAAAATTTTTCAAGGCTTTTTTTTTTTTTTTTGGAGGCATTTCTTTCAGCTCCGTGCTAAGGTCTCTCGTAGTGCTCCAAGACAGAATGGTCTTCCAGGATCTATTTCCTCCAGTTCTGCATGTTGAATAAAGATATTTCAGTGGCTGAAAGGGTGTCAGTACAAAACTCATCAATGGTAACTAAACATCAAATATAAAATAATGACTGTAAATAGCTGTACTGTCCATTGGGGGAGAAAACCAAAACCCAAACACCATCAATCATTGATAGAACAAATGAAAAATTCAGATGGCAAACTAAAAAAGTGCATTTTTCCGCAGAAAAATGAGAATACCTTTCAAGGGGATTATGTCATAAACAACAATGCTGATATATTGAGTCATTAGTAAGTTGTCAATTAATAAAGCATTCTATTGGGTGAAGTTTTCAAAATAAAGATTTTTTTTTCTGTATTTAATGATACAAAATTGTTGGTTTGGCTTTTTTGTTTCTTTAAATAACTAAATAAATCTTTCTGGTCAAGAAAAAAAAGAAACAAGAACCCATACAACAGGAAGGGTATCTAGAATAGCTAAATTATGTGTAGAGTCTCCCTTCAGATACACATTCCTTCTTTTTGTCAGTATTAAGGCCCAGATGTTTGTGACTCTAGAAATGCACTTGGCTGGGCAATATTAAATGTATCACAGCTGAGTGTTCCTCCCACAGCTCTGAAAAAGTGGCATCTATCACCATTGCAGATGGGGAGACAAGAACCTTTAAATATGTAATTTTTAAATAAGAATTCCTGCAAGAAATTGGCAGGTCATGAGTAAGGTGGGATGCACGAGGTGCAGAATCACCAAGAGGTCACAGCTGCTGCAATAGTTGCCACATGTTTTCCAGCTGCCTGCTGAATCCAGGAGGTGGTGCCAGGAAGTTGCAGTCATTGTCTCTGCCACATTCCTGGAATCCCTTGAGGAAATTGTGATGCCAAAGCTCCAAGACTGGATGGATATTCCCAGATCCACTGAAGCCCCAGAGTGGTTCAGAAAAAGGCTTGGATCTCTGAGGTGCTGCTGACCGGAGCAGGAGCAGGGCACCAAGTAATCCTGGATTCACTGGAGCAATGAATTCTCCTCTGTACATTGAAATAGATGTATCTTTTTTTAAATATTGCCTTTGACAGACTTGCCTGAGTCATAGGATGGTCTGAGTTAAGGGGATAAATAATGAGCATTGTCATACTAAAGTTTTATGACTGATAAAAACTTGGAATTTAAAAAAAACCCTGAAGAATTGTCTTTATTACTCAGTCTGTGCCTTCACCTTTACTCTGAAAAAATACAAGGAATTCATCTTCTCTGTAACAGAAAATCTCATAATTAATACAATCATCTCCTTTTTCCATCACCTTTATACCTTGAACTGTGTCATTCCATGCTTGGTTGAGAATTTTGGTGAACAGCAAAACAAGTTAATAAGCCCAGAGAGGATAAGAACTTGAGAGCTTAATGAGATCACCTACTTGGAGGGGGAAGGAGAATCTGTAAAATTGCAATTATACTTCAAATGATGCCTTCAAGATCCACAGTTAAAGTGAATCATTAATAAACTATTTTTTCCAGTTGTACCAAAAATCACTGGAATTTTGGATGCAAGGTAGCAAAAGGTCTTTGGTTATAAACAAGCTCTGTGTTTTCAGACCAAAGCACATTTCCCTCAGTTTTTCAGCATCTTCTTTGGGTGTAACAGAGATGGCTCATTATGCTGGTATAGTTTATGGGATGGAGGGTGATGTTTGTACCAGCAGTAGAGAGTCTTTATTTCCAGCAAAAATAATGCCTCAACCATACCTACTCACCAGAGAAACCTGAAGAGCTCAAATCCCAACCTGTGCTGCTTGCATTTTCATCTGCAGGACATCAGCTACCAAAATCTACATAGATCTGCTTCCAAACAAAAGACAGGCAGGGCTGCTCCCTGTGCAAGGATCAGCCCAGGAAGACTCAAGGTGATTAATTAGGAGCTGAGAGAGAAATTCTGTCTCAACTGCAGAACCACACAGAAACTGGTGCAGCTTAATGCAACCTGTTTGATACCAAACACAAAATTGCTGGTGGACCAAGCCTGAAGACTTGGCTGCTCATCATTTTGAACTGGCTTGGCTTTTGGAAGGACTCCACTGAAAGACAGGAAAAATAGAGAGCAACCAGGAGGTAAGAAAAGAAAGGGAGGAAACTGAAGCATGGAATCTGCCGAGTTGGAAGGGATCATTCACTCCAGCTCCTGGCCCCAACACTCCCACCCTGTGCCTGACCAGAGCAGTGTCCAAAAACTCCCTGAACTCTGTCAGCTTTGGTGATGTCACCACTGCCCTGGGAAATCTGTTCCAGTGCCCAGTCACCCTCTGGGGGAAGAAACTTTTCCTGATACCCAAACTAAACCTGAAAACCCTGACCCAGCCTCAGGTTTCAGGTCCTGTCACTGGTCAGCAGAGTGAAGAGATCAGCGCCTGCCCATCCTCTTCCCCTCCTGAGGATTTTGAAGACCCCAATGAGTTTCCCCTCAGTCTCCTCCAGCTGAGCAGACCCTCAAAGTGCCCTCAGCCCCTAGGCCTCCTCTCCAGACCCCTCCCCTTCCTCACTGCCCTCTCCAATTGCTTAATCACCCTTTTGTTAAAGACAACACTTTACACATCATTTCAGTACCCCTTGCCTGGGAAATCAACGTTAGAAATATTAACAATAAAAAAATACACCGTGCAAATTACATAACGATAAAAAAGTTGCTTAAACCAACGTTACAATTTGCTGATTCTATCCAGAAAAGAGTTAAGACATATCCCCAAGCAGTTCCCAAAACCAGGATGAAATGGTACAGTCTCAAAACAATTAAACAGCACAAAATTATGTTTCCCATACAGAAGTTACCAGTTTACTTTGACCATCACTGGTTAGGAAAATTAATGAAAAAATAAGAATTTTTGTAATTTCAGCACGAGCAACTACTACCAGCAAAGGCATGCTGCACATCTGATTAACATTTTAACAATTAGGAGTTCTGACATGTGAACAGATAAAAAGCAGGAGTCAAAACCCAGGTTTAGTAAGTCAGGTAATGGAATGTGCTGTTATGGGTAAGAAATGTTTCTTCAAATGCTGCAATTCTTTAAATGCCACCAGCTCTTGGCAGTACTGGATTGTTTGATCTTATAAACGGATTATGTGTTTTACTGACACACTTTCCTTCTGAAACTCAAAGATGAACAAAATTTATGGGCAAAAGTTGGGCTGAAGTAGTGTCTACTCACAAAAAAAGCCACAACTTATTAGTGACAAAATACTTTAGACATAGATATCAGTGTTGCACATGTTCTTTAGCTATATTAAAAACAATACTCAACATAAAAATTGTTTTCGGCTGAACTAACAAACTACACAACAGTTTCCTGCATCAAGTAAGTAACAAAAAAAATATCCCCTGCAAGAGTCAGCACAGAAAAACTCCAGATCTTCTGCAAGCTGCACATTATCTCACTGCACACAGGAGGAGGACAGAAACAAGAACTGCAAGGTAAAGGGTTTATATCTGCACGTACAGTCTACAGACCCTTGAAGGGAACACAGCTCAGTAAAATCTCAATACTCTGAAGGCTTTCAGTTATATTTGTCTGCAAACAAAAAGATCCATGGAACTTAGGTGTGTGTCTAATCATGGAAAATGTTTACACAGAACAGATAGGAAGCTCAAGTCACCATTGGAATACAAAGATTAAAAATACTGCAGAAATCTGAAGCATACATTGCTCAATACTGCTTATTTACAAGGTTGTTATTCAAAGGTCAATTACCACTATAATTATTTCACAAACCAATCCGTTTTTACAGGTCTTAATCCTATAAATACTGTTTTTGTCAATACACTGCCACATTAAGAATATATGATCATTTATATCAAGACTAAAATTGTTTTTTCTGTTCATCTGTAGTAAAGAGCATTGCTCACCTGATGACTTTGTGTACTTCAGCAAATTAAATGAGAAGTATTTGGCTAAAACATAGCCTTAACTCCTAAACCTAACATGTGACTAAAAACACTTCCTAAGGTGACGCAGGGTTCTTATCTAGAAAAATCTTAACATTTTCTGAGGACTCAGCAAACAAGTAACAAGACAATTAAAAGTCTTTCATGCTGTTAAATTTAGCTAAGAATTACCTCCTGTTCTTCAGCATCAAGTATTCCCCATGCTTTGAAAACAAGAAGGCATGGGATTACAAGAAAGCCTCATTTAACATGTTTTTATAGAGACTCTGCTATCAAGAATATTAGTAACTAAAAGATTTCCAAATCGTGGGCATTATCAATTTCAATAGTATCCTCAGGTTCCATCTTTGCTTCATGGTGCCCTTCCTGCAGGTCATCCAGGGAAGCCAGAGCCTCGTTTGTGTCACTGGCAAAAGTCTCACGAGATGCATCATCATATTCCTGCAGGTTAAGCCCCTTGATGGCCTTCTTCATCTTCTTCCCCAGAACTTGTATCCTCCTCTTCTTGGCAGCTTTTTTGTTTTCATACTCCTTCTGGTTTTCCAGATAGAATATTTCCTTGAAAGAAAACAAGTAAACAACAAAAAATATTTGCATATTCATTTCACTGGAATTTCCTAAAAAAAACCCCAGTGAAGTAATAAAAAGAAAATACTACAAATACTGGTCAATATTTAACTAAGCTACTTGTTATTGAGAGCAGAAGTGTGAGAAAAGACTGCACTTCAGAAAGAGGGGTAGAACAGAAAAATTTACTTTCTAATAGTGTAAAGTGATCAGCTTGGCAACTCTTAAATTTTTTTTCTGACCACTGCAAGCTATGAAAGGATGTTTATTTTCCTGCCTCTTTTTTTTTGTTCAAACAATCTCAATGTTGACACAAAGCTGACTTTTTTCTCAATTCCCAGTATCAGACTGTAAAAGGGTTTACAGAATTACCTGTACCAACCTATAAGCAAAATAAAAAAAAAACCAAAAAAACTTTTTAAATAAAGTAGCATACACCACAAAAAAAAAAAAAAATTGGTATTTTCTTCACTAAGTTAAAAGATCTCAGAGAAATAACATTTACAAGCTTACAAAACTGATTTAAAGAGCACCACAGATGAGCCCAGTGAGCAATTCAGATTAGGTTCAGACCATCAACTGGTTTAATGAAAAATTCTGCCTGGTGCCACAGCTGGAGTATACAGGACAAAAATATTCTACTGGGAGACCTGCATTCAATGCATGCACAATGACACAAAGCTCCAAGGGGAGAAACACAACGTGGACAGCTTTGCTGGAAGGAATACAAATCTACAAATCAGGAAAATCTAACATTTACCTCTGCCAGACTCTACAACCTCATCTTCCTCAACAGGTTTTTGTGATTGGCAACATACAAAAGTGAGTTCTCTCTGCTTAGAGCTGATGGCAATTACACAATTTTTGAGTAGCTCTTTTATCTTTTACCTGTCTTTTGAATGTGAAAGCCTGGTTTCAATGGAATAAACAGTTACATTTATTAGAAGTTAAGAGAGTTTCAGTCGTGACATTTCTAGTAGGAAGAAAAAAACCCAAATAAGAATGTACATTTGAACTCCTGACATTTTTACCTTGATTTTTTCTTCTTTGATGCTCGGTGTGTTCTTCAGCAGGTTTAAATAAACACCCCCAGGTGTTCTTCTCCTGGTGCCATTCTTAATAGGGAGAGAGGAAATTAGGAATAGCAAGCTTAATGCTAAGTATTGACAAAAAAAAAAAACAGCCTCTAAGGCAACACTCAATGTTGAGGCAGAATAAAGCCAATTTAAGTTCTGGTATGTCAAATAGCAGATGAAAATAAACTTGGCTATGTCTCATTTGTGACTGAATTAGTCATATGAAGGTCAACAATCAGCCTGCTAAATCTGGACAGGAAAATAATGAAGTTACAAAAAAATTCCCTTAGAATATAATGGTAAATTGTTAAAACCACACACTAAACCTGATTTTGGTAGAGAAGAAACGAAATACAAATAATATTCTAACTGCTCTCACAGCTATCTGCAACAAGTTATGCACTAGGTTAAACACTCAGAGCATTCCTAACACATAAGCTCAGTAAAATCTCTAAAATAAATCTAACAAAATTATGTTCATCCCAGGGTTTTTTTTTTTGTAATTTTCTGTGCTCAGAAATGCTACAACTTGCAAAATGCTGCAGGATTTTGCATTTCAATTGAAAGCACAGGAAACACACCCTGTACTTTAAAATTCCTCCCCACCATGTTAGACCCAGAAGTTTTCAGTGCAGCAACAGCAGTGCCTGGAATGGGCATAGCTTTGAAACCTCTGTAAATTACAAGTGCTGATTATTATTATTCAATTAAAATTTGCAGTATAAAACACTGCTTTTACTCCAGTAAAAACTGGATGATACTGGTGCAAAGTGTGAAGCTTTCCTGATAAATAATGTACTATATGATCTAAAAATTCCAAGAAGAGGGATGGTCAGGTTTTAAGTAGGCTGTTGAAACAGCACATGTGAACATCTTTTTATCCCCTGCATTTCATGGTGCCTTTTCTGATCTGCCTTCTTTCAAAGCGTGTACTCTGATCTGCTCCCAAAGCAACCTTTGCCACTTCTCCTCTGTTAAACACTTTTTAATTTCAAGACAACAGAATGCTTCTAACACAACTAGCTAGCTGGAATTTATTGCCTTTTCTTTTTTGAAGGAGGGAGGTGGTTTTGTTTTGTTTTTTAATATATTTGGTTGGGGTTTTTTTTTAGATTGTGTTTCCCCTACTTGTTTTTTGCCTCCTCTCTACTTCCAAGTGATGGAACTTAAAAATTGTAATCAAGTGAAAGCAATTCCTCATTCTTACCCACTTTTTCCTTACCCACTGTGTTTTTTGCACTGAGGATCATTATTTAACAAGAACAATAACAGACCAAGGAATATAGGGTTTTTTGTCACTTTTTTAACAGAAATCACTGCTCAGTTTTGCTCTGCTGATACACAAGCCAGTGGTTCCCTAATAAAGCTAACAGTTTCCCTTTTGGGAGTTATTCTGAAAATGGGATATTGGAAATGCTGTTTTTTATTCAAACCTGAGATTCCTTCATCCTCAAGGATGAGGGAAAGATTCCAAGGAGAGCCACAGTAACAGACACAGCATTATCCCTGCAAATCAGACACCAATCTCAGCACAAGAACCCGGGTAATTTCCAGGTTCATTCACCTTATTGTTTGCTCAAATCCTGCTGGAAGGTTACACAGGTAATTTTTTTAGGGGTTA
The DNA here is from genome assembly GCA_025504685.1 of Leucosticte australis. Lineage (NCBI taxonomy): Eukaryota > Metazoa > Chordata > Aves > Passeriformes > Fringillidae > Leucosticte > Leucosticte australis. The sequence goes on along the minus strand of JANIJU010000003.1, from coordinate 2,563,163 downwards.
CACAAATTATTTTTTTATATTTATTAGGGGAGTTCCAAGGCAAGGGAAGGCCATAAAACTCCAGGAGAACATGTCCAGCAGAAGAGACTTGTGTGAAAATTCTACAAGTAAAGAGCTGTTGCCCTGCCCATCCCTGAAAAACCCACAGGGTGACATTTTCCTTACCACGATGAACAGTCCACCATTCTGCTCTACTTCAGCTGTTTCCATCAGCAGCTCGATGGCTTTTCTCTTCCCAATTATTTTCACTACTCGAGCAATTAAGTCTTTCTTTGGCTCACAAAGTCTGAACAGAGAGGGGGAAAAAAAAAAAAAAAAAAAGGCACATTTATTGTCAGGATAATTCCTTGAGTATAACTGACTGTGGAACTTCCACAATGAATAATTCATTTTGTGCTGAAGATTTGTTCAAATGTGTTTAAATGGTTTATTGAATCAGATTTCAAAATACTGAGCTTCTGAAGCATGTTTTTTCCCTGAAGCATGCATTTTTAAAACTTGTTTCAATGAAAATGCCTTGAGTGGTTATTTCCCTTCTACTGAGGGGTGAAATTTTAAACCAAATATGAAACTGCAAAGACCTGCATAAACCTCCGAAATCAAAATATAAAAGCTTCTTCTGCATTTAACAGTTAAAATTAACTTTTTACAGTTAAATCAGCAACTGGAGAAAACAGGAAGTATAAAAGTTCCCCTGTATCATGTGCCATTTCAGTCAAACCTACATAACAAAGAAAAAATCAGTTTATGGACTGATCTAACATAATCTATAAAAAGCAAACAAAACAACAAAAAAATTGCACTACAACCAGAACTATATTGCCACTGCTACTATAATTAGGACAATTCTAATTTTCTATTTGTAGAAGAAAAATTTTGGTCTATTTCAATGAAGCTTAATAAAACAAAAAGGAGTTTATTGCAAGAAATATGTTTTAACTTTTCAAATTAAGAAATGAGGAACTACCCGGAACTATTAATAGCATTAATAACTAATTGCTGTAGTATTACCAGATTCTGAAGTAATACCACATGTATAAAACCAACTATGACCAATAAACCCAAGTTTTATTTAAATGTCAAGCTAAGTGCCACACTAAAAGAGGAGTGTGGCAGTTTAACTCCATCCAAAACACTGCACTGTCCAAGTTATCTAGAGTTTCAAAGGTTTAGAGCAGATTTTTGTGATGACCACAGCATGTGTGCATTAATGTCAAACTTGAAACAACCACTGGGTATTTCCCAAAAAAATCCACTACTAAATCAGTATAATGAGAAGCAGTATTTTTCCTTGCCCTGTTCCAAAACAATAAACCTTAGTGGCTCTGTAAATAAAAGTGTAAAAATTCAAAAAAACAGGTAGTATTATTTGGATATTTCTGCAAGATCACCAGCCACAAGTGAAGCATTTTTATCCCAGGATTTTGGAAATGCTTTTTATGATCCTTTATGCCTTGAGAAGGCTGACCTGGAGCAGTCTAGACTGAGTTAAAGAATAAAGTAGGGATTCATTAAAAGGCCTCAATGGATCCCCTTGGGCAGCACAAGAACCCAGCCAGGGCTACACCCCAGGTGAACCCAAAATGGTGACAAAAATGAACAACCAGTCACAGGGTCTCTCACTTTTGTAAGTTTTGGTCCATTTGCGTATTGGAGTTCATTGTCCAATTCCAGCTTTAGCCCATCCTGCTTGTTTTTCTCTCTTCATTCCACTGTTGTTTGTGCTCTTGGGCCTAAGATTTGGATCATCTGTCCCTGGTCCCAAGCTAGAGCAGGAATTGTTTTGTCTCCCTACTCTGTGAAGAGAGCTTACCATCCCCTAATATGAAGCTCATAAGTACACACTAAAGCAGCATAGAATATGAAAAATATAAAAGCTAAAAGCCAAGGCATCAATCTGGTGTGACACCTCATTTAGCAGCAGGGGAACTTCCCCTTCTTTCTAGCAACCACCAATAATTAGTGAAGATGCACCATTATTTAACTCACCGATAAGCAATTTCATCTGCCACTTTTTCCTCTGAATCTTCCTCTGTGATCTCATACCTTCCCTTGTATTTCATCTCCTGCCTTTCCCCCAGTCTGTCTTTCACGGGCCGCTTCCGTTTCAGGAAGCCCTGCCCGTTTTCCTCCTCTGCTGGCAACGTCTTCTTGTCATCATGCATGTATTCATCTAGCTCCTTATCCAAAGTCTCTGCCTCCTTCTGCTGGGCTTCCTTCATCAGCTTTTTAGCCAGCAGGTAGTTGTAAGTCTCAGACTGCCTGCTCCTGTCAATTGAACCGTCCATGCCCAGAATCCCAAGCTCGGTTGCCACCGCATCCTGGTTCTGCTCCTGGAGCACGGCGCCCCAGATGTTGTTGACCTTCTTCCCGCGCAGAGCAGTCTGTTTTTGGTGGCTCTGGCTGAGCTGGAAGGGCTCGGGTTTGGCAGGGGAGAAGTTGAAGCATTTCTGCCTCTTTCGCTTCCACAGGCAGCTGTCGTCGTCGGAGTCGGAGCCGCTCTCCTCGCTGGAGTCCAGGCTCTTGGTGGTCCTGTAAGGAACACTGGGAGCACAGGATGAGAGGCTGCTCTGGAAGGGCCTGCAGGAATCACTGCCAGTGTGCAGCTTCTAGAATTAAAAAGGGAATTGAAACACATTATTCATGAAAATTAGAGGACCTATCAGGTTGTCGACAGCTAAAAGACATAATTCTGGCCCTTGTGGCCATGCAGATCTCCATGAGCATCTCCTGGGCCACAGCACAGGAGCATCCTTTGAAACTGCTGTATTTTGTGTGCATGAGCATGAAATAGAGCATGGCTGACACAGAAACACGTCAGGAGCTGCTCTTCCCCTCCAGGCAAACTTTGCTGAGCAAAAATTATTACAGAACTGGAAAAGTGGTGAATATGCGCAAACTGGGCAAGATGACAGCAGGCTCTAAGAACAGTAAAACACCAGAACAACACAGCAACTGACCAGAGCTTTGTGCAACATCAGAAAAGTTAATAATCTCTCTGCAGTTTTAAGGAAGAAGACCAAATGACCAAAAATAAACCCCAAAAGCAAACCTACAAAACTGGAACGGTGCTTGGACTAAGAGTGTTCTGTGATCCCAGCTCAGTCAGGACAGCACATGACCAACTTGGGGACAGCAGAACCTTTAAAGAATCACCCATTTTTCCTCCTTTAAAACAACAAGACACCATGGATTAACCATGTCTCACGAAGTAGAACAAACACCCCCCACCAAAAAATCATTCCACTTATATACAAATACTCAAGAAATGCTTTTACTCCTAATTCCAGTTATTTCCTGACTGATTTCTTACCATAAAGTTATATGCTGTCCCATTGTCTTTCAAAATAAGATCTCTTCCTTCACTTTCAGGTGAAATGAAAATTCTTTCTTTAGTCTTACTGTTTTCATTGACACGGTGCCGTTTCTTCTTTCTCCAGACAGGAAAAGGGAAGTATTCAACTTACCATGTTATGAAATACAAACTTTTAACTTCAAGTGTAATGCAAAAACCTCAAACACAGCATAAATAAAAAAAGACTGAATATTTCCGTAAGAAACTTCTTCTGCACTTCATTTCTTAGAACTATATCACAAAGATCAAAATAGCCGAAGAAAATAAAATTCCTTACACATACAGTGTCACACACTGATCTTTGAAATCTTTGTCCGTACACTGCCGTGAATACCTCACACTCAGTACAAATTCCTCACAGAATGAATTCCTCATAACCTCTGCAAGTCACAGACTGGTTTGGATTGGGAGGGACCTTAAATCCCACCCAGTGCCACCCCTGCCATGGCAGGGACACCTTCCACTGTCCCAGGCTGCTCCAAGCCCCAATGTCCTGAGACAGAGTAGAAATTTTCCAGGGTAGAAATCCATTTTGATTTAGGTGAAATGTGCATCTTTGAATTAAGTCTGCAGCTTGCTGTTTAGTTGGACTGCCTGTTCTCTTGAAGGGCCTGTGCTTGAAGGGACTGCTTCAGCAGAAGGACAAGAGAGAAGCGGGGAGGAGGGGGGCAGACAGGGCAAGGCAACCTGACCCGAGTTCCTTCTGAAGAATTAGTAGCAAGTGTCACATGGGATCAGTAGAATGAATATATATGAACCTATTGTGAAATTGTATGCATATGCATTTGAGAGGGAGATAAAAAGGGACCTGAAGTTCCCAGAAGTACGCATGTCATTTTAAGAGAACGATTCCCACGTGTCCAGCGCTGTAATAAACATACCGGCTTTACAACTTTCACAAAGTTTTGGAGTTTTGATTATCTCTCCAACCTGGCCTTGGGCACTGCCAGGGATCCAGGGGCAGCCCCAGCTGCTCTGGGCACCTTGTGCCAGGGCCTGCCCACCCTGCCAGGGAACAATTCCTCATTGCCAAGATCCCAGCCAGCCCTGCCCTCTGGCCCTGGGAGCCATTCCCTGGGGGCTGTCCCTGCAGCCCTTGGCCATTGTCTCTGTCCATCTTTGCTGCAGCCCCTTCAGGCCCTGCCAGGCCACCCTGAGCTCAGCCCAAAGCTTCTCCTGCCCGGGGGAGCAGTGGCAGCTGTGCCAGCCTTGGCTGCCGGCAGAGCTGCTCCATCCATCCCTCTGCCCTGGAGGCAGAGCTCCTGGAGCCTCCTCTGGCCTGGCTCCACCAGCTCCAGCTCTTCCCTGGGCTGAGGACTTCGGGCTGGTGGCGGAGGGGACATAAGGCGACACAGGGAGATACGGAGACAGCGCTACCCTCTCTACCCGGACACAGAGAGCCGCGGGGTGCTGGGGCTGGCAGCTGGCAGCGCTCGGGGCTCTCCTGCGCGGTCACCCCGCGGCTCGCCCTCACTGTCGCCGCTGTCCCCATTGTTCCCGCTCGCGCCACGCGCCCGGCGCGGCAGCGGCTCCGCGGGGAGGCCCCGGCGGTACCGGCGCAGGGACAGCCAGCAGCGAAGGGACAGCTAAGCCAGCAGCCCCGGGAGAGGCCGCCAAGCCCCGGGAGAAGCCCCCAGGCCAGGAACGAGCGCCCGACGCCGGAGAAACCCCCTGAGGCGCGGCCTCCGCGGCCTTCCCGTCCCGTAGACCCCGGCCCGGCGCTCCCCGGCCCGGCGGTCCGGCCGCTGCCCACGCTCACCTGTCCAGGGGAGCCGGCGCCGGGCATGTCCGAGTCGGAGCCGGAGAGCTCGCCGTCCTCCACGTCTCCGTCCATGCCCCGCGGCTCCTGCGCCATGTCCCGGCGGAAGGGAGGAGCGCGGTGGCGGGGCGGGACTGCGCGTCCGTCCGGGGCCGGGCCTGCGGCTGCTCCTCCTTCCCGGCTGCTGCCCGGTGGAAGTGCCTCATGGGGAAAGGAAGGAGGTGTTATCGGCCTCACAGCGTGCCCCAGGCGGCTGGTGGGGCCCGGGAATGCTCGGCACAAGCGTTGCGGGGTGTGGGATGCGGCGAGTTTGCCTCAAGCCGAGCGCTCTTTGGGGTGGAACCTCGGTGTGCTTTCAAGCCGCATCAGAAGAAAGGAGGTGCATTCTCGTCAGTGGCACAGGCAGCAGATGCATCCCCTAGTCAGGGGCATCCTGGAACTGATAAGCTTTAAGGGTGTGGTAAATAAAGGTGTGGAGAAGACAAGGCTACGAAGGAATTAATTAATGCGTATAAATGTCTCCAAGGCAGTTCTTAGGGGATGGTGCCAGAATCAGTGATGCCCAGTGACAAGACGAGGAGCAATAAACTAAACCACAACAAGTTCCACCCCAGCAGGAGGAAGAAATTCTTTCCATAGACGGGCGGAGCACTGGAATGGCTTCCCAGAAAGGTTGTGGACTATCCCCCTCTAGAAGCATCCCAAATCCACCTGGATGTGTTCCTGTGTCACCTGGTGACCCAGCCTGGGCAGGGGGCTGGACTGGATGAGCTCCAGAGATGCCTTCCAGCCCCAACCATTCTGTGTTTCTGTATTAGAAGAACAAAGAGCACTTAGCATCCCCCACTCAAGGACATCTGGGAACTAAGAAGCTTTAAGCTGATGGTATTATTACATGGTAATACCAGTGCTCAAGGTATTATTAATTACTGATTGAGAAAAACCAAATCCAAGCAGATGCCTCATAATTCTTCAGCACATACCAGCTGCTGGATAGGTACATTTTAACAAAAATAAAACAGCACAGTTGGTAAATCACTCCTACTGGAAACATCTTGATTCCAGGAAAACAAACGTAGCTCTAATTTTCTTGAGAAGAGTTACATCACAGCTAGGCATTTATGGTCTTGGTGATGCAGCCCTGAACACCCAATAAATTTAAGAGTGCAGTTTTTCACTCCCGCCATTAACAGGCCCATGCATGGATGCTGTTTTTCCTTTATGCATTTTAGACTGTCTTACCTGAGGACTGCAAACCATCAGTGCCTCATTCAAAATCCCTGTTGTGGTCTAATTGGATTTTCAGTGCTTGGACACTTAACTGCAATGAAAATTGCTGGAAGCTACTTCTCATTATCAATTAGCCATTCTCATCATGAGCTATCCAGTCAGGCCTTTGACATTTTTCTACCTTAGAATGGGTACTTTCCTTAAAAATTTCACTCCTGGACTTAAATTTCTTATTGTCTTGACTTAGAAAAGGCACAAAGCTGAAGAAAGAACAGGGATAGTTAAAGCTTCCCTGTTTGGTCCCTCGGGATACTCATGTTGCAGTGCTTCAGAATAATTCAAGAAACTTAGTGAAAATGAGATAAATTTTAATGTGCTTCTTTCTATGACGTTCTCACCTCGTTTCCCATTGTGTTTAATGATGCACTGGACACATCTTGTCTGCCAAAAAGCTGATTTTCATCTTACTTGCAATTAAATAATATCTGTGGGATTTCACTGGGTTACAGGGAGTTCCTGGGCTGAAGTTAAGGGGAACTGTGGAACAGGGAAAATATAATCCTCCATGAAGGATTTCTCTATGCCAGCATAACTTGTACATGGCACTGAGCAAAAACCACAAAAAAGCCACCACAACTTCCAGTTTAAGTTCAGAACAATAATTCATTTGGGCACTTCTTAATATATCCAGAAGCAGGCCCAGTAAGATAAATCAGATAACAGTAGAATTTACTCAAAAATCTGGATTTCCTAAATGAATATTGGGTATCGAGACATGTACTCCCATCTGCATCTTTAATGCAGGCTCAGCTGTAAAGATTTTGTTTTCTCACTTCAGGTCTAGTAGGGATGGTAGGCAAGACCTTGGGAAAGAGTGGAGAAATTCTTGGTTAAACACTAATTTCAGTCATGGTCTCCTTGATGTCCTGTTTTGCACACCTTCAGTTTTCCCCTTACCAAAACCAGCTAAGCTGACAGAGAAAGCTTACAAAACACCCTTTGAATGAGCATATCACCTTCAAAATATTGCCTCCAAAAATCATGTGATCTATTATATAATATTATTATATAATAATTAGACTCAAAAATCAGATAATCAAGTGGTTTATCAACCAGTTAATCAACCTGCAACTGCTCTCTCTTGTGTTACTGCAGTTTTGTGTGACAGCCTTATCACTGTAGGTCCAGGTAAGGCTCAGAAGATTCATCTCTGACTGAAGAAGCTTCATTCTGAGAAGACAGAGTCCTGCTGAGTTTGTAGCAAGCACATTTTATGTCTATGGAAACAAAATGTGCAGTATTTTTAAAACCAAGTTGAATAAATTTTGGTAAATTACTCCTTCCCTGCTGCAGTGGATGCTTCCATACTTCTTGCAGCTGTGACTCATGACAATACTAGTTTACCATTTACTGCCTGCACAGATAGGGTGCACAAATTTCAGAAAATGTCACCTAATTTCTTTGTGAAATCCATTCTGTTTTTCCTGTCCTGATGAGCAAGTCAAACAGATGGAGAATATTTATTTCAAGGTGTACGTTTAATTAAAGCAACTGAGGTCGTCATAGTTTCTTCACCTCATCACAAACTGAATTCACAAGAGAAATTACTCTCAACTCCTCCAGGATTTTATTTTCTTCTTTTTAAAAGAATCCAGTTGGTGGTGGTAAAACTAAACAATCTGTTGAGCAGGCACAGTATGTCCCAAGCCCAACAGGATGTTCACTTGGAATGGGCATTATTGAGGAACACTTAGGATGGAGCTAAACCTTGAGGAGGGGTGCAGCACCCTGATGCTTTTCATCTGTGCTTCCACTGGATGAAAGATAGGTTTAGTTTACCTGAATAAAATGCAGAAACTTTTCAGATAATCACAGTTCTGTGTCATAAGTGTTCATCCTCCCACTCTGACTCCAGCACTGCAAATACCTGTTTTTAAAAGCCATAAATTCCTGAGATGTAGGCGGCCTGCCAGGGTGTTACCATCCTCAACGTGGCTTTGAAACAGAACAGCAAAAATGTTCTCAGTGCTTTCTTTTGCAATTGGATTAGTTCAGTTAAATACTTCTTGGTTTATGCAGCTAATCAAAACACTTAAAAATAAATACAGAAGCTTACAAATATCAGTAACAAATACATATGTTAAGAGAAGTCTTTTACAATGCCAGTTAATGAAAATTAAACCCTTCTAATGCGTTTGTAATATGCAATTGTGAAATCCCAGTGAAAATTTAATCCTTTAAAGTGGTCATAAACTGAAGGAGATGAATATGCACACAGGCACAAGAAGTGCATGTGAAGCCATCTCCTGGGTTTTTATAAGGAGAGTTTTCAGGTTTTTAGGTATAGAGGGGTAGAGGTGTTTGAATGTGGGGTGGCTTTTTGGTATTTGTGTTTTGTCTTTTAAATTGTTTTTCTGGGGGGAGGGGGTGTTTTGTTGCTGTTGTTGTTGCTGTTGTTGCTATTGATGTTTGTGGGTTTTTTTTTTTGTTGTTGTTTCTGACTATCCTACTCTGTTACAATTAATTTGCAGGAAATTTAATTAATTTAAATTCCATCACCAACTCGAGCCTGTTTTGCCTGTAAAGCAGATAAATAATTTCTCTGGCTACATCTTAATTTTTTCCTCACCTGTCCTTCCTGTGGAAGTGATCGAGCACTTGAGGGCCAGCAAAGGTCAACCCACCACAGAAATCAATGTCAGTCCTAATCTCACTTAGAACTCTTACTTAATCAGCAATTGGCAGTTTTTTTCTATTTGCATTCAATATTTTCCTCCTAGCACATCTTTTATTATTATTCACAGCATTGCTGTCCTTTATGACCCAAAGGCTGCATAAAAAAGAGTTTAATTGAAAAGTTTTATGAAATAGAAAGAAGTTCTGGGAAAACTTTTTCACTATAAATGTGCTCTCACAAGTAAGTGTTTGGTTTCAGTAAAGAGTTAGTAAAGGTTAATTGCTAACTGATAAAAATATGTGAGCAGGAAGACAAAATGAGCCTCATCACTCTGTCAGAGAGTTTCACAGGCATTAATACAATCACTGTAGCATGTTAAAAAAAATGGATTAAACCTTTGCACTTGGAAATAGACAATTATTAACTCATTAAACAGAACTTGTAACAATGCTCACAAAGGCTGAGTCATTTATCAATAGCACAGATGTGCCACATTTAGATGAAAGAGACCCAACAGGAAACAGATTGTGAAGTGCCAAAATATTTAATTTTTTTCCAATGCATTCCAGTAACTTAAAAAAATTAAGTGAACCTGAAAATGTTGGAGGTTTTTGTTATGTTTTGTGTTGATTGCTCATGAAGTAAATACTGACTTGGATTTCTGGTGCTTCATTTTTAGGAGTATTTCAGACTGCCCAAGCCACAAAGTCTGATCTAAGTTAGAAGATGACACTGGGCTTTAACATCAGGGAGGTAACAGAGCTGCTCCATGGATTTGCAGTTGTGAAAATGTATTTTCATACATATATCACATCCAGTTATTCCATGATGAGGTGAGTCTCTGAGAAGAGCCTGTAGCTGACTTTTGTCTCCCTCTGGAACAGAAAAATGAATCATGAAGGCAAAGTCTTACATTCCTTAAAAGAAAATTGTAATATCCATTATTTTCTATTCCAATGCAATTAGAGAATGAATGAATGTGTTTAAATTTTGTCAGTGAAATTTATTTTTATGAAAAGGAATGGTCTGCTGAGATTTTGTCACTGAGAAATAATAATTCCACAGCTCATATTATTGTGTATGTACAGAAAACCTTACTGGGATGATAGAGCAGCATCTCACTGCTGTAGATTGTAAGATCTTGAAGTAAGGATTTTAGGGACAATGAAAGGTTTGTAGACTGCTGTTCTCCTTCAACACTTTTTTTTTTCTTTTTTTTCCCCCCCAAAGAATGCCTTCTCAGTGAAAGAGGGAAAGAAAAAGGAATTTTTTATTGGTTTTCCAGCTATACACCTTACTTTATACTGGAATACTTCTTTTGATAATAATGATGATAATGAATAATAATGAAAATAATAATAACGATGATGATGAAAATAAAAATGAAAACAAAAATTATTATGATAATAATAGTATAGTACTAAATTTTTTTTTATAATTACTTGAGATTAATTCTAACTTCAATATATTGACCCAAGCAGAATTTGTTTCTCCATCCTAGCCATGGACAATCAAATCTACTTATTGTATATTCACTAACAAAACTAGCCTAGCTGGTCAGAGCTACTCAAAAGTGAAAGTTTTGTTATCTCTGTTAAACCATTATTCCCATTATTGGGGTCTCCATGCAGACTTTTTTGGCAAACTATCAGGGGCTAATTGTTCAGTCACTGCTGCTCTGATGTAAAAGATAACAACAGCAAAAGGTGATTTTGCAATGCATACAAACAAATAAGTAAATAAGTTAAATGTCCGTTAGATTTTTTTTTTCTCCTCCACCTGTTTTCATCCTAGCTTGGGATGAATTATAAGGCAAAAACATTTTGAGGAGGTCACATCAGCAGTTGTTGTTCTGTTCCCCTCCTCTGATCTCCCTGGCAGCTTGGGGTGAAGGGCAGTTCCTGTGCAAGGCCTGCTGTACAGAATGCCATGTTCCAGGGCTGTAAAAAGGAAAAGAAAACAAAAAACACAGCTTTGTTCATGTCAGGGTCTTGGATCTCTCAAGCATTAAGTGTGCTCACAGGAGCAGATGTTGCTTGGAGATGGCCTTGAAATGAGAATATCAGGAGCTCTGGTAAATGAGCTGCCACTTTTACAGGCACAGTAGCATGATTTCCTCAAAGGTCTGAGTGAGAAATAAGAACATTTCCAGTGTCAAGCAGGGTAATGTCCTCACATGAACTGCAGAGCCATCCAGAGATTGATTATCAGAATATAAATATTTCTGTTTAGTTATTGGAGAGAAGATTGTGCTACTCCCTTTAATTTATTAATCTCTTCATAAGTTTTTGTTATGTCTGTCAGAGACTGCAGACAGAGGAGGCAGCTGAGTGAGAAGTCTGAAACAAAGAGTTTTAAATCTCACAGCAAAAAGCTGTTAGATGAACATTCCTAATAAAAAATTTGAGTTAAAATTGGGAATTTATGCACTGCAGAAATTTTCAAAACCCCAGTAATTTTCAGGAATTTATTTGCAGTAAAACATCCAAGATTTTTCATAGACATTACCAAATGTCTGCCCATTGTATTGCATCATGGCATAAGTGATTTGTTTCTTTTAATTACTACCAGCAGATCTCCTCTATCTTTGTTTAATGGATACAAAGTTTTATCTGGATAAGCAGTAAATTTGCTGTCCTGCCTGGACCATTACCATTAATTAACTTTTCTATGGTGTACCAACCCATGAAGTGGTTCCCCTATTGCACCTGCAATGTATTAATCAAGGTTTCTGGGGTGCATAAGCCTTCAACTCCTCAACTCTCTCAAGATACCTTTCCTGTTCTATGACATCTAATTCATCTCTGGTTATATGATAACCATTAAAACATTCTTTACTGAATTTTATTCTTCAGCTATTGATTGAATTCTAAGGGGTATTGGGTCCTTTGAATTCCTTTCTGCAGGTGCAGTGAGGTAATTTATCAGGATTTTCTACTTTCAGCCAACACAGATCTAAATCAAAACCAGCTAAAATCACAAACATTTCTTAACTAATTAGTCATAGATATTTACTTAAAAAAAAAAAATCACCAAACTCCTGGCTAATTAAGATGTAACTTTCTGTCCAGTCAGGTTCATTTTTGCACTGATGTTCCACCATCTCTGTTTTACACAGTAATTGAGCAGTCCAACAGTCTTTCCTATGCCTACCTGATACGTTTATGCAGCTTGAAAATAAATATACAACCTGCTCATAAAGTTTGAGTAGCTGCAAAGAGGAAACACTTTTAGTCTCAAATTCCCTAAGTAAATACATTTAGTGTTTAGTGCTTTCTACCTTATTTTTGTTTGCTTCAGGACAAAGAATGAAGGAAAATGGGAAGATGTACATTTTGGCACTGATCTAAGGGGGTGAAGTGCATAGTTCAGATCTGGATAAGACAAGAATTGCCAGTGAGTACTAAATTCCCAAAGTACTTCCCTTAGGTAAAGCACAAAAGGATTTGTAGGAGATGTTTATGAAAATTTTTTAACCAAAAGTGCTCATGACAACTGACCCAGTTACGGAAGTTGTACCTGAAAAAATACAGCTGTACCATCCTCATTTTCAAAGAAAGTTTTCAGTATTCATAAAGCAAATCTCCAAGCTAAGTGCAGAAGTCTGAGTTCAAATATCCCCTTATAGCAATGGGTGTGTCAAATGGGTGATTTGTTTTTAAATTCTAATGTTTTAGTCAAACCATGGCAAGCAAATTACTGCAAATCCGTGCCTACTGATTCCATTAATTTCTAACTTTGCAAATGAAATGTACCACTTCAGCTCCCAAGGCTTTCAGGACACAACCTGTGTGTAGTTCCCAGGTTTTCCTGCAAAGCAGAGAGTTTCTGTGATCTCCTTGTGTGCACAAACCTGCTTGGTTTGAGAACAGCATTTAGTCCAGGGACTTCCACACAGGATTTTACACGGCCATCCCACACATCCTGTGTCCCCTGGAATGTCTGCATGGGCAACAGAACTTTAAAAAGGTTTTTTGTGGAGAAATTCAGACCTTTTATCTCACTGGCAGGTTTTCTGTGTATGTATGGGGTGGTGGGTGAACTGAAATCAAGTAACAGAAAACTGTGGCACAAACACGCACCTTTTAGCTACACAAGATTTATCTCTTCTATTTATAAACAATGTAATAAAAAGATATCAGTTCATAAATAGAACATGTTTTATAGCAGGGTTTTTTGTTGTTTGTTTGTTCCCAGTTTTCACACGAATGCCATGATCCTAAGTTATTATCCATTTGAAAGGCATTCCCAGAAAAATGCACTTTTCTTCATACTAATCTTCCTTGCAGCAAAAATTTGGGCCTTAGTACCACTCACAGCCAAGTTTCATCGTCATTAGGTTAGAATGGCAGGCCTGAAGTTTAGCAATAATAAACACACAAAGTTCCCAGTAGTGAGTGAACAGAACATGCAAACAGAAATGCCAGGCTGGTGCTCATTTTCTCAATACAGTGAATGGCTGGCAAAATAAGTTCCCACTTCTGCATCCTTCAGAATGACTTTATCTTTAGAGAAAAGATATAAATCTAAAGTGGTTTTGGTCAGTAAATAATATCACTCACTCCTGTTATTAATAGGGCTACTTACTTAGAGCTGAAGTTTGGATGCCTTTTGGGGACTTTTCAACCTTTTTTTTTTTTTTTAATTGGAGATACCAGTCACAATTTTCATGTAATTTGGCAGCTTCTCTGCCTTGGTGCAGCATGTGAGGAGGAAAAAAAAAGTAATCTGAATAAATATTATTTATTTACTTATTTACTTATTTATTTAAAATAGTAACAAGAATAATATTTATTTATTTGTTTGTTTGTTTGTTTGTTTGTTTGTTTGTTTGTTTGTTGTTGCAGACTCCTACACCATTCTCAAAAACACTGGTTGCAGGCACAAATAGGTTTTTGCAAAATACTCCTGGCAGTTTTTAGGTCAGCTTCTTTCCAGAATGAGCACCTGCATGAGTCTGAATTATCACCCACTCCTGGCCTACAGAGACTCAAGAGGTCTAACACAGAAAAAAAAAAGCATCTTATCCTGAAATGAGAGATTTAGACCTTTATCTGACCTATCCTTCTTGTTCTCTAGTTAGTATCATTCACAGCACTCAGAAGACCCAATCTACCCAATGCTTCACAAAAGACAGGATTAAAAAAAAAAAAGAAAAAGAAAAAAGTTTAGCTTTTATGATGGATAACTTGGAGTTGCACCAGAAAGTATAATGGCCAGGTTTTTAATTTCAGAACAGCATGGAAAACTGGCATAAGTGGTCAGAAATAAAACCTTGGTCTGGAGAGGGTGAAATGCAAAGCCTGCACTCTGCTGAGGGTGGTGTGGCATTACCTGCAGCTGAACAAGCACACATTTGTCACACAGCAGGGAGGCCTCTTGCAAGGAAAAGCTCCAAATCTGTGCATAATACAAAAAAAAGTCTGTCTTAAAAAGGTCTTGGCAGAAAAAGAGGTTCCCAGGCTCAATGCTGCGTTTTGGGTTCTGTATGAAAGTAATTTACAACAGAGATAGAAACTCAGAAGGAGCTTAGCCAAACTTGCATTTCCTCAGAGAAAGACCTCACCAGCACTGTAGCTCCCTGCAGGATTCAGGAGGTGCTTTCAGAGGTCACAGCTGCACACATTATTCTCATCAACTCTGGTCTGTGAGTCAAGAATGCCTGACATGGTTTAGAGTCTTGATCCGTTTCCTTCATCTGATACTGTTGAAATAAAGATACATTTCCCCATCAGCATTTTCATTCTCCCACTTACTTGCACCAAAGATATTGTGGCCTCAGTTAATACACAAGTTTAAGAGTAAAAGCAAAAAAAGAAAACCATCCTGAATACATTAAAACAGAGGCAAGGAGGCTGGATTTTGTATTTAATTTAAAACCCCGAGGTAGTTTTACAGATTAAGTGAAAGAGACAAAACTCCTCAGTAAAGGTAACATCCCTTAAGGTGGCTTGGGATGTATGTTAATTGTTTCAATACAGCAATGTAAGGTAATTATGAGCATTAATTGTTTCTGTTTGTGACCCATTTGACCAGTTTCATAGAGGCTGTATCTTGGGCAGTGCTGCGTTGACTCACTTATTTAGAAATTGGACTAAACTGAATGCTAGAATTGAACACCTTGCTGGCCTTCAGGCCTCCCTTGCACAGGGGTAAATGTCAGAATTTAACAGAGCACTGCCAAAGTTAAAGAGAAAACTGAAAAGAGGAAAATGATGTGTAAGGAGACTTTGCTCACACAATCTGTGCAACATAAATTTTAGCTTGAGCCTCCATTTCTGTATTTTACTTGGGGATCATAGGGGACGAAGTACAAAGCCATGTGTGTTCAGCAAACTCTGGAGGCCAAAAAGACAGATGGTTTTGGTAGTGAGTGGGCTGCAGGGGTGGCTCCTGTCAGATGAGACTGGGGATGCCCCTGTGCCAGACAGCTCCAGAACGGAGCAGCTGTGGGGGAAAGCTCATGTGACAATGTGGGACAGAGAGGGTAAAAAACACTCTCACAGCAGCTGTGAGAGACAGGAGTGGGACAAATGTGAGAAAAACAGACAGCCAGGGCAGCACAGGAGAGGGGGAAGGAGCTGCTGTGGGTGCTGGCACTGAGATTCCCTTGGGACAGCTCGGCCCCCTGGGACCCTGCAACCCATGGAAGGGATCAGGGGAACAGAGATGCCCCTGCAGCTCCTGGGGGAGCCCAGGCAGGAACAGGGAAATGTGCCCTGAAGGAAATTACAGCCCCTGGAGGGGTTCTGGCCTGAGGGGACCCACAGTGGATCTCCTGGAGGAACAGCACCTCATGGAAGGGATTCCCACCAGAGCAGTTCTTGGTGGCATTGGGGACAGTGTTTTATCCTCCTCTGCTATTAACTGGCAATAAATTAAATTAATCTTCTGCATGTTTTGCCCATGATAGTAACTGGTGAGTAATCTCCTTGTCCTTATCTTGACCTGTGAGCTTCTAATCTTATTTTCCCCCGGCTGACTTGCTGAAGGAGGAGGGGGAGTGAGAGGGTGGCTTGCTGAGCACTGGGCAGCTGGCCAAGGTCACCCCACCACAGCAGCCCTAGAAAGGCAGCCAGGAAAGGAGCAGAGACAGATCTGTTCAAGAATCACTCTGAGACATTTGTGTAGCAGTAGCTTTTGGATAAGAAATTTTGCAGCTGGCTACACATGGGCATCAAGGGATGTGTGTTCTGTCTGGCTGGTACTGCATGCTCTCATCTGCTAGCCTCAGTTTCAGGATATTATCATTTTAGAGGGTCTTTCTTTCTCCCTCTCCCTCTCCTTCTCCCTCTCCCTCTCCCTTTCCCTCTCCCTCTCCCTCTCCCTCTCCCTCTCCCTCTCCCTCTCCCTCTCCCTGTCCCTCTCCCTCTCCCTCTCCTCTATGCTGTTTGTTTAATACCCAACAAGATTAATTGTTAGATTTGAGGGCTACTAGGGGCTACTTTTCATTCTTGATTAAAAACAGTAGCGATGACCATGATAAAAATAATAATTAAAAAATTGCAGAGACAACAGCAGCTACTAAAAATGGGCAAAGAATCACTAACATCAAATGCTACAGTGACATCAAGTGGTGAAGCACCACCTTTCATGCTGCATTTTCAAAGCTAAATTTCTGGCACTTCTCTCATCTCTCTAGTGGTCCATGTCAGTTGCAGTGTTAAAATCTATTTTCCTTAGCAATAAAAGAAAATTTTCTACAGAAATTTACTTTTTCTACAGAAACCAATAATAAAATTCTCTCCCCCAACTACCCATGAGTTTAAATCAATTCTGGTGGAAGAAGAGAAAATGTTTAGCAATTTATATTCTCAGTAGGTCCCATTGTTCCTACTTGTGTTGTGTGTCTGACAGAGGTGACACGATTCAACAAGGGAAAATTTCTCTTTAACAGTTTGAGAAGTTTCTCCTTCCCTTTATTCATCAAGCCATCTGGGGGTATCCTTGAGAGAGAGAGAGAGAGAGAGAATAACAAAATTTCTTTGTAATTTGCCTTCATATCTTGGTTACATTCATTTCATTAAAAGCTCTTCTTCACTGAGCCCTTTCTGGAACTGTCCCCCCATGCCCCCAAATGACCAATTTTAATTTATATTATAACAGAAAATAAATTTTCCACCTGGCAATACTTAGTGCTTCTGTGTTCTTAAGTTTATTTTATTTCAGCCACCACTTCCCAGAGATAACATTTTTCATCTTATTTAGAAGTGCTACTAATATAAAATCTATATGAAAAATAATAGTATTACAAATTATTTGCTTGGTACTATCATTACATAAACAGCATTTAATTGTGTGATACTACTGTTTTTCCTAATATTAGTATCTCCACAGCTGTTTACTTACATTTATGGTATAATCTGTTCTTTAGTTTGCTTTGTAGTAGCTGTGGCTTGCAATGTATGGCTTAATTAAAAAAAAATTTCTTTCTTACAGGACTTAAAATGGATTTATTACAAGACCTGAGCCACAAATTTTCACTCTTAAAAGTACAATTAAAATACACAGCTGACATTTCTCACATGCTAATGCAGAAAAGAAATTAAGACTAATTAATTTGGCTGTTAGAAGAGTTAAACATATACTTTAAAAGTCTACCTGTTAACCTAAAAAAAACATGTAAGTATTAGTTGCACTGATTGTAAATACACTGATATATTATTACATTTAAAAAAGTAGAGAATTATGGAAGAATTGTCTTGGTTTTTCTCACCCCATTAGGAGCACATGAACTGTGAGCCCACTGGCACAGGATTTCCAGCCCAAAGGCTCTGATTTATTTAATCATGTCCTGGTAGGAATTTATAATTTACATGCAGGTAATGGTAGGAAGCCTTTATTTCTTCTGTTGATGTGGAAGATTATTCAGGGTAAAAATGGAGGATCAAATGTTTTTGATGCCAGAGGAGCTTTAACTCTGAGAAATGTCCAGCCATCCACGGAGACTGCAGGGAAAAGAATTTGAAAAAGTCCACAGCCCTTGTCTTTGTTTTTCACTTTTAATACAAAAATTGAGTGGGGGGAAAGATGAATGGCAGAAAAAGAATACCTTGGATGTAAATCATTATTAATCTTCCCTTCCCTTGCCTGGGGAGCCATCCCATATTTCTTGTTGAAGGTAATAAGGTGTCAGGCAGCAAGACAAAGGCCTGAGACTGGACTTACAAGGCTTACCTAACAAATACACAAGGTCTAGATAGAATCATTTTAGCACACTGAATTATTGATGAAAGTCAAAGCAGTGGGAGGATTTATCTTCCTTTTTCTCCCCCCCTTTTTTCTCTCTCTCAGTGCTGTGCACAAGCAGAGATAGTGGCTTAAATGCTTGTTTTTCCTGTGGCTTTAGTGCCTGTCCATGACAGGTGATGCAGTTAAAAGAGAGTGAGTGAGAAAGAAAAGGAGTGCCTTGGAAATAATGTGTTTTTAAAGCATTGAGATTGTAAAGTGTAGAAATAGGAAAATATCTCACTTGGCAGGGGAAGAAGACTTCTTTTCATGGACTGCATAAATTCAGATGAACAACACTCAGATCAGCATTCAACACTTTTTAAGATAAGAAACTCAATAAAATTATTTTCTTTTTTTTTTTTTTTTTTTTTTGGTAGAGTGTAGCAAATTAATGATACAGAGATTCAGGGTTGTGTGTTTCTTCAAATGGCAAATAATTTATTTCTAAAGGTCCACGTTTTGCAGCTGGTTTTGAAGGGCAGCAGAGAAACTTCCAAAGAGAAAAATGTCCTTGCTTTCGTTCTGGAGAGGAAGGGAAAAACAATTTTGCTTGCCCGTGCTCCTGAAGATCCCATCAGAAAACAGACATGTCCTAATCCACAAGCAGAAATGTCAATTTTTTCTTTTTTTTTTCAGCTGCACTGCCCTATCTAAAGTGGAGAAAAAAGGGTCTTTTCTGAGTTGGCTGTCTCTGATTTTGCTGCGTGACTGAATGTGAGTGTAGCCTTTTCTTATTAAATGGAATAAGGCTGACTTGCAAATAGGGGAGGAAAAAGAAATCAAATGAAATCATTTAGGCTGCAAGCCCAAATTCTGCAGCTCTGTTTGAGTCATGCTGTAGCACATATAAGTAGCAGATGTGAAATGATTTCCAGACACAGAACTGTGGCTGATCACTTGGTGAGGAGTCCAATTCCTGTCAAGTGCATCTGAATTCCAGGAGCTTGAGTTAATCTGGAACATCTGTTGCCTATGTACAGAAGATATGAAAGGAATTCTTACCAAAAGTTGAAAATACGTTATATTTTCACACACGACATACACACAAATAGATATTTGTGTGTATGTAAACATAAAAATATGCATGGGCATGTCACCTTACCAGGTCCCTCTGAAAGCTTGCCATTCAGGAAGTAATTTTTTCTGATTTGGAAATTAATAATATTCCAATGCAGAGAATACTCC
Organism: Leucosticte australis; assembly: GCA_025504685.1. Lineage (NCBI taxonomy): Eukaryota > Metazoa > Chordata > Aves > Passeriformes > Fringillidae > Leucosticte > Leucosticte australis. Next base: position 2,543,726 of record JANIJU010000003.1, on the reverse strand, counting down.
AGAGTAGATCTGATTGAGGTTTCACTGTTCTTTGAGACGTTTTGGTTAAAGACTGCATTAAAATCTCCAAAATTAAGAAAAACCAATTAATAGTCTCTCCTGACAGTGCACACTCTGTTTGCATTTGTATCCATGTCTATAGAAATGAAGGAAAAAAGTCACTGATTAGTTGGTTAAATAATGACTGTTCTTCTTCATTTAAGGAACTTTTTAAAAGATTGCTTTGGTGATTCATTGAGTTTTAAGCCTGGTTTTGATATTTTGCTTGTGAAAGATCAAATTAACCATAATAAATTTGTAAAATTACATGTTATTTTTCCTATGAGATAAAGTGTGGTGATTAGTAGCCCAGGTGTTATCATGGAATTAGGACATTTTGCTTTAAAATTCTAGTGAGAAGACTTTTAATCAGAGAGGACAGTGCAGATACTAATTTTTGATACTGAAACCCCTGTCTAGCTTATGAAAATCTCTATTTCACAGTTTCAAGCATTAACTTCAGAGTGATCTCACACATTACCCTGGAGCATTCATGTCATGGGGAGGTCATAAACCCAAAACTGATACTTTGGATTTTATTGATTTTAATAATTTTATTAATTTTAATTTTATAAATTACCCCTACCTGAGTTGCACAGACCTCCAACACCTTGAGAAATAAACAGCTCCTCCTGACAAAGGGCAGGTGCTGTATTTTGTGAGGCCAGTGTGGAAATCCCTGGTTACTTCTGAAACAAAAATTTTTGCCTATATTGTCAGATTCCACGACAGCACAACTCAGAAGCACCCCTAGTAAGATCAAATAAAACACCAACAACATCCCAGTGGTGCAATGAGTGGCAGCAGGGTGTAGCACTGAAGAGCTGAAAGAAAACCCAAAACCTGGCAGAAGATGTGGTGGCAAGGCTGGCTTTGCACATGGGCAGCCCTTATGATTATAGCCCAGTCTTTTCAGGGGTAGTGGACAAACCTGTGGGATTAATGTGTGGAGGACAAATGGGTGCAGAAAACAGAAATTATGTGCACATCTTGCAAAGATCCCTGTGCTAAGGTGGTGTCACATCAAGTCAGTCACTAAATCAAGGAGAACCACAAAAAAGTGCAGGATGAGAGAGTGGTGGCCCAGACCAGGGACAGTTTTCAAGTTGTCTGGGTGGTGTAGTGGTGAATCCAGTGGGGAATGCAGAGTTCAGAGAGACCCTTTTGCAAGTTCCAGATGCCCAGGCAGGTTTAGGTGCAGCAGCTTGCACCCAAGTGAAGGTCTATGATTTCAGTGAGCCTTAACAGCCCTCAGAAGGAAGCAGAGGTTCAGTAAATGCACCTAATTCAGTGGAAGAAAGGCTTATTTTTATCAGCATTACAGCCTTATTGACTTATTTTTATCAGCCAATACAGCACAACTAAGGCTGTTCCTGCAGCAAATTAATCTGTGCAGTCATTGCAGAGAAGGAGTTATCCACAAAAGCAGATTCTCATGAATACTTTTGATGAAAACCTAAATTCTGATGAACACCTAAATTTTGATGTACACCTAAATTAAGACCTTGTGTGGGACACCTTAGGCACATGCTGAGAATAATTTTGTGCAAAGATTGGAAAAGGTGAACTTTGCCTTTAGAAATTTCTATCAAACGTCAAAAATCTGCTGTACAGCCAGTTTGGTAATGTGACAAAAGTGAAAGTGTAAGGTATTTGTCATTGTGGATTTATGTTTTAGAGTGAGCAGCAAGCCTGGAAGACACAGTAAAAGGAGACAAAGAGCACATCTTTGCTAACAGAGCTGCTGCTCAAACCCCATTCAGTAAAGAAAATATGTTGCTAAAATACTTGCTAGACTGGCCTTTGTAATGTGAAGCAAAGGACCAAACCTTCTGGTTAGCAGAAGAGGGAAACAATGTCTCAGCTGAGGAAAAAACATTAATATCTACCTTTCACAAAATGATGATGATGGCAAGACATTGCTAACCATCTTCCAGAAAAATAAATGTGTATAAATAACGATCTATATTTACAATATTTAAAAAAAATAAAATGAAAAGCCTTAACTGACTCCAGAATGCACATATCTTGAATCAATCATGCTGTAGTTAAGGAAGGCATGGTTTCTTTTTACTGGAGAAAACACATCTTGCAAAAGTGATATGAAAATTATTATTACCTGTCTATTTGGTTCCATATTGTGGTGCAAATAATATTCCTCCAAGGATGTTGTTACTTCCCCTCTGCCTGAGTGTGTGACATTCCAGTCCCAGAGAAGAAAACAAAATGTGAGTCTGCTGGAAACATTAAGGGGAAAATACATCCAGGCAGATCCAGGGGGGATATTAGGGAAGCCCTGCCACAAGGACCCCCTTGTAATCCCTCCCGGAGAGGAGCCTGGGCGGGGCTGGATCCAATCTCAGCCCCAGACTTTGCCAGCAGGTTAAGGAACTTTGTCCTGAAGGATTTAAAGGTGGCCAATCAGATGGTTTTACATAAAACAAATTATTTGTCATGACAGAATTATTAGACTAATAATTGTAATCAGAATTGTTAATTACGCAGTATAAAAGCTACAATTAGTAGCAGTGTGTTGTGTAGTACAGTGCAGCAGGTCAAAGCAATTATATTAAAGCCATCATAGTAAAGGTGGTATTTAAAAATGTTGAGTAGAGATTGATGTAATTTACCAAATCAACACTTATGGGAAGTGTCTTTCTCTTGACCTCAAGGAGGATCCTTGGAGTGGTGTCCCCTTCCCAAGGGAGAAAACTCCACACACACACTCCAAGGAGGAAAATGTCTGAAGAACCTGATAAATGAAAGTGAATTTGGACTTTTACAGTGTAAAGTGATATAACTGCAAGTCACATGTCTCCCAGCCAGCTTGGCACCTTATCTACCAAATCTTTGCCTCACTATCCAGGTGTTTATTCAGGCTTGGTGAGCCAGAGTGGTTCTGGCACAACTCAACACCAAAAGCAGCACAGAATGCCCACCACTGACAGCTTGGAAAACAGGGTGTTGTTTGAGTTGTTTGTGCACCTTTCAAGGGTGAGGAGTCCTGCTGCACTGGCACAGAGACACACAGCCCTTGAGGCCAGACCCCGAGGATGGGGACACACAGAGCTGCCAGTGACAGGGGAAGGACTCAGCTGAGCAGGACTGGATGCAGGGCATGGCTCACAAATGTGCCCACCAGCCAGCTCCTACCAGATCTTTTTGCCCCCTTACCCCTCCTTTTGCCCACTCTTTTTACTCCCCAGGTCATCTCCACCCTGGGCTGTCACCACGACATTTTCTGAAAAATCCCTTTGCCAGTATTTTCCTCCTGAGAAGCTGAGAAGCCTCAGAAAAGAAATGTAAACAATAATTATCTGGTTGCTTGGGAATGTGGTCTGGAGGTTGATTACCAACAGATGCATCTTTGATTGGTTCCATGTGAATTGTGTTTACTTAATGACCAATTCCAGTCCAGCTGCATTGGACTCTCTAGTCTCTCATGGGTTTTTTTTCATTCTTTTCTAGCCTCATGATGTATCTTTTCTCTATTCCTTTTAGTATAGTGTAGCATTTTTAATATAATATAATAATATAATAAATCAGCCTTCTGAGAATTTGGGAGTCAAATTCTCATCTCTCACCTCCTCCTGGGACCCACAACTCCACAACACTGGGCTGCTGGGGGTGGGTTTCCTGCTGGGCTGGGGCTGTCCTGGGCAGGTCCTGGCAGGGCCACAGCAAGGTGGGTCAGTCCTCAGGAGCTTCTGGTTTCTGCCATCCTCCCCTTGGGCTCCTGGGTGCTGTGCTGTGGGCCTCTCACTGGCTGCCTGGTGGGGAAGAGGTTTTAGTGACTTCTGTGACTTTATAAAAGGATCCATGTTTGCCCCTGAAAGAATTTTCTACCAAGGTCATTGATGTAAAAACCAAGAAAGGAAGAAGGATAAATAAGAGAAACCTGCAACTGCCTGTTCCAATGAGCACTTTTTTTGTCTTCTGTGACCAAGGAGTAAAGTGTAAAGTTAGGAGTTTTGTAAGGATGTATAAAAAGCATGCATGCTAGGATAAAAACAGATTGAAGCCTTCTGAAACTGGAGTGTTGCATTGTATTGTGACCATCTCAACTACAACAGGTGGGTGGCCCTGGGATGACACTGGGACATTTGGGGACCCCCCTCCTGCCCTTGTCACTCTGTGCTCCTCCTTGGCTTGTGTCACATAACACAGCAAATGTTTTTGCAGACAGTGGGAGGCCACCCTTGGGTTGCAAAATCTCGCTGGTGTCACCATTTCAAAGAGGTCCTGACATGCCTTTCCACCTCCCACCTCCTTTCTGTTTGTCTTGCTTCGTGGGCACCCTTGTCCAAAATCCACAGCAAATTTTAAAAGAGCAAGAGAGGTCAGCGTGGAAAGAACAACAGAGCTCATGGGAGTAAGGGTTTTTACATTTATGAAGAGCATCGAGCTCCTAGAGAAAGAAACCAGCCTGACCACAGCACCTGCTGATGGCATATTGGTGCTGGCACAACCCTTTCAACACAGACTTCGATTGTCCTGGAAGCAACCAGCAGTCTTTACATTGTGAGAAGATGCAATTTATAAATAAGTTGTCACAAAAAAAAAAAAAAAAAAAATCTCCATTAACAGTGAAATCTTGACACTCAGCCAGTTAATCTACAGTGATAATTCAAATTTTGGCAGGACTCCACCCTTACCCAAGCCTGCTGAAGCTGCATGACGACCAGCATGTGACATTGGGCCTCAAAAAAGACTTCTGTGTGCAAATGCAATATGTTTATGGTTCCTCTCACATATGTCAGTGTATATTTCAATACATGCCTGTCTTTCAGCCTGTGAGTCTCTCCTGCACAGTGAGTTTTTTTCAAATGTGAGGAACAATAATCAAACAGCAAAAACAATGCTTGCCTCAGTTCAGGATTTCAAGAGAGACACATTTATAAAAGCAAGTAAAATAAATAGTTCTCTGAACTCCAGCTTCAGACACTCCATTTTCCTTTGATAATGATGAAGATTTCATAAGATTATTCCAGACTCAGTCATAAAAAACCATATTGCTTTGGTTTTTTCCCTCCCTCCTGGAGTTATAACGCATCTGAGTTTCTGTTTCAAAAACTCAGTATTATCATGAGACTGCTTCACAGGCTTCTTAGAGAAAATAAGTAGAGGAAATATTTATTAGGAAATATTTATTCTGCTCTTCTGATCATCCTGGTTTTTATAGGCACTCTATCAGGTCTGAACAGCAGGAATGAGTGACAATAAAGGTCAAAATATCTTCCTTAGAGAAACACTTTTCAATCTTTACAACCTGTGTGGGAAAAGAAACAAAACAGTAATTTACCAGGGTGGAAAATACTGGATTTGCCACCTCAAGACAGACAGGCTTCAACAGGCTGGAAACCAGGACAGTAATTCCTGATTGCTTCGTTGCACAACTGAGGACATCATCCTTAGGCTGTTCAGCTATTTAACTTCTAATTAACCTCAGGGAGAGGGATATCTGTCTAACAATCTGCTGGGGTATGGGCAGGACAGGGGGAATACCAAAATTGCTTTAATATCTTCTTGGCAGAGTCTTGAATTTGTTTCCTTATTAAAAAAGTATATTTAAAAAAGGAAATGTCATTTTTTAGGCCTGCAGAATGTATCCTCAATGTGAAACAAAGTGGAGGGTGGGCCACTTGCAATTAGGAAAGTATTGACTTGTTGGCCTGTAGAGACAAAAGTTTAGGCTCCCGTGCTTAGGATGCCTTGCAGGGTTTTCATGGACAGAGCAGTCATGGCACACCCTGCACCTCCTGCAGTACTGAAAATCTGGGTACAGGTGGTAAATTCTCTGCACCTACTGAAAGGATGAAGAAGAGACCTACACAGTTTGTCTTAAAAAAATCCTCATCCCTTTCACATGCTCACACACAAACCTTCCTCCTGCTGTTTTCTCAATAATCTTGTTCCTTTTAGGTATTATGATCTGGGAAACACCATTCTTCCTAACTAATTCATAATGACCAGAGAGGCAGTTAATATATATATATTTTAATGTCTTCATTTAGCCAGGAAAGGACACAGCCCCATACAACAATGAGTGCTGTTGGTTCCTGTTGCTGTTTAATTCACAGGAGGTGCTCAGCATCTGCTGGGACTGGGTCTGAAGGAATCAGGGCTCATTACTGCAGTTTGTCCTAATTATGGGATATTTTCAGTGGAGAAAGTTAGCACTGTCAGGCAGATGTTTGACAAAGATAAAATCTAAGCAGGCATTTCTTCTCCCAAAGGTACAAGCAAACACCACAAAGCAAAAATTTAAGTTACGTTGCATCATTGGAGCTGAGAGGGATCCTCTCTTCTCAAATTGCCTCCCTTGTACCATCCAGGCAATCCCCTGCCTCAAATTTGGGCTAATTGAGAAAGAATGACTTGGAGAGAAGCTATCCCCACCTCTCCTTGCCAGTCTGTCATTTTTTTAAGCCTGTAATTTGTTAAGCTAAATTTGCTGCCCTGTCTGACATGCAGGGTTTTAAGAAGTTTTAAAAAATAAAAGGAAACAACCAAGCCAGAGAGGACGGGCAGAATATGAAGCCTCTGCAGAATATGAATTTTGTTATATATATTTTTTTAATTCTGATGGTCTGAAAGACATTCCTGCCTGGCTTAACCTCTCTGGCGTGGTGACAAGGACAGGCTGTGATCACACCATGCCATGAGGAGCACATAATGTTCCAGGGGCTGATGCCTGTTCCAGGCAGCCCAGGACAGGCATCAGACCCTAACAACTGCAGAAAAATGGATTTTTTCCCCCCATCCAGGCCTTGTTTTTAGTGCAGGTCCCTAAAAAAAGCTACTCTAAGCAATGACTTTAATGGTTTTGGTCTCAGCCTTTGGATGTTTGGAGTGAAGTTTGCAATGTCCAGTTGTTCATTTCCTTGCAATGTATTATCCTGTCAGGGGGGTGAAAAGGGGGAAACAACCCAAAATATCACGACAGGAGATGCCAGTGGATTGCAGGGATGGTTGTTTCATTGGGAAATGGCCCGGAGGTGGCTCTGTCCTGGTGTGCTCAGCCGGGGATTACAGGCACAGCACCCCACAGGGCTTTCCAGGTGCTCAGGAGTGGGAGCACCTGGGGAGCACCCGTGGGACCTGCCAGGCTCTGGGGGGGATGAGGAGAGCAAGCACAGACAGGAGGGGAAGCCTCTGCCAGCCCCTCCTGGCAGGTGGGAATTAAACCCAGGAGGAAACACATCAAAACACCAAAACTCCAAAACCAGCAAAACCTGGGTTTGGGATCAGACCTTAGACAATTAGATATGAGTCTTTCTTTCAGGGTGAGAAACCTAATAAAAATTACAATTTTTTAATTTTTTTTTTTTTTAATCATATGTAACAGAAGGGTAGAAATGCTTGGTGCAAAAGAAAGAGGTAGAAGCAAATTCTGGTCCCACTGATTTCATCAGGGCTGGGATTTCCCATCATTGCTGTCCCCTGCTTCCTAAGGGTGCCTGGATGGTGTTTCCTCTTCCTGACAGGGAAAAGGAGTCAGACACTGGAAGGATATTCCAACAAAATTGCTAATTATAAATTTTTAGCCCTCAGTCAAATTTTGACCTTTACTAGAATCTTACATATAATTAATTGGAAAGTATCAAAGCAGTACTCCATAAAAAGAAGGTGAAGGGTGACATTTCTTAATGAATGGGGAGGAGGAGAGAAAACAAAATGCATTGTTCCATTTCAGCTGGTTCACAGGCTACACACAGGGTGAAAATTAAAACTAAGGTGTTGAAAAAAGGAAGGGAAGGGGGGACTGAAGAGAAGGAAAACAGATTCGTACCAAAAATATGTTTCCTCTCTACCTTTAATGTCCATTTTTTCTTTCTCCTAGCATAGCATTCTTTAGTAACACTTTTCCCTGTGAATCATGATAGTGAGTTTTGCTTTTTCAGACATTTTTCCTATTCAAGATTACACTTCCACATTTCTTTTGCCCTGCCAGTCCTGCAAAAGAGAGAACATACTCAAAAAGTAACAGGAAAGGCAAGCATATTTTCTGTTTTATGTAATTAGAATCAGCCTACATACGTGCAGGTGTGCACACATGGGGTGTGTGCACACACACAGAGGCAGGAATGCCTGTCCCACCAGCTTTCCCTGGCCTGCATGCTCCTGGTCCAGCATCTGAGATGTTCTTTTCCATTATGTTGTGCATCAGAAATGATCCCCTGTCCCCTGCCAGACTCTTCCAGCTGAAAAATCGCTTTTACATATGTTAAATGTGCAGGCAGTTCCTTCTGCTGTGGTCCCATAAATCCAGACTCTGGATTATTTTTCTGCTGGTTCGTTTTTGTTTTTTTTCCCCCCCATTGCAAGCCTTCAGAGAGTAGAACACACATTTCAAACCCTCTTCACTTATGGCAATATAAAAGAAAAAAGTCGACTCCATTTCCTTTGAAACATGGATTTTTTAATGGGGTTTTGCAAAGAGGTGACAGTAGGAGCCTCTGCCTGCTTGGAGTCAGTCAATGGACTGTATCTCTCTTCTTCTCTTGAAACCTAAAGATTTTTGCTTTTTTAATGTATTTTTGGTATATTTGTAACTTCTAGAACTTCAATGCGTGGTTATGTAGCTCCTGGTGGTTTTTTCTACCCTTTCTCTTAGATTTTAGAGTAATAAGGTAACTTTCTAACACATTCCTGAAATACTGTTTAGCTTTATTTTTGAGTAGAGCACCTACTCAAGGAGACATAATAAGAAGTGGGGCAAAGAAGCTTTGGACCAACTCCAATGGGGCAGGTTTTTTTTGGGAAAAATTACCTAAACAACTCCTCTTCTAATTGGAAAATGTGTGTTAGATATGATAATTTGTTGCACTTACAAAAACTGTAGAAATCTTACCATTTTAATGAAATAGTAGGATGCAGAAATGTAGAAACCTTTGCATTTTAATACTGCTGCAAATGTTTTTTTTTTTCTTTTGATACCAGGCAACAAAAGGACACCTTCAGGTGAGCTTGGCACCTCCAGCTGCCTTGGAGCACACTCAGGAATATCCATTTATGTTATTATATGATATTTCTGTTATTATATGATATTTCCATGATATTATATGATATTTCTATTTGTGTCACAAATAGATCCCTGCTACTCTGTTTTCTGTCATGATGCATATCAGCACTCTGCAGTAAATGCATTTATCCTGTAGCTGCTTTCCTGCCACCTCAATAACCTGCACTGCTCATGGATCTGGATCATGCAAACACTGATTGAACTCAGCCAGATCTGCAGGATTGAATTGGTAAAGCACTATAAATTCACTGTATTTGTGAATTTCTGCCTGTGACAGCTCTCAGTGGGTATGACCAGACTCTCTGTGTCAAGCTGTTTATAATCAGAAATTAAGCCCAGCCACACCCAGCCCCTCTGATCTCTGAGGACCAGCTGGAAAGCAAGGGGGGATTATTTTCTGCCAAGTTTCTGTGCCCTTGACACAACAGCTGGTTAGAACACCTGAAGGTGTAAGGTATTTTTATCAGTTGTGACTTTTTATCTGGTAGGAAGGCATTGAAAAGAAACACACAGCAAAGTCAGGATGTCCAAAGGCTTTCTCCATCTTTTCCTCCCTCTTCTGTGCCCACCTAATAATAATAATAATACCTAATAATACCTAACAATAAATCCTGTACCTTCTGCCAAAGGGGTTATATGCTATATATGAACTAAAGAAGGGAAAAACCCTTCTTCCCCTCAAAATACAAGAGTTGTTTCTTCCCCAAAGGAGAATCTTCTGTAACTATGCACAAATGTCCTTTTGAATTTTTGGTGTCAGTACTTCTTATAACCCATCACAAACTCCAGTTCACAGTCTGAGTTGTCATACGCAGCAGAAAGAGCAAAATTTTGTGCAGTTTAAACGTGTTTTCTTGTTTCTTTTCCTCCTTTCAGTTTTAAGACCTCTGGAGTGGCCTGGAAAGGAGTGCTCTCTCTCTCAGGCTTTTACCACTGTTCTTACACATAAAAGGAAGAGGAAACTTTAGGGTAGAGAAGCAGCCGAAGTGAGGATTTATTTCTAAATTAGCACCCCAAATGGGAGGACAGTGAAATATGTGGTAAGGTGCTGAGTGGAACATCAGGTCACGTGCAGTTTTTCAGGCCTTGGAAAATGTTAGTCCGCTCTCAAAGAAAATTCCTAGAGATTCTTCTCCAGGCCACAGTGATGTTAAGGAAGATAATAATTTAATTTAAAGCCAGCACTTCCCTTCAAAATGCTTTCAAGTCAATTGGACAATTTCCCCTGACTACAGGATCTTGGTTTTCACCAAGTTGCTGTAGACTTTGATTTTATAAGGAGGTATATTTGGAAACAGATAAACTTTTCTCTTTTTTAAAATTACTTTGTGTACATTTGCTGTTTTAACACGACTGAAGAAATTTCAGTGGGGGTGAAAAGGAGAAAAATGTAGATTCTCATTTAATAAAGTTCAAACTTTTCTTAAACTAACTTAAGGCAGTAGCACATTGATTATTTAGGTTGAAGGTTTATGGTAAACACAATGCTACCACATAAAGGGATGATTATTTAAGAAACAGATGGCCATAGGTTTTGTTTGTTACCTTGAACATCTGATTTCAGTACTTTGTAGAAAACAAGTGTCTTCATAGTTTTGAAAATTCATCCACAAAGAGTCTAAGCTTGATCTCAAAAAAATAGAATTTAATCCAATTACAGAGAAAATCAACCAAACCCCCCATGTTTGGATGTGGTTACTAAAAATAATTTATTTTTCATTTTGGGAAAGCAAATGTTGTGCTGCTTCAGCACACCGGTGCCATAAATAACTTTTAAGAATAAATCTCTCCCAGTTTTTATATGGTTTTGTAATCCATGCATTCAGGGATTTAAAGCCAGAGAGAGCATTAACTCATCCAGGATAAAGCCCAGGGAATTCTGTGCAGCTCCTCTTACACAGAGTCCAACAGCTTCCTCTGGGACAGCATCCTGACTTTCCTGGATGACTCCAGGAGATGGAGAACATGCCCCTTTCATCATCAGCTCATCCTCTGATTAATCCTCTGCTGTGTTTAATACATATCTCTTATTTTTCATTTTAATGTGTGTTTTAAATCAGATTTTAATGTAATGTTTTAATTTTAATGTGTGCCTTATATTGGCAGCTCTCAATTTTCATCTTCTGGAAGGAAATACGTCCCCCAAAATTCATGTGGTTTTAGAAAAGGATGACCATGGTCTCTGCAGAACCACCAATAAATCACAGTTCCAAAAACCAGGGAGGTTTTTAATGAGTGCCAAGGGGTTTGTTCATTTGTCTCTGCATTGCTTTATGTGGATGATGCTTCATCTAAAATCATGGTCAGGTCCAACCATTGTTTTTTTTAACTCTAGGATGCAGAGTGCTGGAGAAGAGCTTTTATTCCCCCTATTATTGCTACTATAAAAGAGCTTTTATTCCCCCTATTATTGCTATTTTACTGTAAGGTTGTGTGCTGGAGCAAGGGGGTCTCTGCTTCACAAGGTGTTTGTTTCATATGAACAAAAGTTTTGTGATTAAAAATGAGTAGTGCTGGTAGACTGCAAGAACACGTGAATTTGAATTTCCTACTGAACAAAAGGGAAAAAATATGAAAAATTAAAAAAAAAACCAAAACCCCAAACAACCCAACAAAACAAGCCAAACCCCAAACCAACAAACAACAACAACAACAAAACCCACCAAAAACAAACAAAAAAACCCCTAAAAAACCCCCACAAAAAACTAAAAACAAAACAAAAAAAACACCCAACCCAAACCAAAACAAAAAACACAAAACCCCCAAACCCCAACCCAACCCCCAAAACCCCACTAGGATTTTCCCCAGGAGGGTCTCAAAATAAATTTCCTTCATGGAATCACTAGTTCTCCTTGCAAATAATCAATTGTCAGGAAAGTACCCCTGTGAGTACAGGGTGGAGGAAAGTGATGGAGCAAACCCAGCACGAGCAGCCAGAATTATTTTTTGGGTGCAGGGATTTGTGATCCCACTAGGGAGAGCTCATGCACTGTGGTTTTTTCTCACAGCACACAGCTGTTGCAGCACGGTCCTGTCTTTTCCCCTTCCTCCCACCACCCCTCGGAATTGCAAGGCCTGAAAGATGTGCATATGTTTTTTTAAAAATGCAGAATGCAGCAGGAAATAGCTGGCGGGGTTTTGCCCACACCTTTCTGTTCATAATCAGGATTTTGCAGTTCCTTTCTGAGGTGTGAGATTGGATTAAAAAAATAAAGAACTGAAACAGAAGACTGAGTCTGGTGCATATATATGTGTGTGTATATATATATATATATATATATATATGTGTGTGTGTGTGTGTGTGTGTGTGTGTGTGTGTGTATACACACACACATATATATATATGTGTGTGTATATATGTATGTATGTATATATATATATATATATATCCTTGCTAATATTGGGAAAAAGTCTTTCTGCATCTTGGTTTCCTATCTATAAAATTGGGATAATGATGCTTTTTTTTTGCACATGCCTTATATTTGGTTGGCAAAACCTTCCAAGCAGGGGCCAGATGTGCCCTCACTTTAAATTGCAGCCCCTTGTTTTTACTGTGTCCTGAACAGGGCATTACCTGAAGCATATCCCCAGCATGAAAAGGAAATAAAAACCATAGTTTGGGGAAGATATTTGTATTTTATAGTAAAGTTAGGCATGAGGGGAGAGAAAGGGGTCATTTTCTGAGCTTGGAAAGCAGTTTTGCTTTGAAGTACACTTTCCAGCTGGGAGTTGATGCTGATGGTTCTAACACAAGTGCTTCCACAGCAAACTGCTATTCCCTAAACGGCTGCAGGGATCCTAAAAACCACCAGAGGCTGCTGTGACCAAATTACAAAGAAAAATCCAGCAACAAATCCATTGCAGGACGAGCAGGTCTTCCCCCCCCTTCCCACAGTGATTCCTATCTCTCCTTCCTTGAGCTCAGCTTCAGGGGGTAGAGTCAGCAACCTCCTCACTGAAAGAAGCCAAAGAAACCTGAGAAATCCCTGCAGTTATGAATCAAATAGCAAATTAAATTGTGCTTTCAGTGAAGGGAAAAGGGAAAGAACCAGTGTGGTGCATCTAGAGAAATTGCTCTTCTGTCAAAGTGGAATATTATGTATTTGGAATATGACACACTCCTCCTGTGTGATTTCTTGATGTGGAAAAGAGGGAGCCTTCCAGTGCCTTTTTTGATGCCTCATTGTGTCTTCCTAACATCAAACCTAGAGGCACTATCATAATTCCCCTGGATAGCAAAGCCTCAGTTAAACCATCTGCCATCAGTTATTGCCAGCACCTAATAAATGGCTGTAGGTCCTTCATCTTGTTTACCACATGTCTTTTATAATATATTTTTCCTTCCAAGGACAGGCATTTCTGCATCAGATAAGGGTGACAGCCCACCTTAGCCCAATTAGCCAGAAGAATTCTTGCTCAGGCTTACAGGTGCTGCCCTACACTTGTGCTTCCTTTGCTCCCTTTATCACACTGTTTTCCTGGTCTTGAGATCTGAACTTCAAGTGCAGAAGGGGAGGAAAGAGGATGGGAAACATCTTTTTCAAGGTCTCATCTAGGTACTTCATAAGAAATGTCTTCTTTTCACGTAAAAATATGGTGTCCAGATCTAAAATACAAAACGTCTCCTCAAAAGAAAAAGCAAACAGAGAAAACAAATTCCCAAAAGTTCACAGACAGAAGCAAAGCATTCTGTAGGTATCCAGCAAAAAGAAGAAATAAGTAGGAAGGGGCAACAGGCAGGACTGGAGAGTTTGAACATGTTGCTTTGTTGTGTTTGGGAGGTACTTCTGTTAAAAATAAAGGAAGGGGCATTCCTCAAAGCTGAAAAGGGGTAATGGCTTGCAGTAGTAATGGAACACAGAAGTCTGGCTCATGCATCCAAGACAGTAAGTGAGCCTGTTCCCATCACATCTCAGGGAACAGCTTCCACCTTGCATTCAAAAAAGTGCATCCAAGAGGGAGAAAGCCTTTCCTTGCAGGTCTCCTATTAGTGGAAGGAAAATACTGTTTTAAAATTCAGCTTTACCAGTGGATGGAGACATGGAAGTCTGCTTTAGAGTAACTTCCACATGTCTGACAATAATTATATGTTTTAAAATGTCTCATGTGGTCTGAGAGGGGAGTTCCCATACTACCCAGCCCTGTGAAGGCTGTTCTGGGTAGCAGAGGGGCTGAGGAGGAGGAGGAGGAGCAGTCTGGGGAGGGCACAGAGGGGATGTGGCTCACACCATGGGAGCAACACTGCCTTGATCTTTATTTCCCTGCAGGACTGCTGGCATTTCCCCAGAGCCAGACTATAATCCTCTGTTATAAAAATCTGTTCTGGGAGGGAGGAAAAATCCATCTGACCATGCAGATATCTCAGGATCAGGGGAAAAAAAGACCACTGTAAAATTGTTATTGGTGTTTCAGCTATTGAGTACCAGCTTGTTGTTGGGCTTGCTTTGACTTTAAGAAAACATTTTAACAATATTTTGACAATTTCCCTTGGGTCCCTTTCCCTTTCCCTTTCCCTTTCCCTTTCCCTTTCCCTTTCCTCCTTTCCCCCTTTTTATCCTTTTCCTCTTTTCCTCCTTTCCCTCTTCTTCATCTTTCCTTTCCTATTTTCACCTTTTCCCCTTCTTTCCTTTTCTCTTTTCTTCTTTTCATCTTTCTCATTCTGTCTTTCCCTTTTTCTTTGTCTTTTTTCCTTTTCTTTCCCCAAGTGGAGAAAATGCCTCCCTGAACATCAGGGTAGATGAAGCTTTCCCAAGAAAGGGGAAGTGCATTCTCCAGGCACTCACTTTGTCAATGACCCACTTAGGATTTGAACTGCAACCCTGTGGTTCCTGATTAACCCCTGGAAAAGGGATTGCACACACAGAGGGAGAGGGAGTGCATATCCTGGGTAAGAAAAGAAGATTGCTGAGATCTGCCTCTGGGAAAAAAAAAAAAAAAAAAAAAAAAAAAAAGGCTTTTTAATGGTTTAGAAGTGAAGACATCTGTATCCATCACCCACCTCAGTTTTATCTGAGTTAGTTTTGTAGAGAGATAAGACTATCTGCCCTGACACACCAAACAATGCCTGCTTTAATGTCCTGGCTGTGGGTTGCACTGCAATCCCAGCTGCGCCGTGGCAGGATCAGAACAGACGTCACAGGAATTATCTCAGGAGGAAGTTTTCAAAGGCAGCTATCAGGTGTGTCCTGTTGATCAACAGACCTAAGATCCCAGCCTCTTAGGAAACCCTTGTATCTCAAAACTCCTACCCCAAGTGCTTGGGAAATCCTTCTCCCAGTGTGTGGGTCAGCCCTGTGGTGGGGAGAGCTTGCAGAGGCTTTTTCTACCCACAGGGGAAAACAGGAGTTGCTTGAGTCTCTCACTTGATGGAGGTGATAAGTGCTGTGGGTTTGGAGAAGAATAAAAACAGGTTTTGTGGCTGTTAACCTTTATTATGATTTTTTTTTCCTTCTTAATAGGAATCATGGGAGCCTTGGTTAAATGAAACTGATTTCATCCATTTCAGAACAAAGTAAAGTTGGCCGGTGTAAATTTCCTCACATTTGTTCAGTCTAGATGACTCTCTTTTGTGGTGCAAAACTAACTCTGTTCTCCTTCTGTCTTGAGTACAATCTGGCTGTCAAAATGTATTTTAAAAGATACTTCCAGCAGCAGATGAACTCTGATGATGAGCTGTTTTCACATAACCATGTAAATCACATAAACTTCAGTAAACACTAGGAAATGAGTACCACAGCCAAAGAAAGGAGCATATCTAATGTTCCCTGATTTGAGGAGGAACTTCTTGGGTGCAAATCTATCTTTTAACGTGCTTGGACTCAAGTGGAAATTAATATTTGCAAGCAAACCTGATATTTAAGAGGGAAAGTGAACCTCCATGGTGTGGGATGAATGGGACCTGCACTGAATCTCTGGTAGAGACCATGTCCCCTGGGAGAAAAGGGAACATCTCCACAGACCTCATGGAGCTGGGGGAAATCATGGAGCTTTCCCCTTTCTCTTCTGTCACTTTGTGAGGAAATGCTCCTGAGGAAGTGTGGTGAGGCACTCAGAAAACATGCTCTGCCAAATACAGCCCTACAAGATTATGATCTTAAAGTCATCGCAGATGTACTCAAAAAGCTCAGATACAGGTTTCAGTCTCTTTGCATATTCCTTGAAATCCTTGCAGGATTGCACAAGATGTTGTGCTAGTAACTTTTATAGAGTTGATTTGCAGACTTCTGATTTAATGAACAGCCAGATCCAAAGAATGTTATGATTGTCCATGTAATTCCACTGTAGTCAAAATACAGATAGTACATCACTATTTTTTTGCTCAGTTGTAAACTACTAAATGTGAGTGCTTTAGAGAAAAAGAAAAAGGTGAAATACCTTTTCTGCAAATACACAATGGCAATAAAATGAATGAGCTTTAAGATTTTTTTTCTCCAGGCTGTATGTACTGCTCCACAACACATGGGAATTGAAAGGGAAAAAAACCAGAAAAGTATCAGGAGCTGCAGGCATAGATTTGAGAACAGAGCTTGGAAGAAAGAGAAGATATTTGATCAGAATAGTAATCTCTGAAGGTAGAGCCAAACAAAAACTAAGGAACAAAAATCTGGCAAAACCAACTGGAGAGCTGGCAGAGTTTAACTTGGCTGTTTCATGGTGATGACAAGCAGTGCTGGGGCTAATTGTCAATGATTTCACTGGTGCTGCCTCTGCTTCCCACAGAAGCCCAGGATCCTCATCCCTGCTTGTCACAGGCCAGTTTTCTCCCATTAACTCCACACATCTGTGGAGGGGAGGCTGCCTGCAGTTCATGTGGGCCGTGGGAATACTTTTCCCAGCAGAGCACACCGAGCTCTGGTGTGTGAGCAGCAGAGAATCTTCATTTGGCTTCCATTTTCAAAGGGTTTCCATGGCCTGCTTTGCCAAAATCCCCATAAAATAATGCAGGCCAAGGCAGAGCAATTAATTTTAATTGGTAAACCAGCCTGTTGACTTCAGAGGGAGTTCGGAGATTGAGTTAAAATTTGAAAAATACAAGTGTAAATATCACTGCTTCTTAAAGGAAGAAGAAGTGCAAAAGGCTAAGTAGAAATATTTCTGCTGGGTGAACTCTGAAAGAGCCATTGTGCTTTAATTTCCCTGATCAATAACAGGGGAATAATGCTACCAAATCCCTTGGCAGAACTGGAATATTTGCAAATAAAGGTTTGTCAGTGTAAAACAAATCAAGCTGTTTTCACACAACTTTTTTTTTTAAATTTTTTTTTAATTTGTTCACAATGTCAGGCAGGAGAGTATTCAGCTTTGTGATGAGGGACTAGCTCTAAGGATCTTCAGTATCATCCTTTGAAAACTTGCAGGGAGACTTAAAATTTTGGCTTCCTCCAGAACCTTCATCTAAATCAGATTATGGTAGATTCCCAGCAGGCATATAGTACTACATGGCTCTGCATTTCTACCCTTCCCCAAGCAGAATGCATGCATTTGATAACATGAATCTGTGCAAAAGGGGAAAGGCTCTAAGCAGAGAAAAATGTGATTGAGTTGGGAAATATTGGTGTTGAGGACTTTTTGTGAAGACTCTTCTCAAGCTTTCCTTAATGGCAGTCAGAGAAAAGTTTAGATTTCCTTAAATTTCCAAGTACTCACCTTGGTTCATTTGCTGCCTCTTAAGGATTTTCTGGGCACTAACTAGGGACGTGTTCCAATCTTTTCCTGGCTGTCATTTCCCAGATCATTATGCTGTGCTTATAAAGCAGTTTGGCATTTTTTTTTGTCTTCAGCCTGGACTCTGTAGAAAAGCAGAATCAGCTGGTGTATTGCTTAGAGTAAATGTGTTTAATGCTTTTCATTATCAGCTGTGTAAAAGATGTTCACACAACTTCCCACCCTGAGCCCCTGTCCCCAGTGGGGAGATCTGAAGAAAGACACCTATAAAAACAAAAAATTAGAGCCCCAGAACTGAAACAAGAAGCCCCTAAGAGGACCCCACCACTGTTTTAAATGGTCTTGGAATCTGGCCCAAGTTTTCTCACAGTTTGAGTGAATTCAGTTGGCAGACACTGTGAGTGAAGACAACTGATATTTCATGTGATATGGATTTTTTGGTATTGCTGTGGGTAAAGCAGATAGTGTTTCTGAATGGATCTTTATGCCAAGCTACCTGAAAAACTTCTTTAGGAGAAAAATCATAGTGAAAATATGTTTTAGGGTTACATTATGATAAAATTTAGGACTTTTTAAATTTCTTTCCAAAATTACTGTACAATTAGTTAACAATGGAATAGAGAAGAAACACAAAACCAGTCTAGGATAATCCCAAAAAAAATTTTTTTTAAGGTTAATTTAAAAATAATTAATTATCAACTCCTGATCCAGCCACCTCTGTGTCTCTCCCTCACCCCACTAAAATGAAACATATGCAATGTGAGACCAGGCAAAAGAAAATAAAAATATTATCATGGTTCCTTGACTGCTTATTTTTTCTCTCAACATCAGCTGGGAAGCCTGGATGATGCTGTAGATGATTTTGTTGATTGTGATGTACCTGGAGAAAGGAACAGCACGTAATTGTGCTGCTTTGAAAAGAGAAATTATCTTTGTGGTCATTTCTTTCTCTGCAGCTGTTTACCAGTTGAGTTTTGCCAGGCAAAGGAAAGATGAGGAATAAATCTCCCTTGCCCATCTCTTCTGTTTTATTTCCTCCCCTGCCATGGAGAGGAAGAAATCTTTGCCACTCACAATGCAGAGAGCTCATACTTATTTAGTGCTTCCCAACTAACTCCAAAGAAATTGCTTCACTAGTCATTATTGCAAGAATTTTTCAGATGCTGGCACTTTTCAAACATTTTTCAAATATTGGCACTTTTCATATGGCTGTGCTTTTCTACTGGAGAAACTTTCTGCTTTTTCTCTGGAGATTTCAGATCACAGGGTTGAAACTTCCTCTTACCCACTGTTCTTTGAACTTCAGCCTCTGGAGACTGATGAATAAGTGAGAGCCAATTATTTTTTTTTTTTTGGTTTGTTTTAAGCAAGATATGTTTTACCTTAAGTAACAAAAATAAGATTCTTACTTACATTCTTATGGAAAAGAAAAAAAGCAGGAACACTTAACACAACTGCATTCCCTTCCTCCAGAAGTTAAGGAAATACAAAGAGTTCAAGCCACACTTCAAAATCATACTTTTTCCAAGGTATTTCAGGAAAAAGCCAACCTAGTACACAGTAACTGAACACTTGGTGGGTTGAAATGTTTGGTGGGTTGAAATAGTTTCCAATTAACCCCAGATTTTAGGACAGAAGAAATGCGAGGTGTTTATGAGCTGGAGACAAAATGGTTTTTAGATGAAGAGCAAAATAAGGGAAGGCAGAATGGAAACTCCAAAGATTTCTTATTTTTTCAGTTTACACATTAACCAAACATTACTTACCACTATCTATTTGGACCACTCTAGAGAGTGATAAAAGTCTTTGAATTTCCATGTAGCTCCTGGCGTTCACAAGGGAGCTCACAATAGGTCTTTATCAAATTTGAAAAGGTTGCTTTTCTCTCCAGGAATGTGGTTGTAAACAGTTGCTAGGCAAGAGGGAGAGATGGTTGTCAACATTAAAAAAAAAAAAAAAGAGAATTTTTTCACCTTTTGTGTGCTGGCATATGAAGTGGCAAGCACATCACAGGAGGCTGAAGGGGAATCTCTGCTGTGTGTCACCTGCAGTCCTGAAATGAACCTGTCTGTACCTGAGCTGTGGGATGAGCTCAGTGCCCCAGAAAAGCAGCCAAATTGCCACAACTCAATGCCTTCATTCTTTCCTTCCTATGCCTTTTTTTTTTTTTTTTTTTTTTTTTTTGGGTCAGAAACTGGTTTTCTTTTACTTAGCTGATATAGCTAATACTGTGGCATGTTAATGTGTGTATTCTGGATTTCCTTTTAGCCGTTTATTTAAATGCATGTATAAATTTAACAATTTATTCTGCTTAAAGCGCATTCCTAACAAAACTACACTATGATCCTACAGCTTCTCAGTGTCCTGAAATCTTTGCTCCTTGCCCCAGATCACAAGGTAAATAAACACTCTCAATAAACTCACTGTCACTCATAAACAGCTTCCTGCTCCAAAGGCATAACTTGCCCAACAGTTCTCATTTGGATCACAAACACACAAATAGTTCAGCAGCAGTCCATTAAATACCATGGTAATCTGCTGCTTTTAATTATCCTCCTCTGTGCCATAACAGCTGCAAAGCACAGGGTGACGAGCCAAATGTAATTTAAATACTGTGGTGTGCTACAGATGTGGCAGTCATTTGCCAGGTGTTTATTTTTGAGGTAAAACTTGAATTCTTACCCTGTTAACTCACCTTTTGCTATAGAAGAAGTCACTAAAAGCACATATACCTTTGTAGGGTCATGATTGTTATTCTTTTAATTTTGGTAATGGGGGACAGCTTTTTTGCTTCCCCTCCAGGGCTAAATATTAATTAAGGACATTATTGCTACTGTTCTGAACCAAGGCCACACCACACATGACATGATCCAAACGCACCTGAAGTGCAGGGAAAAGTTTATGGTGCTGCTGGTTTTGATTGTCTGTGGGGGTGCAGATTTAGCCCTTAGGGCATCCACACAGCACATGCCTATATTGCACATTTGCACACAACTTTCCCCACAGTTCAGTGACATGAACAACACTCAGCTTTGGATTTTTTATTTTTTTAAATTTTAAATTTTTTTTTTCTTATTTTTAATTTTTTTAAATTTTAAATTTATTTTTTTCTTATTGTTGGTTTTTAAAAATTCATCTGGGATTTCAAACACCTCTTTTTAAAGCAAATAAAAGCAATTTGTCAGGTTTGTTGTGCAATAATATGCTTTCACCTGAACTTGGAACACCTTAAACACCTGGTGGTACAGTATTTAAAAAAAAAATACAAAAAATCTCACCTGTCTCCCATCTTTCCTTTAAAATATATTGTGAAAAGAGGAAATCGGTTTGCTTAGACCTCACAACAATGAAGAATAAGAAGCAAATAGGCTGTTGCATTTTGCTGATCTTTTCCTTTCGTGCTTATAATAATAGATTTCTCACAATGTTGGCAGAAAATGGCCTTCTCATGAGCACATTGTTGAAATGGGGAGAGTGATAATTCATGGCAGGTATTGATAGGGCCAAATTGAAAATATGGCCCTATCAACGTGAAAATTACTAACTAGCCAGGTCCCAACATTCCTAAAATAATCTGTCTTGCAGTGCATGCATCTGCAAAATAAAGTGGTGGCTGTCTGTTTTTCTTAAAAAGCCCCATTTTGCATACAGATGTAAAATTTCACTGCCATGAAATGCACTTCATTTCATTTGATCTCAAAGAAATGAAAGGTTGATTTTAAGGGCCTCGTGAGCGCCAAAGAGAAGCTGTAGCCATCCATGGGCACCCAAAACTGGGTGGAAGGAAATCAAAATGGGGCTTAGAGGACTTATAGCTGTGTTTTCTACAGAGCAGGGTGCCTGCTGAACATTTCCCAAAAGATACTTCCTGCAAATGCAGCTATTTCCAAACCAAAGGAACTCCATGGCCTAAACCAGGTGACTCCGGCCCAGGGAATCCTTATTCCAGTCCAATGGGAACAAAACATTAACTCCTCCTTTTTGAGCCAAACTTGAGCTGGTCTTTATTTCCCTGCCTCTCCTCTTGGTCTTCCAGATGGGATGCATCAGAATTTAAGTGTTGTTTGGTTGGTTTTTTTGTTTTTTTTTCTTCCAGGCCTTCAGTTTGTTAAACTTTTGTTCCGCGACTCATCACGGCGACTCCGCGGGCTGAGAAAGGAGCAGGTTTGGCTCCCAAAATGTGGCTCGGGGAACAGCCTGGAGGAACCTGTGCTCAGAGCTGTCTCTGGAGAGCCAACAGCAGGAGTTGGGCAGAAAAGGAGGTCAGGCCAGCGGCAGGATAGGCGAGGTCTGTGGCGTCGCTCGGGAGCCGCAAGGTCCCTAGCACTGCGCGCAAGAGAGATTGGTGGTTTCCAAACGGGCAAAGCAAACCCTTTCCCCCAATTTTCCATGGAGGAAATCACCAGCTTGGATTCTGGGAGTGGCAGAGAAACTCCAGCGCTGCTGAAGTTCACCAGTTTGAGGCAGAAAAAGATTTGGGATACTGTGAGAGTCATTGTCCCAAATAATATGAGAGTCGTTCCCGCTTGCCAGTGATCCTCCAAATTTGTATTTATTAACACTTTGAACCCCATAAAGGGTCCATTTTTTTATTTTAAGCTGGAGATCTAAGCTTAGACAATGTAATTCTCAAGTTTAAAAAGCAGAGGCACTGTATATTTCGTGCTCTTCCACAGGTCAAAGACACATAACTTAGTCTGTCAGGTGATATGATAAACATCAGTTCCCATTGGCTTTCATACTGACAGCAGGAATTCTGAATCTTTTTGAAAAAAATTCATGCTTTGCACCTTAAGTCTAATCTATTGCTTTAAAATCTGAAGTTAATACTTAAAAAAAAAAGAAAAGAAGAAAGTAATGGTTGTCTTCAACAGCTGCCGGACTATGCATGTAATTCTAAAATATATTTATTTTGGAAGTGATAATGAAAAAGAGCAAATCAGAAACATCCTAATTTAACTATCAGCACTCTGTGACAGAGAATAGTTGAAAATCTTTTTTCTACATGCAAATACAGCAGAACTTTTTAGATTCAATTACTGATTTGACTGTAATAGGATCTGCATGGGTTGTTCTCAAGGTGTTTCTTTTATTTTGGGGGTTTAGCTCATGGGATCTTTCATATCTTTCTGCAGTAAACAAAATAAAATATCTGTCCCTGATATTTTATTTTGTGAATGGCCACACTTCTGAGGAAGTGGCATGACTTATTCATCTGAGTTTTCTGAAGGTCTTTCACTCCTGCTCCTCAATGTCCACGTGAAGTGATTTTTAGCCATGCTCACCATCTTGCAGTGGTACAAACACTTTGTAAGGGTTTATTAATCAGGGATAAAACAGCAATAAACCAGCAAGACTGCTTCTTGGGCTGGACTGGATTATGCACAACCTGGTCAGGTGTTTCTGTGCTGTGAGCTTTGGTTCAAAGGTGATGATGGGCAAATTAACCAGGGTGAGCTTGCATCTGTCAGGTCAATTAGCACCAAACCTCAGCTCCTTGCACTTGTGGGAGTCTGAAGAGAATTTCTGGCCTTCTTCTGTCCCATATTTAACCCTGGGCTTGCTTTTCACAGGCCTAGACAGACAAGTGCATGAAGTTGTCCCTCAGCCTCCTTTTCTTCAAGCTAGACAAACCTGAAGTCCACAGCTGCTCTTCATTCCAGCCCTTAAATACCAAGAACTCTAATTACAGCACATTAAGCTGGATCTAGTTGTGGGAAAAAAAAAAAAAAAATTGCAGACACCATAATAAACTACAGCTTAGAAGACAAGCTATGGAGACTAGGAAGACAAAGCTGTAATTGAAATTAAGTCTGGTGCATAGCAACGTTTTTGCAAGCTTCCAACTTCAAGGAGCATTTAATCATTCTGGGATTACAGCCACTGCATGAAAAAGCACTGAAACATTACATTTCCTTGAGGTTTTTTTATATGTGACTTACCTGGAATCTTATCACAGGAGAGAATCCTGGAAATGTGCATCAAAATCCTTGTTTCTAGAAGGACCTGGAAATTGTCACACACAACGAAAACACAAGGAAAATCAAGGATTTGCAGCAGATGGCTAATTTTGTCTCCTTTGGGATTTGGTAAGTGTATTCATCTGGACAAACAGCTGGCATAAATAATTAGGGCCAAAAGCACGAACAGGGTTCACAGACCTGCTCCACAGAGAGGCTGAAGAACATTTTCAAAGGGAAATACCTTGATATTGCATTTTTTTTTTTGTTTGTTTGTTTCAGTTTCATTCTTCAGACACTGTAGATCTAGAAGTATTTCTGGAAAGTAACAGGCATGGTTTCTGTTTCATTCAGAGGCTCAAGCACACAAAGCTCAATTTTTGGAGATGAAAAAGCTCAGCCTAGAATCCCAAATCAACAGCACTAATTCAAAGAAGCCAAGAATTAGACAGCCTTTGTCATTATTCTTCTATTTTGCATAGAGATGTCTTTTGAGGATTCACAGTTGCTCCAGCTGGGAAACACATTGTCATAAATTTGCTCCTTTTTTGAGTAATCCCCCTCAGTCAAGTGCAGGCTAATTTGGGGCTTTGCTGTATATTAAAAGAAAAAAAAAAGGAGAAAAAAAGAAAAAAATCCACTGTGCAGAAAATAACTGTGTAGAAGATGATAAAAATCTCTCAGAAGGTGACTCCATTAAAACTGTCCCTTATTTCAAGCTCTGTAAAAATGCAAAATTGCTGAATTCCAGATGCTTTTCACAAGTGGAGCAGAACAGCACATGGCGTGCTGCCCAGCTGTTCTCATTTATTGCACCTGGGCCATTGCTGCTCTCTTTGGGAGCAAACATCAAATATTCAGATCTAGTGGCTGCCAGTTGCTATTTACCTGCACTTCTGCAGCCAAAGGCCACCTTCCTTCCTGTTCAAAACTTTACTCACTGGTGGAATTACGCAAGCACACCGTATTAAGAGCTCTAATTACATTGTTCCTTTTTGGGTAGGGCTTTCCCTGTCTCCAATCAGAGGATTTCTTCTTTACAGGATATCTTGTTTGTCATTTTTGTGCCAGTAGAGACACAAGTCCTTTCTTAGTGCTCCTGAGTGGGTTTAATGATTAATGATTATTTAGCAGTTTAAGGAATGAGGTGGAAAACTACTGTCATAGCTATGACAGAATATTAAATGAGAACACACGAAGATTTTCTGCAAGTTTTACATGCTCCTTCCTGGTGGCAAGCTTTGTTTCATTCCCATGGCTCCTTTCAGAAATCTTTGCAGCCAGCAGATGGTTCAGGGGATGCCCCTGCTAAAGTCAGACCTGGTTTTGTTTAGATGATTATTTGGAAGGAGATCCTGATAAAACCACCCACAAGATCCAATTAGTCCAGCTGAAAGTTAGTCCAGCTGTCCCTAGGATTCAGAGCAGAATCCACACATATGTGGAACTAATGCATTTGTCTGTCTGATATTTTGACCAAGCAAATGTAGTTCAAAAACATTAGTATTAGCTGGAGAACCAGAGCCCAATGAAATCTTGTCAAGAAAGAATTACAGTTTTGCCATGTCAAGGTATTATTTGTTTAATTTTAGATTACTGAGTGCTTTCCAGCTTGTTTTCTTTTTCCTTCACCAAGAATTGAATCAGCTGGGATCTGACTATTCCAGGAGTGTTTGTGTTTAGATGAACTGTGTTGTGTCCAGAATGTGATGTGATCAGAAGAAGAGAAATTTGCAAGCTCTGTTGAAAATATTTTTTTTTAGCTGTAACATAAAATTAACATAAAAATGAATGAATAATAAATTTTACTAAATTTATTAAATTCCATTTAATAAATTTTCTTCAGGACATGCAAATCAGTAGAGCAGCATGCACTCCATCAGCAACAATTTGTTTTAAAGAACTTTGGAGACTTGGTTTCTGTGTTATGTAAGAAATATTTATCCACTATTCTGCTAAGTTACGAAAGGGAAAGAAAATCTGCCTTTTTGTTGCAATAACCATAGTGATATTCAGAATAATGATACAGCAAGGGACATAACAAACTTATATTCTTCATACAGATTCTGTATATTTTTCAGATTCTACTGCTGTGTTAAACTATTAAATATTTAAATGGCCAGGACAGGGAAGGAAAGAAACCCCAAATAATCATTTCTTTATTCCGCCTGTAGCCCACATTAGGCCACCTTTCCTGATAGGTTCTCCTTGAGGAAATTGCAAACTGCCATCAGAATCTGCAACCAGAATGGCCTTTCCTGTGGTGTCAGTTTTCCTTCCTTCTTTATGAATTCAGAAATAACAGAGATAACAGAACAAGCATCTTTCCTTACCATACCCTTGTGTGATAAGGTGGAGCTGCCATTGCCATCTGACAGGGTGGGAGAAACCCCAGGGGTAATTCTGACATGAGAGTGCAGAGCATATTTCTCTGCTTAGTGTCTTGCCTTCCAGGATAAGGGCCACTCTCCCACTGCAGTGCAGATTGGTAGGAGGTGATTAACTGTGCTGGAAATTTCTTAAGATGGGTGGGAGTAAAAAGAGAAGAAGAGAAGGATGTTTCCTGAATCCAAATCAGCCACAATTAAATCCCCATTACTCTGCTTTGCAGAGGAAGGTCTTCCCTCCTGTGGAGAGTCTAAAGGGCTTTTTGAGGTAAGCATATATTTTTTTCCCCTTCAGGTCAATTATTTTTTAACTGTTATTATTTTTAATTTTTTAAAAATCATATTATGACTTCTTTTTTTTTTTTTTTTTTTTGCTTTGAGCTATGATAAGAAAGCCTTGAGCTTAATACTCTTTCTGCTGGCTCTACATTACCTGATCAACCCCTTTCCATATCCATCCCCACTGCAACAAATGCTGTAAAAGACAAACCATGAGATAAAACAAGGACAGGAAACCTGCTTTGATGGTGACCACTGTGTCTTTAATCAGGTGTACAGCTGTTTGTCTAACCAGTACATGAACCAGTGAAGCTCTGGATGAAAAAGATGTTACAAACACTGCTTTGGACAGGCACTTTAGGGTAGGAATGTGCTGAATGCACCCACAGGTCCAGATCTACAGCTTGGATGGAAAAGGAAACTTCTAACTCAGTGTTTTCAAGTGTGAAGCAGTCCTGGGCACAGCAAGCAGACCTTTAGAGCCAGGAGATCTTATGGCTCTCATCTCCAGGGTGACACCGCAGCTGGAAAAGGACTTTAAGAAAATCAGGTTTGGATTTGTGGCACTAAAATGTGTCAGTTGTGGATCTGGAACACAGGTGTTCACCACCAGCAGCCAGTCCAGAAAAAGCAAAGGCCTTGCTAAAAAACACAGACATGTGTGGACAGACCCGAGCTCCTGTGAGCCGCGTGTTGGAGAGGTGCCACGTGTGGCTGTGTTGCCATGACTTTATTTTCAGTCTAACAAACCCAGCCTGTGAGCACAAGGCTTCTTAGACCAAGCACAGCGCCCTGTTAGCACAGGTCTCCTCCTTCCCAGTAACATCCAGCCTCCTCCAAGAACAAACTGAGCTGTTGGATCTGCTTGTGTCTAAATGACTTCCCAGAAGCCGCAGAGGAGCTGCTGTCACAGCAGAGATTTATTCTCATTCTTCAGAATAAGAAAGCGCCCTGCATGAGGCAAAATGGAAGGCAGACAACTTCCTACTCTTAATCCCACACCTTAGTAGTTCTTTTAGCCTTTACAGCTGTAGTTTAAGTTTTCCTAAGCTGCACAGGGGCAGAGGAAAATACAGTTTCTGCAGATTCAAGCTTAAGCCTTTTAAAAAAATTTTTAGAAAGGTAATCATACACTTAGAAGCCAACAAAACCACACTTTATGTTAAAACTATATTATGTTGAGATGATCTTGGTACTCCAGGCAACCCTTCAGCAAGATTTTCTGATCCATATTTAAGATCAGACATGGGTGGGCAGTGTCAGGTGAGAACAATGTTCAGCCACACCAAAGGCTTCAGTCAGAGTGAATTTTGTTCACCAAAATAATTGTGTCAGCTTTTGTCCTGTACCTCAGAAAATTTACTGTCATACCAGTTTGTTCTGTCAATAACCAGAGTTCACAAGCTCAGGTGGGGCTTCTTCATCCATGTTATATTTCCAAGTACACACAACCTGTTTGTAACATGCATTTCTCAGAGGTCAATGATTTATTAAGCATTTGCCTCATGGCATTTTCCCAGTTTAGCATCAGTACCCCGTAATAATGATGTGCAAGCACACTTTTACAAGACTTTCATGGGACACCACAAATAATATAATGGAATGACTCAAGCAAGTGATGACAATTAGTTAAGTAATGCAAGAATATCTGCTGTAACTTGCTCTTCAAGCAAGATATGAGGTGGAAAAGGCCAGTAGTACTAGGTCATCTCATGGGACAAGAATGTTTTTAATACACTAATTGGGAAGTGTTTCCTATAGATGTTACACAAACTCATCTGAAGAGCATCTCATTGCATAGCAAACTTTGCTGCCTCTGGAAGTTCTCACAGCTTTGCCTCCTGTTAAACCATCTTTGCTCATGTGATGTAATAGTCTATTCTCAGGAATTAAATACATATTATTTCCCTTAAGTAGGAAGATGAGTAACTTTCCATGGATCAAGCTGATGAGAACATTTCCCTGAGGGAAAGCATTGCCCATTTACCACAGGTTTATTTAAAAAAAGAAAAAAAAAAAAAAAGGATACATGAGTTACATTTACCCATTGCAGCTCAACAGAAAGTTCTTCTTCCAAGTTGGTACTGGCCTAAAATATCAGCATGGACAGGAAGATGTGCTGGATTTAATCACAGCCTCATGAACTGTTCTTTTTGCTGAAGATGTAATTGTCAGTACATGCAGAAATCTTAGACAGACTTAGATCAGGGTTTTCTTATGAAGTCTGAAGAGGAGTACAGCATTCTGTAACACTCACTCTCATGGTTCATTCCTAAAACCAAAATATGTTGCATTTTACATTTTCATTTTTGCCACTCACCTGAGCACCACAGAGAGAAACCAGGATCCCAAACCCATACATCTTGTCTCAAAAGATTAGAGCCACTGGTTTTAAAACGCTCACCTGCTATTTTTATGGACTTATTTTATTCTTAAAAGATATTTTCTCTCCTCTTAAGTCTGATGAAGCAAATATGCTTGACCTGACTGCCAATAACACCTCCCTGTGTGTTCCCTTAGTCCCTAAAAAAGGCAGCAGTGTGCTCAGGTGCTACCAACAGGTGAGCGACCTCATGAGACACAAAGGCAAAGACGACTCAGAAGTGGAGAAGGGAGCAGGAACCTGCAGGCACCACTGCTCTCACATGAGCACCTTGCAGCCAAAACCATCTGTGGGTCTGCTCAGAAGGTAAAGACCAGTCCTAAATCTGCTCCTCTTACACCCAAATTTCACGCAGCCAAAAGCGCGCTGTTCTCTCGCTAGCATAATAAATTAAATTACGGTGACTAAATTAACACAATTTGGTTGGTTTCCTCAGGATTTGGGTTGGTTTTCCAGAGCAGGCTCCATGCCCTGGGTGGGGACAGCCCCTGGCTGTGTGTGCCCTCGGTGGGTGCCCAGCAGCCAAGGCCAGCTGCGTGCAGCCACACGCCCTCCTCCTCAACGCAGGAGCTCCCAGCCCATGGCAACGGGGCACAAACAGGAGTGTTCTGGGTGGCTGTTTGCAGGTTGTGGCTGGCAGTTGCTATGGTGCCTGTCAGG
This sequence comes from Leucosticte australis, assembly GCA_025504685.1. Taxonomy (NCBI): domain Eukaryota; kingdom Metazoa; phylum Chordata; class Aves; order Passeriformes; family Fringillidae; genus Leucosticte; species Leucosticte australis. The sequence continues at coordinate 2,514,329 of JANIJU010000003.1, read as the reverse complement.
CAGGTGAGAGAAGCCCTCCTGAGGGGCACTGCCAGCAGCTGGCTGCTCCTACCCGCCTGGCACGCAAGGTTTCCCTTCCACCCTCTGCCTGGAGAGCAAAGGAGGCTGGATGGACACACACACACACACACACAGGTGTGTGTTTGGCCACGTGGCAGCAGCAGCATCCTGCAGAGGCAGGTGCCAAAGGAAGGTGGCATTCCTGTTGGCTTGCATTTTGGGTACACTCTGCTGCCAGTCGAGCACGCACCTCCTGCCAGGAGGACAATGGCAGCACTGTTCCTCCCACGTGGTGGAAATCCTTCTGCACAGATAACAAATGTTGCTCTCCTTAAAACGCCTGCCAGTGCTTCCGAGAAAGCCTTGGCATCCCACCTTGCTCAGGAATATAACATGGTCCCCACGTCAAAATTAGATGCCCTTGGAATGCTGCTTTTCACAAGTACGTGCCGAAAAAAGCCCCAGAGACAGCTCGTTTGCAAACCTTGGTTATTGCTTTGTTTTGGGTTTTAAGAACAGGACTGACACTGGAAGCCATCCTGTCCCAGCCTGCAAATAAATTCCTTTCAAAGTGAATAATCAGAATGTCTAAACCCACTAAATTTCCATGGTGATGCCCACCAAGGGGGTCTGAGTCACCCATTGGCCTGATTTCAAAGTGACCCCTTTCAACACTACTCAACAATCACAAATCTGCCAAGGTGTATTTTCCCTCTGAAGATCCTCTCACCACTTCTCTCTCTTTCTTTTTTTTTTTTTTTTTTTTGGTGCAGTTTTCCTCAGCCTAGATGGCCCTTGAGCATTTCTGGGAGAAGGAATGAGAGAATTCTGGATGCCTCTTTGAATTTTATGAATCAGCCTGGCAGTTATTGGGAAAAGCACTCTCCAGATTGAATTAGAATTCAGCAAGAGGATATCTCAAAATGTTTTTGTTTTTCTCAATTAAGACAAGAGCAAACCACTTCAGATTAACCCATACAATTTGCTTGACCTGAAACAAAATTGTTCTTTTTATATTTGGATTTTTAAAACTTTTGATCCACTTGCCCTTCTTTAAGATTGGAAGTATAAAAACAAAGACTCTCCAGGAAAGGAAATTTTCCTGCAGAAAAGTGTATCAAGTTTAATTTTATTAATTAAAGTGTTTTAAACTGCAAAAAAAAAGAAAAAAAAATCCAACCTTAAAAGCACATTTGGTGTTCTCAGCATTTATCAGCGTGCATAGGAAAGAAATTAAATAGTATTTCTACCTCTGAATCCTCTGGATTACTTAAGAGCTCAAGAGGTAATGAGAACATTTTTCTGGCTGTGTTTTAGGGTCTGACTTGCAGCAAACTTTTACTGAGGTGCCAATGCTCTTGTCCCAACAACATTCCATTTGTGTGAACTTATTCCAGGTTTACACCACCACACTTTGAAGAGTGTAAGGTGTTGGAAATCAATGTCTGCTTTGTGTTCCTGTGACAATGGTTTGCAGTTGCCAAAACTACAATCCTTTTCCACAATATAAATAAAAATTGGGCACGTGGGGTTAAGATTAGATGCCATTCTGTTCCCCTTCAGCTCTTGTAAACAGCAGGCATTTGGAAGAAAAAGGAGGGATCAGGAATCTAGGAATCAGGAAAAGAGATAACATGTCCTTTGTAGGGGAAGAAATACAAAACCTGGATTTCCAGTGTGATAGCAAGCAGCCTTCTGAATCAACAATGTCAAAAAATCACTACGTTCCACAGAGGAAACGGGCATTTGACAGAGAGTCTTTCCAGAACTTCAAGTTTTCCTGTGAAATTGTGCCCCACAAGTCCAAAAGCTCTCTGTTCAGACATTTCTGAAGCTCTCCTAGGTCACAGGAGCTTCCCAATCATGAGATCCTCATTTCCAGGTGCTGGCGAGGCCAGAACTGTCACATTCTCTGACAGATCCCTTCACCCAGGATTTTTCTCCTGGGAAGCTGAGAAGCCTCAGAGAAAAGGGAAACAAGTATGATCTCATTTTCTTCTCCTCTGTTTTGCTCCTTTGGAATGTGTTTGGAGATAGTTTATCCACAGGTGATTGTTTCTTTGGATTCTGCTATGAGTTGTTTTCACTCTTTGGCCAATCAGAGCCAAGCTGTGTCGGGACTCTGGAGAGAGTCAGGAGTTTTCATTATTATCTTTTACCATTCAGTAACTATCCTTTCTGTATTCTTTAGTATAGTATAGATTCTTTAGTATAATATAGCATCATAAAATAATAAATTAGCCTTCTGAGAACACGGATTCAGATTCATCATTCCTCCCTTCGTCTGGGGGAAGCGCAAATACAACACAGAGCCGCGCTTCCTTGGGAGGTGATGGTGCTGGGGTGGCGCGGATTTCCCCGCGTGGTGCACGAATAATCAGAGGCTCAGCACACCCAGTGAGAGGTTCCAGTCTGCACGATTGGCTTCTCAGGGCAGGCAAACCCTCTGCTGACAAGAGATTTACTCACAGCACTCAAAAGCTGCGGGTAATTGCTAGCGTTGTGCCACGAGTTTTGTCAGAGCCGCGAAACCGAGCGGCGCTCTGTGTCAATTCACTTTTATCCTGCTCATCAAAGGCAGAATGAGCTGTCATTATTTCCAGCATAGGACAGAGGTGAGGAAAGTGCCTTGGATGGGACTAACTAATGGGAAAAGGCAGCTTTCTTTGTTCTTTTTTTGTTTTGGTTTGTTTTTGATTTTGGCTTTTTACACCACGAAGTGCTGAGGAAGACTTGTGTTTTCCAACCAATAACATCTTAAAACACAAACCCCACTGATTTTGTGGAGAGTGCAAGTCAAGACACAAGAAGATTTTTGACCTATTTTTAAAAACAGAATGTGTTAATCAGCAGTGTCAACAAATATTGAAACTACTAGATATGGAAAACCAGATTGATGTTCTCTGCTGCTTTAAATCTGTAGGGCTCCTAAAGTCACTCTGCCATAAAATTCCCTATCCATTCATTGTTTAAAAAAAAAATTCATTAGAATTTTTAAGGTATTCTCTCAGAATATGTTTGCACTTTTTTTTTTCCCAGGAAAACCATATTCTGCTGGCAGCATGGTTTCAAGCTCTGTGTTTCAGATTATTAAAGGAAATGTGGCCTCCCTTGGTTAATTCACTAGGAGCTCAGTTTGTGAAAACTTTCTTTTTTGGCTGCCTTTAAAAACTCTTTCAGCACTTTCCTAAATATTGGGTTAAATAACAGCAGCTGCTGTTACCATACAGATGTTTTCAAAATTTTGACAGAAATTAGAACAATTTAATACACATTTTTCCAAAAACACTGAATATAATTATGAAGGGGGCTCCTGTGCTGTGAACTTTCTGGGTTTTGTGGGGTTAATTTTTTAAAGTTACTTTTAATCCGTTGCATTTTTATCTTTCCTTTACTGTATTGTGAAGTTAGTCTTTAAAAGCTGGTGGTAAAACTCCAACAGTTTTCAACAAAAGAGAAGGAGAAAAAAGATAAAGTAAAAAAAGAAAGAAAGAAATTGCACTGGTTCCAGATGACCAGAAGGCAAAAAATGTTGGTGGTCCTGTTCCCTTTGGTGCTACAAGGAAAAAAGAAGAGTTTTTATTTCTGTTTAAATGCTTAGAAGAGGGGGGGATTATTCTATCAGATACAATCTCATAACAGTTTTGGAAGGGGTTGTAAGGGAATAACATTTCTATTAGCATTTGGGGGCTATTAAAAACACGTGTCATTACAGCAATATCTAAAATACATGTTTGAGAACTTCTAGATGTTTCTTACTGACCCAATGTGCCACACCACAGCACCAAAATGAGCATTTTTCATCACAGAAATTTGTGTACTGTGGACTGTGCAGCGCAGCAAACCCACTTTCTCAGCATTAGATCTGCTTCTGTTTGGGCTTAAATATTTTTGGGAGGAGATGGAGGGAGGGCGGGAGGGCGGGAGGAAGGAAGGAAGTGGCGGAAGGAAGTGGCGGAAGGAAG
>JANIJU010000003.1:2473937-2485364 GCA_025504685.1 Leucosticte australis | reverse complement strand
GTTTTTTTTTTTTTTTTTTTTGTTTGTTTGTTTTGGCTTTACAGTCATTCCACAACTGTCAGGGAAAGGCAGGCTGTGCCTTGGTGAAGTGTTTATTAAAATTCTGCATAGCCTGGAAGCATCAGGACAGGCTTCCTGTGGCACTACCATAAACTGAACCTTTTTTTTTTGCAGGGGGGAGGAGGGAATATTGGAAATTTGCTGTGCCAGAAAAGCCAAAGCTGTGGAAGGTGACACCAGGGACAAATGCCACGTGGTGGAGTGGATCCACAGCTAGAGCAGATCCCAGATGGAAGCACTGGCCGTGCCCCATTTGCAGCCAGGCTTTAGGATGGTTTCAGGCAGGGAAAGCAGGACAAACTGGGAGCCTAACCCGCACTTTAAACCCAGTTTTTGCTGCACCATGTGTGGCTGGCAGTGCAGCAAGTGCCACAGCTCCTGTGCCTGAGCTCTCTGCAGCCCACAGGCTTCTCTCATTAACTCACTTCAGCATTGCAAATCAGGATTCCAGGGCTGGGAGGACAGGTCCTGAGACCTGGGCTCACATCACACACTGAGAGCTTCATTTTGTTCAAGTTTATGTGCCCCCAGCCCTCAGTAAAGGAACAAAGCTGTGTCTGGTGGATGGAGCTGTTTACAAACAGCTCAAACAAAGCTTGGGCAGCTGGGCTTGCAAAGCACAAAGGCTCCAGTTCTGTACTGATGAAAAATGAAAAGAAACCCAAAATCGCTCTTGTCCCCACCAAAATAAGTCATTGCCAGCAGCTAATTCAGAGGCTGGGAAAACTAAGGTCCACTTCAAAGTTAATTCTGGGGTTGCCCAGTGCGTAAATCTTATGAAACATGCTGGAAAAAGTAAAGATATGAGTCATTCACACCAATCCATCAAGACATTGTGGGAATCTACTGCTAGAACCCTTTGGGCTAAATGACTTTCCAAAGAAATTCCATTGAAGCAAGTCACAGGGGACTACTTTGGCCCTCAATGTTTCGTTCTTCATCTCTTTTATTTATTTCCTTCTTTCTTCCCTGCATTCCCTTCATTGCTTGTGCTCCTGGTTCTACCTTTCTTTGTCACTGTTGTGCTTTTCTCCTTGCTCCTTCTCACTTTTATTCACTCTTTCCCTCTCCTCCTCTATTTTTTCTCTGTTCTTTCCTTCCTCCCTTCCTTGGGGACAATCTGAACAAAGGATGGAACCAAGGTTTGGACGTTGATCTGAGGGTTTGGTGTGACCTGGAGGGGGAGCTGAGGCAAATAAAATCAGTGCAGAAAGGCACAGTGAATGGCAGTGATGGACCAGGGAGATTTCAACACGCCTTAAAAAAGAATGGCAGTGCAATGACAATTTCAGCATTATTCTCCTACCTTATTATACATTACTCGAGCCAGCTGACTGGGAGTTTGTTGTCACAAAATCAAACTAATAATTTTCCTGGTCTCCTATCTCTACCACCAGTTTAGGCCACTTTTATTTTTGACCCCTCTGGTCTTTCTGTGTTTCTTCACCCCAAAGAAAAGCATTTTAAAGACATCAAAGGAACGAAATCTGACAAAAGTGCACTATGAGGTGTCTTCAGCTTTTATGAGAACTGACAGAAAAATATTGATGGAAACTGTCAGAGGGGAAAATTTAACTTTCAAATCTCATTTTTGGTCCCCAGACAGCATGCTTACTTTCCACAGAAAACTTTGTATTTTTTTTTTCCTGAGAATTTAATACTTTTAGGAGAAAAGACAATTTAGAAGAAAAGAAAAGCTGTCCAATGACAGCTGAATAGGAGCCATTTTCTGTTGGTTTCTCTCTACCAAAACACATGAAAGCGGTGTTTTCTGGATTCCATAGCCTGGAATTGCATCTAGACTCCACTGAAAATTAGAATGTCGAGGAAACCCAAATTCTTATGAAGGTTTCTGTAGGCACGTTTCAGAAGGTTTGGATTTTTGAGAAATCAAACAAGCAAGCAACAACAACAACAAAAAAAATCCAACCCCCAAATATTTTTATTCAGATTTTTTTCAATGACTTTGGTATGATGCTATTGGGAATTTCCTTTTGTGAAGTGAAGCATGGAGCATCAGGAATCTCAATCACCCTGGTAACCCTCATCTCTGAGAGGGTAAGAATCATTGATATCCCTATGGGTATGATATATCTAATATCTGATTTGCAGAGAAGTGAAGGCTAGCATCTCACTGCTTCTGCTTTGCCCTCTGAAACCCAGCAGGATGAAAAGTGAATTAGTTTTCTCCTCCTGTAAACAAACAGCCCTTGCACCACCAGCTTTGTGTCCTAATTTACATTTGTGCTGCATACGGCTGGAGATTGCCACACATTAGGGCTAAAGTAATTACTAACTGTAATTAGCTTGTCTGGGGGTTAAGGCCCTCCTTCCTGGAACTGGGAGTGACTCCCCCTCCAGCTGGAATCTGAGCTGGAAGTCCCAGAACCTCCTCAGCCTTCCCGCTCCTTTCTCACCCAGCTGGCAAAGTTTTAGAGGGAGAGTTTTAGAGAGGGAGAATTTTCCAGAGGAGTTTCAGGGTAATCTGTGATGATTTTTCTGCCTCTCACTCTTGGAGCAGAGACTCCACAAGGGGTTTTCCCAGCCAGCCTCTCTACAAAGTGCTGCCCAAAGGTTTGAAGGGAGCCCCACTCCCAGCTTATGGCTGGTCTGCAAATACCAGGACAGGTTTTGTGGGCATGTTCCAGTCCCTTCCAAAATCTCTGCCTCTCCAAAGACAGTAGGCTGTCATTGGACAGCTTTTCTTTTCTTCTTAATTGTCTTTTCTTCTAAAAGTATTGAATTCTCAGGAAAAAAACCACAAAGTTTTCTGTGGGAAGTAATCCTGCCAGGTTTATTGTGAGACTCAGGCCACCAGACTTGCACTATAAATATGGTTATGTAAGCAGGCAAAGCATTGTTGATGTTCAGCCAGCAGTAGGTAGTAGGAGAGGGGGAAAAAGGTTTTGTGTTGCTGAACAACTTTTTAGGTTACTCAGCTCAAAAGAGTCATCTCTGAAATTAACATATTCTTCCTTTCAAGAGGAATTTTTCAGAAATTAAATTATGCCAGGAGATGGCTGGTTTAAAAATGTAAACCAAAAGGGGACCACGACCCTCTGCAGAATTTAAACCACATGGCAGCTGAGCTGCTGACCCATTTGCAAAAGAAAGTTGTCATCCTAGGTTGAGAACACTTGGAGATGAACCTTCTGTGCTTTCAGAGCTTATTAGTGGCAGTCTGGTTCCCCAAAAATCTTTATAAGTATAAGGCTAGCTGAATTTCATTTTTTCTTAGCCAGGCAATCAAAAAAATATTTTATCAGCTAATATTATCAGATATTTTTGTCCCTTGTTATCATTGCTATGAAAGTTTCTTCACCACCAGAAATGTGGTATCTGTTAATAATTTGTATTCTTGTCCACCTACTGGAAAGACAATGTGCCTAATGCCTTTTTGATGTTCCAATAACTAAATGCACCCAAATTTAGGGGTATCTTTGCTAACATCAACTTTATTTCCTAACAATTATGTATTAGGGCAAAATCATGATGTGAAAGCACACTTTCCACCCCTCTCAGGCCCGTATTTGCAACACTCAACCAATGCCACTTCTGCCAGATTTGATTTTACTTCCACCTCTTAGGGCTGAAATCTTGTTTGATTTCTGATAATCTGAAAAAGGTAGGCATGATGATGCAAAAAATTTCTGTGCTGCTACCCCAAATGAAGAGTTACAGACAATATCTGCTCAGTTGCTCCTCATTTCATATGGCAGGTAGTCAGGAACTCATTGTTTGCATGGTACCCTGAGGTCACTTAAAAAGGGGGTTCATAATTGGGGTTTACAGCTCTTCATTTGAGCTTCACCTGCTCACCAATGAACACAGGAGTTTATATTGTTAAAAGATAATAGCTTTTTTTTTTTTACCTTTTTACCAGGATTACCCAGATATTCCCAGCAGGGTGGAAAACACTGGCATCTAGTGAGAGAAATTTCAGGGAGGGAATGGAGAAACTCACATAGGATGGTTTATAAATATGGTTCCTGAGATTTGAAATTCAGTTTAGGCAATTCCTAATCCACTAACCCCAGACACACTGGAAGAGCAGAGCATCCATAGGGTTTTGCAGTGGCTCTGATATTCTTTATTCACACTGTTATACTTCTGAAGCCACTTTTCCTTGAGATCTGGTTTTGCACTTCTGATTCTGGAGAATTCAAATTTATTTCTGTATGGCCAGAAAAAAAAAAAAAAACCCAAAACACTTCAATTACAGAATTTCTTCTTCCTTTTGAAGTTATGTGCCAAATTCTTCCTTTTGAGTCACAGCCACTGAATCTATTTTGAGCTAAGAGTGTTACTCCAGGAGGTTTTGCAAGTGACTGGCCTGGATGCAGCTCAGGAAGCCAGGTCCTGTCTGTTTCTACAGAAAGCACAAGGAAAACATTGGCTGGATTGCATTATCTTAAATCAACATAAGGCTGTGGCTAATTGTTTTGAGACATTAGTTCCGTGGTATCACACAGCAGGAGTTTAATGATTCCCATGAACACAGCTCCTTGTAACCATTGAAAGGGCTGGAGACACGGCAGGTGACACACTGTCCTTTGCTGCACTAGGTGTGGAAATAAATACTTTGCCACGCAGAGGACAAACCAGAAATTGTGCAACAGCAATTAACTAAATCCTGCCTTCAGAAGAATCTGAAGACACACCTTGCTCTCTGCCACGAGATCAAAGGGCTCCAGAAATGTGTTTGCCAAGGCCTCTCCGGAGCATTATCCCCAGATCACCTGGAATGTGAGTGACACGGCAGAGGTGTTGTCCTTGCTGGCATCTCCAAGCTCACATCTGAGATGTCGTGCAGCTCACATTTGTGTCTTTAGAGAAATTAATTAAGCAGCCTTAGAGAGCAACAGGAGCAACCTGCTGCTTCTCAGTGGATTCAGGACTAAGCAGAACCACAGCACTTTGTGTTATCTGAATAGTTCTGCCTGTCACTTCATTATTCTCTTTACTGTCTCTCAAATTTAGTTTGCATTCACTGACCCGCCTTTGTTTGTTTGTTTTGAATTACAGAAGCATTCATAAAGTCCTTGGCTAGGCAGATATTCTTTGTGTCTCAAGACTCAGCTGCCTTTTCAAAGATTCCCAGCTATTTGCCAAACACAAATTTGCATTGTGCAGATTTTTATATGTGCTCCAAATGTAAAGGGATCAGCTTCTGATGTGCAGCAGTTACAGAATAAAACACAGGAAACAACACCTCCAGTAGAACAATGTGAATAAAATACTCCTAAGATTTTACAGGATTTTACTTAAATATGTATTTTATCCCTCTGCAGATTTTATCAACTTTACACATTGAGAACACTAAGCACGTTGTCAAAAGACAATGAGGGTAGTAGTAGGCTTTTCTAATAATTCTAAGGAAAACAATTTTAATTGTCATTTCAGGCTCTAGGTGTCTATAATCAACCTCTATTGATACACTGGAATGAATGGTTCTGTTGTGTTGTACCCACACTTCTTTTCACTTCTTTTGCAGGCAGGAGTGGCCAATAGCATCATTTTCTTACCTGTCACTTTTATTCTCTTATTTTTCCTTTCCCTTGTCCACAGATGCATCCAGACTGTTCCAGTCCCTGTCTTTCCCCTCTTGCACAGGTGTGGAAGAGTCTCACACTGCCAGCTGCTGCTTCCCATTCCTGAGGGGAATCGATGGTGCTGTTGGAAATGCCAGTGGGCAGAAAAAAAAAAAAAAGGGTGGTAAAAGCCTCTAAATTCCCTACAATTCTCTCTTGCTTTGGCAAAACCTTGGATGGAAAACGCTATCGTGCTTTCTCTTCTGTCTGTGCTTGTCTCTAGGAGGGAGATCCTTACCTTCTTAAAATATGCTTTCACAAAGCATATTATCAGCATAATATCAAACAAATAATATCAAAGCATAATATCAGCAAATCAGAGATTTATCCACTGTCAATCTGCAACTTCCCATGTAGTACCAAGCGGCTCATTTGCCCGTGACATTCAAAGAACTAATTATTTCAGGAGTTAAGGTGCTAACCCAGATAATTACCTTGTTGAAGTGTAAATTGATCAAAGCCACTTTACAATCGTCACGATGACCAAAGCGGATCCTCACATTTAGGAAGGGAAAGTGACACCGACAGAAATCGTGTGTGCTCAAATAAAATCGAGTGACTTCTGATTGTGTGCTGATAAGAAACGGGATCAGGATTCTTTAGGACAGATTCATAAAAAGATACCAAACCCCTGCAAATTTTGATAAGACAAGCACATCTGAATACTCCACATGATTTCAGCACAGGTTTTTATAACTGTACAACAAAACTTTGCACTCTTGTAAATCAAAACCTTGATGCTTGCTAATGTCTCATTCAGTGAAGCCTTTCACCAGGATTTAAAGTGTTCATGACTCTCACTCACCGACAGTGGCCTAAAAGGGGATTTTTGTTGTTTTGTTGTTTTGTTTTCAGATGTGTGAGACACAGAACTAAGGGCAACAGCACAGCGATGCCAAACATAGCCTGAAAAAATGTCTCTTAACTGGGCTTTGAGTAAAATTAGGAAGACAGCTGTGATCCAACAGTTATTCTGCCACTCGTCTTCCCCCTTCATATTCCTGCCTTCATGATATTCCATCCTTTGATGTGAGTGCATTTTCCAGCAGATTAAGCAAGATTTGGTTTAAAACCAATGCAATTTAACAGGGGGGAGAAAACTGAATTAAGGTCAACCAGCATGAGAAAGCTTTAATGAAGTTTAAATGTGAAGTTAGTAGCCTGAACCTTGATTAACCCCTCCTGTTTTGGAGAAAAATAATAGATAAGTAAGAATTTAAAAAAAAAAAAAAAAAAGGCAGCTAAAACCAAACAAAAAACCCCACAACCAAACCAAACCAAACCAGAGATTGCTCATGAGAAACAACACAAGCACAGTGGAAAAGAAAGAACCATCCCTGAGAACAGAGCTAATTTGGGTAAAGAGATCAAATTTTAGAGTCCTTTTGCATAGAAGATACTGACCTTAACTTGTGCAAAGCCCTACCTGCAGGTGTTATTTGCCCTACATTTACTTTAATCTTCACCTTAATTAATCCACATCACTAGCAGAAGGTAAATTTTTTCCTTTGATTAAAAAAAATGAAAGAAAGGAATAAACAAAAAAAGAAACAAACAAGAAGAAACAAACCCAAAAAACTAACAAAAATTTTTAAAGGATCAGGCTTTTTTGCAAGCAAATAAGGCTACCTCGTTTCTTTGCTGTAATTTTCCTCAAAATGCATTTGGCTTTTTTAATTCTTCCAAGGTCAAGGAAGTGGCCAGGTGCTTTTGCTTTGCTTCTAGTGCAGCAAAGAAAACAGATGTGTCAGTAAACAGCAAATGGGTGTGCCAGACAACTGAGATATATCCATTAATATATGTATTTTATAACTGAGGACACAGGCAGGGAAGCTGCTGAAAACTCAGTAATTTGCTTTAGGTTTTGTGCTGCCACTCAGAACAGCATTTCCAAGCATTTCTGTGAGCAGCATGGCCTTTGCAGGGGCTCAGGACAAGAATTACAGCTCTGACAGGCTTCTGTCAGGTTGTTAATTCAGGTCAAATGGGACTGTAATTTTATTTTCATGTCTATTTCCTCCAAAGACAAATAATAATTTTACCAAAGAAACAAGAGAGAGAAACTGCAAAAATATACCACACACACAAAGAAATCTAATGTTAGGTTATTTCTTAAAAGGAATTGTCCACAGCAGCCTAAAAAAAATGGTTGTATTTAGCAATTCCAAGTGTTAAGGAATGTGCAGCAGAAGATAGGGTAGAATGGAAATGAAGTCTGAATCTTGTTCTATAGTTTAGCCCTAAGTACCCAAGGAATTTTTTCCTCAAATATCTGCAATTCTGGTCGATCTTCAAGTGTTTGCTGAATTTAATATTTCATCTGACTCACCAAACTTACTCAGGAAAGGGCTGCTTTTATTTTCTGCTTTCTTTAATATGTTTATATTTTGCTAAGGCTAAAATTTGAAACATGAAGTCCCTTGGAGGTTTTTACACCTTTGGAAGAGTAACCTGCATTCCAGAACATCTCCAGTAATAATACCAGGTTACAATGCTAGAAGTCTTAATTTCTGAAACTCAGATTTATCTGAAACTCAAGTACATAAAACCATACATGTTTCATCTGGACAGGGAAAAATTGTGCCTGTCATAAAAAGATGTTTAATTTTATGATCAAAGAATTGCCCAAATACCAGCTCACCTAAGTTCTAATATTTTTCTAGTAACATATAGAAATAAAATACAATTTTCTTTTTCAGGTGCAAGGAAATGCATGAATGTGTCTTCCACCATACTCACTGCATCAAAGAGTTTCATCCTTTTTTTTCCATCTCAAATATAATTTTTTTCAGTTGAAGTTTATCCTGTGTTTTGGAAAGTGAACTGTCCTTGAGGTGGAAATTCCAGGTGATAGAGATTACAGCTGGTTGGAAAAAAAAAAATCCCATAGAAGAAATCTCAGATGAAATATCTGAGTTCAGATTTCTTCAGCTGAGATTGAGAAGTGAAAGTCTCAACTTATTGCATAAGAGGAAGTTTCAACCAATCTTAAACACAACAACATGGGGATTGGATGTTAAGCACCAAAACTTTAACTGATAGTATTAGTTGTTTTTTTTTTTTACAAAAGAAGAATCATATTAGACATACCTTTAAAGAAAGTTCAAGTGTGGGGAGAAGAACGAACATTTTCCAAATGTCTTTCCACAAAGTTATCAATCATTGCAAAAAGGAAAACTCTCACTGAAGAAAACCTTGTTATCTGTAAAAAACAAACAAAAAAAAACAAACAAAAACCACTTTGACAGGTTGTTTTAGTAGTTAATTATTGTCATTTATGATTTACATTTACATTTAATTTTCCATCACCAACTGCCAGACAATCCTTCCCCTCTTTGCTTCAGAGTCAGGGAAGCTCTTCTGTCAGGCCCTCTAGGTACTGTTTCAGATTGTAACCAAGCCATATTTAAGATTCTCTTGTTTTAGCAACCACAGTTCTAAATACAGTCTTTTACCAGGGAAAAAATTAAAAAAAAAAAAGTAAATTCCTCTCTTTAAAAGAGATTAAATGTGGTTTCGAGAATTTTAGTCAAGGAATCGGTGAACAATTCACTGAGGTTCTTTTGGCACCATTTCTCTAAAATCTGTAGGTAATTATCTTCACTTTTAAACCAAGCACTTCTCTGTGTGGAGAATGCAATAATGTAATTCTTAATCTGCACTTAAAATATCTGTTTACACAGTCGCCAGAGTGACGGTACCGTGCTTAGAAGATGAACTAAACCTTTCATTATCCCTAATAAAACATGAATCTGTTTAAATAAGACCTATTGTGGTGTCTCACTGCTCTTTGGAAGGAAACAAAGGGGGGAAAAAAAAAAGATAATTTTTTTTAAAGTAAGTCTGACAGGAAAAACATGTTCAGCAAAGAAGTGTCTCTCATTTAAAGAGCTCAGATTCTGAACAGACTGCTACTGGTATTTGCAGATTTCATTTTCTGATGTTTCTCATTCTTCTATAAATATCAAAGGTGTCTCCTTTAAATACGATTTCAAGCTGGTTATGAGAAAAGCTTTGTCTCTTGCAGCTCATGAGTCAGGGGAAACACACACTTAATCAAACTGCTTCTGGTTTGTTTTTCTTTTCAACTCCTGTTTCATGCTGGGATTACAGGGGAGATAAAAAGCAGAATTCCTACGTGCAGCATAATTTCTATGCTTTATAGAAACAAAGAACTATACTTGTACAGAACTGGGGTAGCAAAAAACTTTTGCTTGGCTTGTGCGTGCAGCTTTGCCTTGCTTTATTTTGATCCATCTCTCTTGATTTTGCTCCTCTGAGCCGCTTCTCCTTCCATCCCACGGTGGGTGGGTGGGGTTGGGTGTAAGAGGAGGGCTGGTGAGTTGCTGGTTACTCATGCACAGGATGAGAGAGCTCATGTAGGCTGCTTTGCCATCCCCTGCCTCTGCCACTGGCCTTGCCATGCTCTGTGAGCCCACACAAGAAGCAAAAATCCATTAACAGCTCAGATTTAGCAGCCCAAGCCCTCTCCCTGTGGGATGCTGAGACCTGGCCACACCAAATTCCTGCCCCTCAGCCTCACCTGGGCAGGTGTATCTCCTGCACCATGCCATTTGCACCAAGCTGGCCAAAAGTGCACCAGCAAGCAAGTGTGGGCTGGTTTGATTCGGGGCAGGGTGATCTCACATCTAATTTACCTGGAATCAGGATGGGGAAGGTGCTGTGGTGGGCCAGAGAGTTTGGTCTGGAACAGTGGACAAGGAAACAAATGTGCATTGCCTGAGGTTGACAGGAAAAGTGAGAAGAGAAATGGTTCAGTGCAGGGTGCAAAAATGTCCAGTGGCAGTGCACACCAAGCACACTGCTTTTCTGAGACATTTACTGCCCCCTCACATTGCCTCACTGCCCTGCTGAAATTCAGCCTGGCCCCTTGGGACCTGGAGAAGGGTGAAGCACTCTCAGTCTGAGAGCACAGCCTCTCCCTGTGACAGTACCCAGGGAAGCACTGAGAGCCAAAATCCCATTTCCTCCCCTTCTGCAGTGTCTGTATTTCCCCCCTCACCCCTGCTCTGGCTGCTGAAAGTGGTGATATCCCACAAACCTATGGTTGCTGCACTGAATTTGCAGATTCCTGTCTTTGGATGTTGTCTTTTTTTCTTTTTTCCTTTTTTTCCTCTGTCTCATTTGATTTATAGCTTTGCAGCACAATTAGAATCCTCTCAGGCTGTTTTCTGGAGGACTCTGAACACATCTCTGGTGTCCCTCCCTCAGTTCTCTTGAAGGACAGCTCATGATAAGGCTGCAATGCCTTCTGCCTCTGATCGTCTCACCAGTTCTGGAAAGGCACTGGTCCTTTCCCAGGAGATGATTCACTATAGATCAGATAAATCAGGTAATAGATTTTTAATATCCAGGCAATAGATCAGATTCTGTCCTTTCTTGCTTTGTGCCTAAAAGAATTTCTTGCTCAGCTGCTGAGGGCTGTATTCCTCTATATTCCTCTATATTTTTTTTTTCTGGAAGCTCAGCTATTCTGATACTATTCCAATTACCTGTGGCCTGGAAGAATTAATGTGTAGGACAGCAAATAATCATTGGTCAATGGAAACCCCTGACAGGGAAGGAAATAGTTAATGCCTTGTGAATTCATGGCAGGGCAAAGAACAAAAATGACCTAGGCAGTATGGCCAAGTGGCTGGAAGGAGATGGAAGTTTTGCAGACTGGTTAAGAAGTCACTTTAGGTTTTGTTTATCTCTTCTTTCTAGGCTTTTGATTTGGTTTTAGTACCTTTCTTTTGTTGTTGATTAAAAAAAA
>JANIJU010000003.1:2451933-2466183 GCA_025504685.1 Leucosticte australis | reverse complement strand
AAATAAAATAAAATAAAATAAAATAAAATAAAATAAAATAAAATAAAATAATAAAACATGCCTACATTTATGTGCATATATTTGCATTCATATTTAGTAATACATATATCTGCACTTACATTCCTGAGCCTTCCTGTCCTTGACCCATTGTTTGTCCTTCATTCTTCAAACCATGTTATGGGAAGATGAAAAGAAATTTTCAGCCTGAGAAATTACAGGCAGCTTAAAAATATGTTTGTATCCTGAAATAAATCCCATGCTTTCCAAGGTGTCACTGATGAACACAGAAAATTTACACCTTGTGCTTTGAGGCTGCAGCTGCCTTGACTGAATTTTTCCCACTGTGTGCACATAAAGCATATACACTTTTATTCAAAATATTATTTGGCTTTAAAAGTATTCCAGATGATATCCTTGCCATCCCACAATATCCTTTGGGAGGATAATAAAGTGCCCTACCAAAAGTTTTGGTTTTTTTTTTAATTATCAAGATCTAACATCATCACAAAAGTTGTATATTGCAGCATTTCTATGCAGAGAGGGACAAGTGGCTAATATTTAGATAAGACAAAAAAAGTGCTTTGAATTAAATAGATTGCCACATATATTTTTATTTATGTATTCATTTATTTATTTTTGCTTGTTTATTTGTTTATTTATTTTATATTCATATTACATATTATTTTATATACATATATACAGAAAGTCAGACACAGATATATACACATACACATATGTATATATATATACACATACACACACATATATATATATATATATGTATATATATATAGATATAGATATAGATATATACATATAACAAAATAAAAGTCCCAGTGAGTAAAATACAGCCCAAAACAATGAGTTATTTCTTGTAATTATTTAGATTCACCACAGTATGGTGGTGAAGGATTCACCTTCATGTTGTTAAAAACAAAAGATTCACCACAGCTGTGCTGTTGAAGGGCTCCCGTGCCTGCAAAAATGAACCTGAAATTTCACAGGGAAAAGCCTCCCTTTGCAACACTGCACCACTTTTATTTTGGTCACAGCTGGAAAAGCCAAGAACTGCGGCCCTGGCATGAAAATATCTTCCCATATCCCTGTAGGAACCACCCAGCTCAGCGCTGGCTATCACTTGAAAGGCAAAACTGAGTTGACTTTTCCTTCCTTCACACGGGCTCTGCCTTGCCTGTTCTTGCCAGGGGCACGGAGAGGCTCCACTCAGCTTGGCTCCTGTTCTGCACTGTTGCACTCACCCAACAGAAAGAGGCACCACAGCCATTAAATCCCTGAATCCCTCCCTGGCTGGATGTTGGCAGGGACACACCAAGCAGGTGCTGACAGACCTGAGCCCATCCTGCCTGCCTCCCTCCTCATTCCCGCCTGGGTGAAAGCCAGGCCCAGTCTAGGAACTATGTTGTAGTATTTTTTAATTATTTTTTTGTTATTTTTTTTTCTGCAGGTAAGAGGCACTGCCTGCAGGTTTTGACGGAGAAAATTGTCATAAGGTCAAAAAATTCTCCAGGATTGGACAAAGCCAGTTGGGGCATCTTCTGAGCTTAAACTAAGAGAGCACAGAGGTGCTTCCAAATGCCAGGAATTCCTGACAACCCCTCTGGACCTCCACAGCTCCTGCAGTTTCTCTGTGCATCACATAAACCACAGTGAAAAATCTCATTAGGTCAGGCTTCCTCCCAAGCTGTGTGGCATCCAGAAGTGCCCTGAAAGCTGCTGGGGCTTTGTGGTTTTGAACTCTCAGGAGACAGCACCTCCCTGACAGCTCCCACTGTCACATTTCTTAGGAGACACTTTTGGGAAGGGTATTTTGATTTGCAGGTGGCACACGGGTTGTCCTAAGAGCAAACCTGGATTCTTTGCGGCCTGAAAGGGTAAAAATTTTTAAATTTTTAAAAATGGGGTAATAATTTTTTAAATTAAATGGGGTGGTAATGCCTCATTAGAGAATTCCTGGCTGTCCCCTGAGCGTGCTGGAGGGTGGTGAGGGGAGGCAAAGGCACCTAGTTGTGAAACACAGTGACAGTCCTGCCTTTTGTGTTATTTATTGTGCTGTCCCTCATCATTTATTTCTTTATTTTCTCTCTATACCACTGGGAAATGGTAGAAAATACAAACCAGAAGGAAAAGGAGATTGTGCTCTTATTTGACCACCCACAGCATGTATTCAGTTTTCCATTAAAGGAATACTTTTTATATCCAAGAGCAAGTGGGAAACCCCATGGTTTTTA
Organism: Leucosticte australis; assembly: GCA_025504685.1. NCBI lineage: Eukaryota > Metazoa > Chordata > Aves > Passeriformes > Fringillidae > Leucosticte > Leucosticte australis. The sequence continues at coordinate 2,463,934 of JANIJU010000003.1, read as the reverse complement.
AGCAGCTGGACATGAAGGTGGAAGCTTACCTCTGACTCCAGGAATTAAACTTTGAAATATTATCCATTTTAACTGCAATATGTGTCAGGTGATTGGGTTATGGCCCTTCTACACCTTGTACATTGAGCTGTTTCATAAAGTGGAAATTACACATCTCCAAGTACATTTAAATTCACTTGTTGCTGTCACACAGTGCCTGCTCATGCTGGCAGAGGAAAAAAACCCAAAAAACTTGTATTTTGTGTAAAATTCAAACATTTATGTGAAGGAGTATGGGTTAATTCAGATGTGCATGGGATGAAACGGGATAAAATTCCTTTATCAACACCTGTTTGCAGGAGGTAAAGGAGGAGTGTTAGAGGCAGCACGCTTTTTCTGACCCCAAACCAAGGCAGAGGTTTCACTGGGCACCACTGAATAAAGTTTTCCTCTCTGCCCTGCCTCTGTTTTGTTCCACCAGCAGATTCTGCAGCATTTACATTTCCCAGGGGGAGGAGATGACCCCAGGTGTGGGGCATTATTAGAGATGGGCACATGCAAAACCCTCTCAGAGGAGTGCCAGAGGAAATTCACAGGGCCAAGAGCTCCACGCTGAGCCAGGTCAGGGGGAGCTCATAAGCTCAGAGTGACCTGAGATGTGCAGTTAGCTCGCAGATCTGCACTATGAAAAGCTGTAAAAACTGTGAAGAACTGCTGCCTTCCCTTTTTTTTTTCTTTTTTTTTTCCCCCAGTGATATCACTGTAAATCATTGCAGGAAGTTCACCTATAGCGTGTCTGTCTGCTGCTGTGAAAGACAGGAGCTTTTCTAAAAACATTATGTTGATAAGCGTGATTTTTTTGCCTTTTTGGGTTGTTTTTTTTTTTTTGCTGCTTTAGTTTATGTATTCAAACATATTTGTGCATAAATCCCCTCAGACACACACCCAGTGTAGTGGTTTATTTGTGTGGGTCACTGTGACTAGGAAAGTGGCTTTCATGCATCTCCCTTGATTAAACACAAACAATTTTGGCTTAAATACACTGAAAAAAAACCCAGAAAAATACAATGAAATATGGGATGTTTTTAGGAAAAAAGTGTACCATTTCTAAATTACGAATTTTTCATTTTTCCATGTGTGTGCTAGAAAGCAAAGGAAGAGTAAGGATTGACAAAGTTTTGAATTTGAAGATTTGAAAGGACTATCACAAATGCTCCGTGTGAGACAGTGGACAGCTTTTCCTGCACATATTTTCTCCAGCCTTCCATTAAAAAATCTGTCTGTGGGTGTTCATGAGCTTCCCTTCTCTGGAAAGCTATTCCAATATTTGTTTAAATAATGTTCAATTGCTTTTTCCCCCCCTTAAATTGTGTTTTCACTGCCTATTTTTTCATCACTTCCATGTTTTTAACGATCTCACATGAAGGAAAATTCTCACAAATATCTGTTTGTCAGAGATTTAAGAGGCTGTAGCTGCTTGGACAGGCCTGTGCCATTCCTAGTGTTCCTACACCCACCTGGGTCTGTGCAACATCACAGAAATTAAATCTCAATAAAGTGGCAATTCCAAGAAAAAGAGCAAGCTCTCTAAATGTGTAAACTTTTTCAAATATTTTTTTTAATTTTTAATTTTTTAATATTTTTTAAATTGCCTGAACCTCCTTCTGTGATGCTCTTTTGGTTTTGGAATTGGATTTCTCATGGGATAACTTCTGTGTGTGAGGCAGTGCCAGGACTGATGGAAGCAGGAGGAGACTCTGTCCCCTATTCTCACCTTTGCTTAGAAAAGATTTTGTATTTCACAGGAGCAGCCAGACATGCCATAAGTGACCTTCCAGCAATGATTTACAGTGATAACACTGAACACTTCATGTTATAATAGAACAGCCTGTGTAAACATGATTAAATTATCCCATATCCTGTGTTGTCACTGATTAGCATATTGGGTTACCGTGAAATTTTTGCTGCTATTGTTGATTGTTTTGAAAGATGTTAACACATTAAGATATCTGCAGAGCTGTGCTTCCTTCAAAGCTGTTCCAGGACTGCACCTCAGTATCTCATTCAGTAAAAGCCTCGTGGTTCATGTTTCACCAATAATTGCACATTATTTATTGTGTCTCAGGATCAGCCTCAGAGCCAAATCCCTAGAAATAATCTGTACTGGAAGACTTGAGTGTACCTGGCATTGCAATAAAAACCAGCATTTTTATAAAAAACCCCAAACCCTCTTTTTGAAAACAGCACATGGGATGGTTTCTGCTGTCTGTGGAGGGAGCCCCTCTCTGCTGTGACCCAGAGAGCCCTGGCCCCTGCTTGCACAGGTTGCTCCTCTCCAAACCAATGTGTCAGAGGGGTTTGACTTTCCCACCAGTGGGTGAAGCTCTTAGTCACCAGCCCAAACAAAAGGTGAGGCAGCACTCTGACATTTCTGAGAACAGAGGGGTTAATCTGCAGCTTGGAGGTAAATCCTTCTGCCAAGGCTCTCTTTTTGTTCAGGTTCTGCCCCTTGGTGTGCTGTGGGTGCCTCTCCTGCCCACTCCTAAGGAGAGAGAGAGTGCACTGCTATGCTCAGATAAATTAAAGCAGCACGAGCACTCCACAGGATTAGCCTTGGGAAAGGATGACTAAAGCCTGGCTTTGCTCCAAGAGCTTAAAGTGCTCCCACTGCCTTGGAGATGCTGGCTTGTACCTGTTGCAGGCTGCCTGTCTGTTCCTGAGCTGCAAAATGCCACACAGTGGGCATTCAACCTATTGTGGATTAAATTAAGACTCTGCAGGACCTGTCAGAAATGGTAATTTTCGTATAATAGGGGTGAGTATGTGCACGCAGAGAGAAGAGGGGGACTGGGGTGTTAAGAAGGTTTCCACACCTCAGTTAGCCTGTGTGGAGGGACCAGCATCTTCACCAGGCAGGGCTGGGGGATTTCAGAGTGGCCTGGATGGCATTTGGTGTCTAACCTCACTCATTTGTTCTGTGGCCTCTCCAAAGTGAGGAGATGCCACGTGACAGCACCAACTCACCTGGTAAAGATTCATCAACAGATACCCAGAATTTAATGGAAGTCACTGATGATTTAAGGATTCTTTCTTCTAAACCCAGTTGCATCTGTCCCTTTTTCTCCAAGCAGATTCTAGGTGAAAGAGACACATCCATGAACTCTTTCTCCTTCCCTTCTCCTCTTAAAATCCCCCTCCACACAGGCTGCTGCACTTGGGGCATGCTTGTGTTCCTTTCCATGCAAAGTTTAATCCCCTTTTTGACTGTGATCAAGAGCTGTCATCAAAATGATCTCTCCTTCTCTCATGTTGGATTCAGGATTATGTTTGCTGCTCTGAATTTGGGCTCAGAAAGCGATGCACCAGAGAAAGCTTTGCAAAGTGAGAAACCCAGAGAGCAGCAGCAGCCTTTATTTAGGCTGTGGAAGAACTGCCCCTCCAGGTTTTTCTCCATGGTGGTGGTCTGGAGAAAGGAAAAAACCCTTAAGCCAAAGAATGGATAAATCAGGTGTTCACAGCTTGAGAGAAGCCTGAGGTCCTTCAGATGGAGAAGGCAGGTAGGCTAAAGAGGAATGAAAAATGCAAACATGAACCCAAAAGACAGCAGAGAAAAGAAATTTCATGGCTCAACTCAATTTAAAAAAAAAAAAAGAAGAAAAAAGGCGTCCACACAGGATGTAGAAATTTGCCACATAAACCAATTTTCAGGTATGCTCATCTCACAAGGATATCTGAACCAAAAAAGAGACTGTAAACAGGAAACAGGAGCAACAAAAAGTGTGTAAATGTTGTGTCAGTTTACCTGATCTCCTATTTCTTCTGTTGGTGAAATATGCAACCACACTGAGAAACCTTTTAAAGCCATGCATCTTGACACATTTGTTCTGTAAACTCACAGAGCAGAAGCTCTAGGGCTTATGGCACTGCTGGAGCCAGGAGATTGTGAGAATCCCTTCATGAAGAAGGGATTTTGAAGATGGAATTTCCTGGAAAAGGCATGCTGGAGTGGCAGGAAGGAGAGAAAACGGTGTCTTGTGGCCTTTTTCTTTTTCTTTTTTTTTTTTTTTTTTAATTAAAGGAGACATTTCTGCCTTCAAGCATGCTGTTTGATCCAGGGGAAATTTCTTCCATCACAGATCCTATGCCCAGGCTGAGGCTGTGACTGTGGAACCTGATCTGAAGAGCTGACCTGTATTTTGGAGGGCATCAGCAAGGACAGACCCCACTCATCCAGAGGGAACTGGAGAAATCCCAGAGCTGTAAAAGCCTCAATCCAGGGTCCAGTGGCAGAAGTGGGGCTGGGAGTTTTCTCACTGAGAAGAAATGCATGATACCTCACCACAGTGCCAGGCAAGACTTTGCTCCCTCTCTCTGCATCACTCTGAAAGGGCTTCTGATTAAGGAAAAAAATGGAAACACTGCTCTTAAGCACCTCTCTTCTCCACTGTCCTGTACATCCTACCTTACATATAAATATATTTTATTAAATGCCTGTTCTTTTCATCTCATCATTTACTCTGAGACTGGCCTTTACCACCTGAAAAAAACCCCAAGCTGCCACATTCCTGCTTTTAGAACTCTCAGCAAAAGAACAGGTTTAATCCACGAGAAAAACAATTTAAATACACATTTGAAAACAGACTTTGCAAGGCAGCCCCTGTTCCAGTCCAGGAAATTTTCACCTTGCTGCCTGTTCAGCACACAGAGAATAGGATCTCCCCATGCCTGTCTCTCAGCAGTACTGGGGAAGCACAAGACAGGCTGCTGGTCAATCCTTACACCCTTCCCCATCCAGAGCAGGGACTTCCATGGAAACCTGAGCTGCAGCTTCACCTTGTAGAGGCTGAAAGGTGAATTTGATGAGCTGCCACAGTTCTTGAGCTCTGTGGCCTTTTGAGCTTGCTCTAAACCCACAACTCTGGGGTGTTTTAGTCTGCTCCTCACCTCCCAGCCCACAGTTTCTTCCATTCCCCCCCAAAAATGTAGAAGTCCATTGATCACTTTGAGGATTAGCTGTGAAAACCAACTTTTAGCAGGAAGCCCATTGCCCATCCTCAAGCCCCTCACTTTTCACAGCTTCCTGAATTACTTAAAAGCATTTATTCTTCAAACAGAGCACACAGCAGCTAAAGAAGGGGAAGAATTGTCCTACTTGCTCTCAACCTGATGTTCTGCAGTGACAGACTCACCCTTCTGACACTGGGGGCAGCTGCAAGCCAAGATTGTGCCAAGGAAAAGGGGTGAAAGAGAGGCAATGAGCTGTGGAAGGCAAAATCACATCCCAGGAAGGGGAATGTCCTCCTGCCTTTACAGTCCCCATCAATTATCAAGTTTCCACTCTCCCTTCACCTCCCTGGCTGAACTCAGGTGCCTTGGAGTCTTGTTTGTCACAGGTGATGAAAACTCATTAAATTTGGGTCGAAATTCTGACTTTATCACATTATTATTCTTTTTTTCCCCGTTATGACCTTGGGCATGTTCTGTAATTTTCACTTCTGTCGTGGCCATGAGGTTTTCAGGACGGATTCTTGCAGAGGTTTTGGATAGGTTCTTTGGCCCTGATTTTAGGGTGTACATCAAAATGCACTGCCACAAAAGCGACAACAAAAGTACCCTGCTTTCTTTCCTGACTTACTAATTTTCCAGCCTTCTTTCCTCTGAGACTCACAGCATGAAGATTTGGGCAGAAAACAACCATCTGCCAGACTGGAATAGCTCAGTCCAGCAATCTGACCTGCTTCACAACATCACCAACAAAAAAGGCTTGCAGTGACACTGGAGTTTTGTTATTAAACATCCCATTTTAAACATTAAGAAAAATCAGGTTTTGGCCAGAAGAGGGCATTTGACTTCAAGACTTGAGCTCATGGCTGTGGGCTTCTCATCTTAAAATAAATAAAAGCTGACAAACAAACAAACGAAAAACAAACCCATTCTACATTACTAAAAATTCATACCATTAGCGGTTCCTACTGTGCTGTAACAAATTTAACAAGTTTAAACCTTTCAGTCAATGCTCCCCCTGAAGCCAGCAGAGAATGTGACAATGAAATGAAGAATTATTGTTTCATCCTTCCCTGAATTACCCACTTCCTACTTTCTAGCACCAAGATAAGCAGGAGCTCTACTAGACAACATTCCAGGAAAAGATTTACCTACAAATTATCTTTTTTGTCCCAAGTTATACAGAGCTACTTGGTCTGAGCTGGTGCAGATACTTATTTTTATTTCTTTTGTTGTTAAAATCTTTGAAGTTGTGAGCGCACAGGGGTTTATTGTAATATTAAAGCATAAAATGGGGGATATTCACACCTTGTAGTGGTCTTTTATCCTTCTGAATCATTACAGCAATTAATAACAAGCACAAGACCCCAGCTGTGTGGATGTGGCTTTCCACAGTGCTGGCAGTGAGCAGAGGAAAAGAACACTCACTGAAAATTGTGGACTTTTGAGGTCTTAATTTAAAGAAATGGGAGGTATCAAACAGAGGAAAAGTTCCTCTGTAGCTGAAGGGTCAAGAGTGTGGGTAAATTACAGATTTGGGTGAAATAACAAATCCAAAGAAATTCTGGAGCTGCCAAAACTTTATGTTTCATGATGTCACATCGACTTTCCTGTTCTGCTTCTTCCTTGAAGACACTGCACCGAAATTCTCAGCTTTATTACTTTTTTAAAGGGAAAAAAAAAATAAAAATCCCTTCCCTGGTTTTCAGTACCAATAAGTACACCAGCATTACAAGAAATTTGAAACTTGGTTTGGGTCCTATTGATGCAAGAAAGACACAAAAATATTTTTGATCCCCTCCAAAGTTTTAACATTCTCTTTGCTCAACTTGTACGAACTGGAATTGTCCCAGATAAAATTGGTAACAACAAAACCAAATAAATCTGCTCCCACTTTCCTCAGTTATGTATTTTCAATTTAAATATTTTATGAATACTTATGGCTCAGTTGTCCTTGACCTCAGCAAAAACTTCAATTTTATGCCACTCCCAGAAGAAATTCCAGCCTTGAATGTGTAAGGATGTCCTGTATGGCTAAAACAGAGTCAGGTCAGCTGCAGCTCAGGCAGTGACAGCAAAAAGTAGATGTAGCCAAAAGCAGACCCAGGAGAGCAAAAAGGGGAACATGAAGGTGTTGGTAACATAAGAGTTTGGGGTCAGGTTTCTTGCAAAAATTTGTTTTCCAAATGGGTTTAGGACAAGCTGGGTTACCTTTCCAGGTGGTATCTGAAGCAGAGAAGTTGTGATTTCAGCATTTTGTGTATTTTTCATCATATTTTTCTCTCGAGGTTGCTACAGATACTCACAACGTGCCTGTGAATAATGGGAATTAAATGTTAGACACGTGTTAGCATTGGGAAAACCAGCACAGCAAGGAATGCACCAGCCCATTAAGGAGATCAGCACTCTGGCTTCAGTGTGACACAGAGAATTCCCTGACACCATGGACCAGCTCTGCCAAGTGCAGCTGGGGGGGTGGAGCTGGCAGCTGGAACAGCTGGACCTGAAGCACTGCAGACAGTTTTGTAAATAAGGAAACCCAATTACCTGAGATGATGATGATGATGATGATGATGATGGCAGGACACTTTAAGCACTCCATCAATGTCGGATCTCCAGCTGGAGCTGGCATGCCTTCCCATAAAAAAACCAAGCCAAACCAAAACAAAAAAACTACTTGCTCAGTCACCAATGTCCAGAGAATGAGGAGGAGTCACCTGGAGAAACCTCTGTGGTTTGCCTCCCAAAAGGAGCCAAAGTCCATTCCTGTAGTGGCTTGCTCCTGGCATAGGATCCACTGCAGCAGCTCTTCCTCTAGGAAAATGAGCAGGACAGGCACCTGGGAATTTGTGGTGCCTCTTGGAATAACAGGGAAGTCACCTCATGCAGCAGATAAAGCAGTGTGCTGGTTAGTCAGGACAACCAGTATTTGGGGAGGGCTTTTTTGGAATAATTGTGGGCAAACAGATTCCCCTTGCACACCACAGCACTGGCCATCACTTTCATTATCAAGTATTATCAAGTATTTAATTATCAAGTATTTAACTTTTTTTAATTTATGGGTGGGACGTGGAAACTCCACCACGGAGCACTACCAGAGGTATCAGCTACACCTTCACATCCCTCACTGATTTTGGTTCTGATTTTTGAATGCACCTGTGTTATGGCAACCACATAAAAGCCCAGAGACACCACATGAAATAATAATATAAAGCAGCCTCTGTCCTAAAATGGGCATTATTTACTTAACTATGGAAGAACTAGAAAGAAAACAAAAAACAGAGAAGAGGGTAGTAAAAAAAAAAAGGGAAAAATCTCTCACAGAAGCAGTGATATATGGCTCTTTGAAACTTTGAAAAAAGTGGTAAAGCACAATGCATATGGTAGACATGTCCAAAATTATGAGGGACAAGGAAAAAGATGTCGTCACACTGGGATAATATTTTTTCTGTGCATTTCTTAAAGGTTCCTGGATGCTAGACAAATATCTTGAGAAATAAGAAAATTTTTTTTGTTGATTTTACTAATTGTAAAATTTGTTGATTTTGGGCTTTATATACACTAGTAAAATTTTGGGTCAAAACCTTCTGGTAGCTGTATTTGATAAACAGAAAGAAGGAGGCTGACCATGCAGTATACATGAGCAGGGACATCCCTAATTTTCCTTTCTTTGGCTGCATACATTGAGAGAAAGATAAAGGAGGCAGAAAGCTCACCTTTCTGAAGTACAGGAAGAATGGTGAAAGGAATGCTGAAAGAAGTGAAAATGGGCTAGGAGGCAGTAGAGAAAATGTTTTACCGTGGAGTTTTTATTTATTCTTCCCAAGTTTTTTTCCCTTTCTCATGAACAACAAAAAGGTACGGAAAAACAATTTGTACTTTCTGCCCAGACTTTGTGTGTTTTTGCTCCTCACACCCTCCAAAGAAGCTCCCCATGGACTGTGTAGCCAATATGAGAGGTTCCCCACTCTCAGGTCTGTAGGAGAAATGCTCACTGGAATGTCTGAGCACTGGGGAAATGAGGTTTAACTCCCTGACCACCACATCCACTCCGCCTCCAGCGCTGAGGAGAGACCCTCTGCATCCTCAGAGCGAGTGATGGATGCACTGAAATGTCAGAATCATCTTCTGAAAGGACTGTTCTCTCAGCTGCTTTCTAGGTGGTGTCCTCCTGGTGTCTTCCAGAGATCACCACTCTCTTCCCACTGGGTTGGTGGGTCCTTTTTTGTTTGGCATGTGGCAGGCTGGGTGTTTACAGAACACAGCATGCCAAATTTTGAGGGTTTTTTGTGTGTCTATAAGTGGTATAAATAGCCATTAAATGACTCTCAAAAGCCACAAGTGGTTCAGAGTAACCTCTTCAGTCAAAAACTTTGCTACCTCTCACTCTAGAGTTACCTTTTCTGAATATATATATTTCTGAAATATATTGAAATATATATTTCAATATATTTCAGCTGAAGGTGTCTGTCAGGCTGCCAGCAAGGCAGGACTGCAGAATCTAGGTGGAGCTGCAGCCAAAATACAAGTTTCAGTGGAATTTAAGCTGATTCAGGGCATGTCAGCAGTTGTGCTCCATGTCTTTTCTCCCAGGAAAACTGTTGGATACATTACTGGGAGCAAACAGCTGGCTGGAAGTGCAGTGGGTGGAAATGTCACACTCTTTATTCCCAGAGAGGAAATTTCCAGTATCCCCCTCAGCACACGTGAGGTGTGAAATGTGAGACTCTGGTGCCCAGACACAAATCCAGGCTGGTCCTCAAAGAAGGAAGGAGCAAGAGAAACAAATAAATTAAAATTCCACAAATGTTTTGAGTGGCAGATATACCCAACTCAAATTACCTCCCATTATAGTAATTCAATACAGAATAATAAAAAAAACCCAAAACAACAAAACCCAACAAACCAAAACCAACCAAAACCACCAACAACAAAACCCCTTAAAGAAAAAAAGACAACAAGAACAATAAGAACAACAACAACAGCAACAATAGATATCTAGGTCTATTTTACATGCTTTATTTACAGTTGTGGTGCTTTCAGAGCTTGGCCATGTCTGTGATGGATCTAAACAAGCATTCATGTGCTTTTGCAAATAATTAAACTGAGCTCTGTAAATGTAAAGGGTCAGGGGGAGTTTTCAAGCTGTAGGTAATTATTTCCAAAACACACAGCCATTTTCAGCTTTCCTTAACGTGTTTGAGTCTACTAACAAGTCCTTTTTATTTCTTCCTTCAACATTTGGGCTTTACTTTGACAGAATGTTTATGTGGGTACATAATTGTATTAATTCTAGATATTTAACACATGTTCTGATGAGTTACTGCTCAATGAAGGTGTTGTACCTTCTAGTTCAATCCATTTAACATAGACTTGTTGCATAGGCCTTTCCAAAACTGGATGCACAGTTGTTTTAAATGCATGAATGATTAATTTGGCGTTTTCCACTTTCTGCTGCTAAACCAGGACTTCTAAAACACAAGGATTCATGACTGAGAATTTTCTCTGGGCAGGAAACTGTAAATCTGATTGGTAAAAGCACTTGCTATTGTCAAGTCAGACTACAGAGTCATGAGGATGCTCAATAACAAATAAGATAAATACCAAATATAGAGTGTGGAACATTAGTTTTTGCCCAAAATTGTTTTAGGGGCTGAAGTGTGGAAAATATTCCAGGAATTTTTTCAAATTCCTTCATGAGCTGGAGAGACAGGGTAGGCACATCCAACACCCTGCAAACAAAGGTTGTTTACACATGTTATTGTTTATACGTGGGCTGTAAGAATCTGGGAGCTGACAGAAGATTCAGTTCCTGTGTCTACAACAAATATATTTGCAGAAATTAGTTAAAACTGAATGGGTGGACAACAGTTCTGAAAAAGGTTTTCTTTTTCTTCCTCTTGCTGCAAAATTTGTCCAACTTTGATGTCAGCTGTGATTTTGGCACACCGCTTTATCACCTAGAAATTTTACAGGAAAATCCACTTCAGTTAGAAAACAAACTAACCAGACTATTATTTTTAATCCTCAAAAATAACAAAGCCACTAGTTTAAGCTCCTCAGAGAGGAGGCATGTTCCTGAGGTGCAGGAAACTTGGCACGAGTTTTTCCCAACACAAGTTTGAGAATTCTAACCTTCTTTGTATCTCCATTTATTAAATGAAGTAATTGCCGTTTGTAAAATGGCAAAAGAAGTAAAAAATTAGAAGTAAAAAGTAAAGAAATGATATGATGAATTTTATAACCCACACACCCTTGCCTTCATCCCTGGCCATGAACTGTGCACAAAAAATATATATACATATAAAAAAAGACAGTCTCCCATTCTCAGATTCTTAGTGATGTTCTAGCATACACTTCTGTAGATTTTTCAGTTCAGAAAAAACCTGAGAGCTTTCAGATGCCTGTCAGAGTTTACTCTCATTACAAACCACAGAACTTTCCACCCAATAATATGTGCCTTGTTTAACTATCACTTTGGCATTAGATCTCTAAGATCCAACCCATAGAAATTTAAGACAATGATGATTTACCCCAGCTGAAGTTCTGGCTTGCTTTCTATTTTTTTGGTTCCAAGCCATTTGTTGAATTTGCACACAATCACAAGAAAAGTTCAAACCCTGGCACATCCACTATTCATGGAAAAATGCAGACTCTTTTATTTGACAATGCTGGAATTTCAGAAAAAAATACTAACCACTTTTCTCCTTACAGTTTCTCCAGGAAATAACATGTGCAGGGCACTTTATAAATGATAAAGACTTTTTAGGTAATGCTGCTGTGCAATTTGACTAAATATCAAAATATCAGAAATATTTTTGATCTTACACAGTCTCCCTTGGGCACTTGGAGTCAAAGAAATACATTGTGGTTTGTTTGGGATTCTTTCTTTCTTTCTTTCTTTCTTTCTTTCTTTCTTTCTTTCTTTCTTTCTTTCTTTCTTTCTTTCTTTCTTTCTTTCTTTCTTTCTTTCTTTCTTTCTTTCTTTCTTTCTTTCTTTCTTTCTTTCTTTATTTCT
>JANIJU010000003.1:2389424-2451833 GCA_025504685.1 Leucosticte australis | reverse complement strand
TCCTTTCTTTCTTCCTTTCTTTCCTTTCTTTCCTTTCTTTCCTTTCCCTTTTCCTCCTCAGTTGGTGGACTTTTGCCCTTTTCCTTTTCCAAGGCACAGACTCAGGCTTGTTTTCCACATTCTTTGTAAAGAAGGGAGTACTGAAAGCAGCAGTTTGAGGGAATTTTATAGAAAAGCTTCTGGCCATGTCAGAGGCATTAAATTCTCATATCCAATAGGAATGTGACACATGAATAAAGCAAAAAAATAACAAAAAAAACCCCAAAAACCAAAAAACACAGAAGGGCAAAAACATATGAATCAATAACAACTTATTTAGGATGAATTTAAATTCCCACGCAAAATCCTAATTTGAATTCAGATCCCAATTTTATCAGAGCTGTTTAGACACATGATGGAAGAAACATGCCTTGACCCATAGAACATTCTTTGGGGGTCACACAGAACTGCAGGACAGGTTGGTGGGATGAATCTCCAGGGATGGAAACCAAAACCTCCGACCCCAAGTCAGAAATAAATCTCACCCCACTTTTTGCCCAAGCAGTGTCAGAGAGAAGAGCCACACTGAGTTTGGCACAGCTGATGCAAACTTTAGAACCCTCATGGACACTGAAAATGCATCATCTGTAAACCCCCCGTCTTTTGTCCTCAAAGATAGGGAAGTTGCCCTGATTTAGTCACTGGGATATAGAATTGCAACAAAAATTATCTACTGGGCACAATTTTTTTCCACCAGCTGACTTTCCCTGTTTTTCAGTACTGTGTTATGTTCCTGCATGTTTTTTTAAGAAGAGAGAAGACCTCCACAGAGAAATGTACTTCTACCAGTTCAATCAGCATAAACAGATTAACCTGAGCACCTTGTTCTACTACTAAAATACACAAAACTTCACCCCACTCCTTTTTTTTTTTTTAACCTGGCAGAATTTAGCACTGTTAAAAGATATATATATATATATATACACACACAGCTCTTTTTCTAGTGCACCATTTTGTCCTGAAGGTTCATATTGATTCCTGATGTTTTTAAATTCTTAACTGGTCTAGCTCTCAGAAAGAGCAGCACCACTACTTGCTAAAATTAAGCTCATGCTTAAATATTTGGGTGCCAGCACCCAAAAGATGCATTTTTCACATTATGGTTTTAGGCAGTGAACATGGGGGTCAGTGAAGGTGCAGCCAATGGAGAATTGAGGTGAAAAGGGGGGAAAAAAGCACAGTGAGTATTAATGTAGCAGAGCAGAATACAGAAGCATTGCCCCTGCCAGCGTACACATCCCCTGATGGTTGGGTGAGCTGTATATGAATATGCAGCCTCCTTGCACTAATAATTTTGTGGCAGAAATAATAAATAATTTTGAATAAAATGTCTTACACTCTGTGTCAAACCAACCAGCCCTGAATCCCCAGCCAAGCAATACCAAGCAGCAGATTTTGGCACTGTTGTTATTCCTATGCTTTGAGTGTGTCCTTGAGACCACTGAGTGTGAAGTGACATGAAGAACTACAATCAGAATATTAAGCCCTGATAATAAATTAACCTGTGATACACATTTTCTGATCCAGAGGTTTGTCCTGCCTTTCATCAGTGAATAACAAAATTTTCTGCTTTGGTCCCTACGTAAATCTCAGTTTTATTTGCCCAGTTCCCTGCAGAGACAACTGATGCCACACTAATTCCTGAAAAATGGCAGCAGGGAATTCACTGTTTCTGCCTTAAAAAAAAAAAAAATTATTATTATTATTATTATTATTATTATTATTATTATTATTATTATTATTATTATTATTATTATTATTATTATTAATTATTATTGCTGCTGCTGTAGCACCTGAGTGTGGAATAGAAGTTCAGGTGGACAAGAAAACTGCAAATCCTGCACGAAAGCTGTGTTCTGCTCTGCTCAGGGCAGGCATGGAATGTGCAGGGTGTGTGCTGGTGCTCTGACAGCTGCATCTATTTTTAATGAAAGCAAGATGTAAATTATGGAGCCAGCAAGGTGCGTGTGAGACAGAAATGCATCTAATTATAAATTTGTCCTCCTCTTAACCTGTTATTTAGATAAATCTGATGAAACCACAGTGAGTGTTTTCCTTGCTTTCTCCCACCCTAATTTAGTCTTTGAGCAGGGAGGCACATTGGTAACTCAGTTAAATGGGTTGGACATAATGTTCACTTGTTCAGTTAAAAGCACGAGAGCTTAAATTGTGCTCCTCTATTCATAAAAGAAAGAAGATCAGTAGAGGAATTAAAGTTGACAGCCAGATGACAGGGTGAATGAGAAAAAGCCACGGAGGTTATTTAGGGTCCACAACTTCAGTGGAAATTCAGAATATTCTATTTTATTTTATATTTTATTTATTTTTATTATATTTTATATTTTATTTATTTATTTTTTAAATTAGAGATTTGAAAAATTATGAAAATCCTGGAGATGCCCATATTTACAGGCTTCCAAAGCCCTGTTGCAGGGGAAGACAAGTGTCTGTCTTTGCCCTGGGGGTACCTGAGGAATTTCTGAGCAGTTCCTCTTAATCTTTGCAACAGGAGCCTGTGATGCAGGAGCTGAGCAAAAGGTTTTCAAGTAGCAGAGAAATTGCAGGGTTGGTAAGACATTTGGGAGCTATGGTGGCCTGACACCAGTTAGAATAGGCAGCATTTTCCACATGTAAGTTGTAGCTCAAAGTGCCAAAGCAGAGTGGGAGGTAAATAACTCACTTTCATTCAGGAGATGCAAACACACAGAATGAAACAAACTATATAATTATACAAAATCTCCCCAGCAAGGCACTGCCACAGGAATGGGACATCACAAAACCTTTCTCTAGGTACACAAGTGCTTGTACAAAAACTGTCTGCTGTTCCATGGGAGGGATCAGAACCAGAGCTGATCAAACAAGAAAAACAAATTAATTAAAATTTTGCTTCTCTTAGTTTGGTCGAAAGAACCAGGAACAAAGTGTCTATGCTCATTTAATTAAAAATTCTTCCTTGGAAAAAAATAAGTACATCCAAAACTGAATGGTTACTGTGAAACATTTGGTGGAACCTTCTATCTGATTTAGCAAGTAAACAAAAAAAAAAAAAAAAAAAAAAAAAAAAAAAAGACTATAAAGCCAGGAGATTTGAACCAATTACTTCAAAAGATTTCACCTTTAAAATGTAAGGAAAATGAGAAGAGAAACCCAAGAAAGTTTGGCTTGGTATCATATTGACTCCTACCATACTTTGGCCCTCAGTTTTTTCTCTGAGTCTGAAAAAAAATTGGCTAAGTTTGCTGTGCCTAGGGAGCTTGGTTTTATTTTTTTTTTCCCTTTTCTCAGTTTAGCATTTTCTACATTTTTGGTAGCTAGGCATTTTTACCTTACTGGAAATCTGTCTCAAAACTAAAAAATAATCCTCTGTGTCACTCTCAAGAGAGAACTGAAAAATAATAGAGATAACTTTCTATGGGCCAAATGTACAAATTGGTGTCTTTGGCCAAGAAATTTCTTGAAACCATTAAGACAGTGGTCCAAAATACAATTTTCATTACCAATGATGTGGGTCACTTGGGAGACCTCCGCTGATTGCAGAGAGAATTTTATGGTAGGAAATGGGATGCTGCCTTCCCAGATGATTTTGTTAAGGAATAAGACACTTGGTACTCAGTGAATTTGAGTTTTCTCTTTGTTTCATCCAAGTCTTTTGTCTGTTAAACCATG
This sequence comes from Leucosticte australis, assembly GCA_025504685.1. NCBI lineage: Eukaryota > Metazoa > Chordata > Aves > Passeriformes > Fringillidae > Leucosticte > Leucosticte australis. The sequence continues at coordinate 2,448,128 of JANIJU010000003.1, read as the reverse complement.
GCCAAGAGTGTGGGGGATTCCTCTGCTGCAAACCAGAAAGGTGGCACAGGCTGAGGGGAATTATCAGCCCTGGGAAGGAAATTAAACCAAAAAGGTGGTAAGAGCTAAGAGGTTTTTTGCTAAAAAACCCATGTTTCATGTGTCAGTCCCATTTATCTTCATAAAAACAAACTTTTTTTTGTCCTGAATCTCAGGCAAACCTTCCAAGACTGTGAGTCTCCCACATGGACAAGCCCCTGTTTGAAATGGTGAATGAAGTTTGGATGGCCTGTAGCACTAAATATACTGATATTGTGGGCTGGGTGTGCATTGGTATGTAAATAAAATAGAAAAAAAACCCCAAAAACCCAAACAAAGAGCAGTCGCCCCAAAAGAACCATGACCAATCAGACGACCCAGTTTTCACAAGTTTAAATTTAAAGCCCAACAGGGACACAAGGACTTCCATCTCATCAACAGAGCTGCCTTTTTAAGCTGGTAGGTCACTCCCACATTTAAAAGCTGCATTACATTTGAATAAGAATTTTCCCATATTTGTGGGAAAAAAAGGAATAATCCACTGTTTAATATTGCAAACAGCAAGTGCAATTTACTACCAGGTTTATGAGACTAATTCACAGTCCAGCACTCCCACAGGTCCCACATCACCTTTGCCTGTGAGAGATTATTTCTTGTGTGCTCCTGTGGCTTCAGGGAAGTTGCTGTTTGCTGCCAGTTTTCTAAATAATTTATTTCTATTGGTTACTACTGCCCTAGGAGGGTTGCCTTAATTTCACTATGCAAATTAGCACTAGATTAATTAATTTGCTACAATATCCAACTGCAATACTGTTTTCAGCTTAAACTAGTGATTAATTTCCCTTGGTTACAGATCAGTAGATGATGCTGTTTTGGGGTTGATGTCCTGGTTTTTTCAGTCAGTTAAAAAAAAAAAAAAGTTGTAGAAAGAAGAAAAGTGTTCTAAAAAATTCATTTAAATTTGTACTACTTTTTTTTCCCCCTTCTGATTACTTTTAATAAAATCTTCTTTATACCCTTTTAAAGTTTAAACCTAGTTTACCTTTCTTCTAATCCTATCTCACAACAAAAAGTAAATATATTAGTAATTAACCAACACCAAACCTGCCACATTCTTTAGTACATTAACCAAAAAAATCTCAGAATTAAAAAAATCTTGAATTAGCAAGCCAAAACCACTGCAGTCGAACATATATTTTATATCCATTTTATAATATATTTTATTTCCATCCCTGAATATATAGGGTGAAGTGACAGCACAGCTTTTCCAACTGTTTCATTGCAACCTTAAATAAATAAGCAAAACAAAACAAAACAAAAAATGAAACAATCAACTCCCCCAAACCTTAGAGCTTCTACAGGCATGTTAAATTTTTTTTATGCAGTTGTTTCTCACAGAGCTGCCCTCTGGCCACTGTTAAATTCTGGACCTGTGAAAGCTGCATGTCTTTACTGCCAGGGATTTGAAGCCCTTGCTGTTTTCCTGCTGCTCCACAACACTCAGCAGTGGCAGGGAAATGCCCTTTTTTTTTGTAGGCTGAGGCCCAGAGGCATCAAAACCTTCAGGATCCCTGCAGAACAGAGCAATTCAAGTTGGAAGGGACCTCAGGAGGCTCTGGTCCCTGCTCAGCCAGCTCAGGTTGTTCCAGGACCACGTGAGTTTTGAGGATCCAGCCCAAGGATGAATGACCCATGGCTTCTCCTGGCTCCTGCTCCAGAGTTTGATCACATCCTGCTGATAAAAGCCATTCTTTCCATCAAGACAGATTTTCTGGTTTTGAAATTTACCCCCTTTAACCCCCTCCCTATTGGTTTCTTGAGGTTGGGATTGAAGGCACTTGAGATGATGGTTCATGCTCGGACTCAGGTGTTTATTATTTCTGATCAGTGAAACAGCCTCACAAACCATGAGTGCTGTAGTCTTTCATTAGAAGGCACAAAATGCCCAACAATCTCTTGTTACAAGGCCTTTTAAGACTAAACTGGTTTAATATCTGACACTCCAGTTACTTCTGAATGGTGGTAAAAACATTTTCATGTTTCATGCATTCTAAAATATTTCAGGGAAGTTACTCCTGGTTACTGAAGATGTAAAAGGGGTGGAACTGGCACAACACATGCCTTCTATCATTATATTAGAGAATAAAACTTAAAAGAAGCCATCAGATCTTAAACTGATGGTTATTGCTACCATAAAATAATAGGGATTCAATTCAAAAGTGTTGACTAAAAAGGACTTAAAAACTTATTTTTTTATAGTGCCACAAATAAGATTTTCCCCATCCTCAGTCAGGATAGAAGTGGAAGTTCTCCAATTTCTTTTAAAAAGTACAAAACTTTGAAATTCAAGACAAATATTGCACAAGCAGAGCTTTGATTTAATCACTTCAATGACTTAAATGTAATCACTGAAAGGACTTTGATTTAATCACTTAAATGATACAAGTATGACCATAGTTCTTAGAAAACAATATTGATATGTATTTTCCAAGTGAAACAAATTGGAATTGGTGTCCTAGAGACTAGTGCATCCCAGAAAAAAAAATCATGACCTCTTGTTTCCAATCTGATGTATCTGAATCTTGTGCCATTATATTTTGTTAGGCTGGTGTAACCTTTTTTCCCCCAAGTTCTAGTCAGACTCAGTTCTGAAAAGGAGAGGAACATAAGCTGGAACAGCCCGGATAAATTCAAGCCAAAGCAAAATTAAATCTGGTGATTTGGATGCCATTTTAAGCTGGAGCAAAATTATTCAGTAGGTTCATGCAGAATTATTCCTGCTGAAACAGGACAAGGTACTGTTTCAAGGGAAGTAAAAAATAAAATCAGTGGATGTTTTGATGCAATATTATTTATTGTCTAGCATAAGTTGCTCACCATGGCATCTTTCTCAGTCATCAACATGTGGGTAGCAACATTCCCAACAATAAAAGGGAATAAAAGAACAGAGCCCCTACAGGATGTAGACAAAAATGTGTTCTCTAGCATAAAAATCCTGTATTCTCAGTGGCAGCTCTCCCCAAAATAAAGCACAAAGAATATATATTAAATTTGTTCCACAACTCAATTCTGTGCTCAAAATGATCTCCACCAAAAATGGTTATACATGAAAAAAATCTTTATCACAGCACCTGAAAGACCCATTTGTGGATCAGAGTTAATTACTCAACACACTACAAAATTCCACGGGGAAAAATAAAAAATGGCTTTTTTTTAAGAAAAAAAAAAATTAAATTTTTCTTTTTACTGCTTCCTTTGCCAACCAGATTAGTCCCAGAAAATGGAGGGAAACTCCTCAGCATCAGGTGATAAATCCCATTTTCTCCTAGGAGGATGGCTCAGCCAGCTTTAACACCTTTCTCTTGCATCATAGCTCCCTTCACCTGGGCTGAACCAGAGCATGGGTGCACCAAAAAAGCAGAGATTTGTCCCAGTGACCAACTCCTGAGGTCAGCTGATCACCTTCCAACATAATTTTTCTGATGGTAGCGAGAACAGAATTTCCTGGGGAGCAAGGCTTGGAGTGGGAAATGAAGCGGGAAAGGAATGCATTCAACCTGGAAATTTGGCACTGCTTTCCCTTCCTCCATTCATCTCAATTTATACATCCTCTGGTGCTCCAAAATGAAGCAACTAAACAGTGTTGGGCAGTGTCTGACCGTGCATCAATTTGCTTTGCTTCTGTCCCCACGATCTTGCTGTGCTGGCTGCCCACCCTTTCTGCTGCATCTGTATTTCTCTTTCCCTTTCTGCCTCACTGCAATCCATTGGAAACAGATCAGAATCCTAACTTGCAATATTTAAACACAAAAGGCACAGGGAGCCACCAGGGATGTACAAGCGGGTGGAAATCAGCCTAATGACACCAATTTAATTGAAATGCTCCCAAATTCACCTCTGTGGAGAGTCTGGCCACCTGAATTTGGGCTAACAACGTTCAGCTACTGATGACCCTGACACTGCTGGTGTAAAACTGGCAGCCCTCACAGAACAGCTTTGGTTTGAGCTGTCACCAATCACCCCCACCTTTTGGCTTTTTACCAAATCAGTGTTAATTTGCAGCAATCTAATACAATGTTAATTGCCTACTCACTGAAACCTGGTTGGCATTCTCCCCACTTGTGGGGATTTGGCAGGGCAGGCTCCATCCTCAGTTCCCTGTGCCAGCTGCTTTCCTACCAGCCAATTCCCACCCACCCCTCATTCCTGCTTTTCTTTGCTCTCCCCAGCTCCCCCCTTTTCTAATTTAGGCATAATTGTGTGGTTGGGTAAGCTCAGAGGGATGATATGTTGCCACATCCAAAGACAAGGCAACAGGGGTGGTAGATTTTCATGGATTGCCTGCTCCAGCAGTGGCATGAAGCAGCACACTGCACAGAGTAGCCTGCTGGGGGGGAGGAAAGGGAGAGTTTTGAGACAAAATCTTCACCATTTCAAATGAGAGACCTTGCCAAGAATCCTAGTTTGGGACCATGTGGGCCCCCACAGCTGGAGGGGTGATGAAGGATCCTGACTTATCAAAAGCTGTCTTAATTGCAGCAGAGCAAATCTGGCAGGAGGGGTGCCAGCAAGTGTTGCAAAACTTAAATTCGTTTTTGAACACTTTGATTTCTTTGGATGAAAGGCAGTGCACAGGGATCCTGCTATTAAGCAGAGTTTGCTGATATCTGGCAGAAGTGGGAGAAAATCCAGTATTGGTAAAACCTGATGCCCACAGTGGGCAGTGGAATGATCCCTTGTCCCCAGCACACACAGCTGTGGGTGGCAAGGGGCAACCAAGCAACTCATCTGATTTGCCCCAGATGCTCTGTCAAGGCAGTGAAAGGATCAGAAAGAGCCTTTATCCTAAATAGTCTTGAGCCTCTCTGTCCCTGGAGGTCAGACAGAAAGGTTTGTTGCTCTGCCTTTGAGTGTTTTTTTTTAAAACCTCCTAAAAATGAGAACCTTTTGATTTAGGAGAAGACTACCTAAAAATGCAAAATACCAACTCCCAAAGAACTGGTCTATTGTTTTATGACAAAGAAATAATAGAAGTCAGGTGAGATGAACAGCACAGGAAGAGGATCCATGAAATGAGTAAAGTGGACGCTAGATTTAAAAAAAAATAATGTCAGTTTTGAGGCCTTAGACAAGGTAGAAATTTGTCTCATGGAACCCTAGCACTTGCTTTTTGAGAATTAAGCCTTTTCCCTGTCAAAAACCACTCCCTGCTTCTGAAGATGTCCTGTGTGAACTGCATTCAGGTATCCCAGGTGATGTTTCTCACCTAGCTTTGGCTGAGTCAAGGCTTCCTGCATGTGTGACCCTACCTGAAGCTTACAAGAAGCAATTTTGAGCAAAAGACAATAAAAAACAGAAGAGAAACACCTTGTGCACATCCCCCTTTAGTCTGAACTCTGTTTGACACTTCAAACATTGAGTTGGACTCTATGATCCTGATGGGTCCCTTCCAACTCAGACTATTTTGTCATTCTGTATTAAATGTGTTGTACTTTGGGCATCAGTGCTTTGAGAGCAAGCTCCTTTTTCCGACATGGTGACTTATAACTCATTAAAGTTGAGTTTTTCCATCACTTTACCTACTGTACAGCAGCTTAGCAATTAGTTTACAGTAGTTTTTCTTTGTTCTCAGAAAGAAATAATTCTCTTCAAAGTGTTGTTCTTGCCTGTGGCAGACGACAACAAGAAAACAGTACGTGTAATAATCTGTCTCATGATAATTCCAAGATATTTTACAAACAAAAGAAAAGAGAAATTGCCATTAGTGTTGCACCTTCAAACATCTGGACTAATTAAATTCACAATGCTTTTGATTTTAAGTGTTAATTTTAGTCAGAGAGGGGCCTGGAGAACCGAATGTTTTCCAGGCTTCTAAATTCCCAACATCACCCCATCACTGACATTTCTTCATGTCAGAGCTCCCCTTCTCTGTTAGTGGGACATGAAGGGACAGTGCATAAAATGTCCCACAACAGGCTGGCCTAGAGGAGAATCTGAGCCCAAATCCTGCAATGGAATGGGTTGGACTGTATCTTCAAAGAGAAAATGCTTCCCCTGGAGAAATAAAGCAAAATTGGAGTTGGGTGAGCCTCAAAGGAATTGCAAGCTCACAAGCCATTGCTTATGTTTGGGTTTGGAATTGGAATTGAGTCTGGTGGCTCAGATCCTCACCACAGACAGTGAATGGTACCAGCTACAGAGAGAAGAGGCTTGAGGGAAGAAGACTGAAATGGGGAATAAAATTTTTTTGCAGAAATTAATGTGCATGATAATATGATTGTAAACCTATTTGCATTTTATTTGCTATTTGTTTTTCTAATGTAACAAAATCTCCCTCTTACCCTTTCATGTGTCCTCTTGAATTATTCATTTTGGCAGCTGCTTTCCCCTTGTCATTCTCACACTTTTCCCTTTTTTTTTTTTTTTTTTTTTTTCCCTCTAAAATTTCACTTTAAACTATTTCCTACTTGGGAGGTCCTACATTTCTGAAGGAAGTGAGCCTTGCCCCAAGTCTTGAGTATTCTTTCCCTGCTCCCAGCGACAGGCTAGTGAGAACAAAAGCTGAAAATCTTGTTTTCCATCATTGTTACATTTTCCCCCCAAGGACATTGCCCGAGCAGTGCAAGGCAGAAACAACAGGGGACAAGTCTGCTGGCAAGAAAAATCTGTCTCACTGGTTTGATCCAATCTGGAAAAATTTTGTGGGTGGTGGTGCTCAGTGGAAGATCCAGGCATGAAAATCTGGTGATCTTTGTCTCTCTGCACCTGTCTGGGCTACTTTTGTGAGACAGTTATTCATCACTACACTACACACAAACATAAAGTCTCCTGCAATGCTCTTAAAAGGGTTTTTTTCCCCCCTCCCACCAGTTTCTCCCAGTCTTTCCTAAATGGTCTGTTTACTTTATGAATTTTGGAAAATCTGTTCTTTCTCTGCTGACAGAGTGGTAGCAGGGACATCGTGTTACTAAGCAGAATTTTCTCCTAGAGGTAGAGTTGCACCTCACAAAAATCTCTAAGAAAGCTGTCAGTACAAAAAGACCTGACTGGAAGAACATGTCTATCCCATGGGCCTTGCAAGATCAATTTGAATAAAATTGATTGGGTTTTCTGTAATGTTTTTTTTTTCTTTTTCCTAAAATTCAATTACCCTTTGGAACAAGCACTGAAGTCACAGCAGTGCAACTGACAGCAGTGTCTTTGAAGGGATAAAACAGAATAAATGGGGCCCAAGTAGTGAGCACATTCAGAGCATGAGAGTGCCAGCAACAAGGAAACATTTGGACTGGACAGAAGGGAAAGATATGCAATAAAAAGCAGCAAAAAAAATAGGTTGTGGAGAAAAATTATTAAATCTTATGGAGTAAGGAGACATGAGCAGTGAGACCCTATGCCCACGAATCCAAGAAACAACCTGCAACCAAACATTGCCTCTGTAGGGAAAGGTGTTTCCACACCAAAAATGCAGAGATTTTGGTAGCCAGCCCTTGTTGCACATTTCACTTGCTGTACCCTCAGGATGGCACAAAATGCACTTTGCTAAATGTGCAGGTAAATGGCACGACCACAAATTTGCCTCTGGAATCCCTGTAACACCTGCAGCAGTGAGAGCCCTCAGCTCTGGTCAGAGGGTTGTTCTGAGCAGGTGAAAACACTGTGTTTTCCATTAATATAGATTTATATTATTATGTTATAAACCAGGCCAAGCCATGGGGCAGGAGAGTTGTGGCCTCCAGATCTCAGGGGATCGATTCTCACATCTCTGCAAGCCCCTCCAAAGCCTGGAGGGTGGAGTGACCTCCATCTCTGGGTCAGTCAGCAATTTCATTTTCCCTGTCACTGTTTGTGTTGTTACACCCTGTCCTGTGCTTTGTGAAGGCAGCACTGCCAGCAGAGAGTCTGATTCTTCTAGCCTGTGTAATTTCCACCTGAAGAAAAGGTGTAAATTCCTCTGGACTCTCATGCACTTTCCTTACTTTCCAACTCAATTGCAGCTTTCTCTTACTTTGCATTTTGTAAAGAACAGCTTTTTAATCTTGCTCCTCAACAACCACACGTAAAATACTGCCTAAATTCTCCTTTCTTGAGATTCACATACATTAACTCTTGTTCTGTAACATACCTTGGGCTTCCACTTGCCCTGGTGGATCCCAGATTTTCCACCACAACCTCTTCCCACCTGCCCCTGCCCTGCCACTCTCATGGCACTGCCATGTGTTATTTTGGGCTAAAAGGACTTTTTTTTTATGCTGTGAAGAGCAGACAGGCCCCTGATAAGCATCCTGTCCCTTGTGATCGGGGTTCTAGAGCTGGAAAACCTCTGCAGGATGGACAGTCCCAGTAACACCAGGTGATTTCTGTGGGACAGGGAGCTGGAGATGTGTTTTGCAGCTTTGTAAAGCCAGTGCAGTGTCAGGAAAAGTGAGGAAGAGTTTAATGCATCCCCTAAGAGAGTTGTTAAATTATTTGTGTTGGGTTGAAACAAGAGCATGCTTGTTGCAGCACCACTGACAGACAGGATGGCCAAGAACAGAATCTGAGGAGTATGAGAGGGTACAAGAGCAGGGCATAAGACTGGGAAATTTCCTGTGCTGGGGACACTGCCTGTATTTAAAAGGTACATCTGTCACTTACACAGCTCTCTGAACATTTTGTAGCACATCTAGGTCATGGTAATTAAATTGGAGCTTCTTATTACAAGGGTCCCATTCCAGTCCCCTCTAAATTTATTCAGATTACCAAAAAAAACCCCCCAAATCAAACCAAAACAACAAAAAAGCCCCAAACAAAAACCCAAACAAACAAACAAAAACGCCCCAAAATTTCATTTTCCTTATGAAAAGGAAGCCACTAGGCCAAGATACCCACACAGAGATGAAGATCATCAGCTCTCAGCTTGCCAGGTTTAACATGAGTGGCAAGGGAATTGGGGCAAAAAAGTGCAATGTGGAAAACTCCTTCCTCACGTTCTCATTCCAGCCAGCATGATGAGACAGGAACCACATTTGTAAGCAAAAATCTGCATGCAAGTCACATAAACATTTATTAACTTCTGGGGAGCACCTATATTCAGGTTTAAGCTCACTACTGAAGCTCAGCTAGGGTACCAGCTTTGGCTAATTAAGGATTTTCAGTTAATTTAGCTTGGGTAAAATCTAAGGTTTAAAGAATAAAGGGAATGCACAATACAGACTAACCATAATTAAATGCTTCCATGGCTTCAGATGGGATTAATCTTTAATTTGAGCTAGAAGTGCTGAATTAATAGGAGGCTTGTGAACGTGCTCTAAACTTCAATGCTGTGCTTTTCCTGTTGAACCTCCTTCTGCTTCCAAATGCTCCTCCAAAAACAACACATGAATTCCAACCTGTCCTAAGTCAGGGGGTGAAAATCAGCCCAAGACTTGTCCTGTGTCCTCTTCTCAGTAAGGTTTTGATGGAAACCTTAGAAAAGAAGATGTTTGTGTTTGGAAATTGGAGCCACATCCAGTCACTTCGTGGCTGGAGCATTCCAGCTCAGAGGGAACACTAAGGGAGATGGAATAAGAAACCTAAAAAAGGGGGAGGAGCAGTTTGTTTGTGTGGTTTTGGGATTTTATTGCAGGGTGACTCCACTGGGATTTCACACGCAGTGACCTCTGCCTGTATTTCTCAATTTTTTCCAATCTTCAAAACAAAATTACTCAAAAAAGCAGAGTCCATAGAAGCAAGTAAATAATTCCAAAGCTGCAGTGATGCCAGAAGTAGCCTAGGTCTTCTATCTACAATACATTCTTGTGTAATAACTGCACGTTTCAAACCCTTTGTCTCCAATATCTCTGAAGCCTTGCCTCATCTAGTTATGAGGAAATAATAGGGAAAACCTCGGTTTTTGTTGTAATAAAACCAGAATATGCCAAAAAATTCCAACCTTGGGCCTGATGAGCTAAGAGCTGAGGTAACTCCCTGCTAAGTGGATCTTGTGCTGTCCTAGATAGATTCCCAATATTGCCAAAAAACAATGAGTTGGGCCAAGCATCTTCCATTGAATTATTTTTCATTTATTTTACAGTATTTTTAATAGCATTTCTATACTGCCACGGCTCCGTTTTGACATTGGTACAGCTGAATGAACTTCCAGCATTCCATCTTAACCCTAATTTCTCATCCTAAGGGCAAGAGCACTGAGTCAGCAATGGATAACTTGCCTGCTGTCTTGGCACAAATTAAGTGTATTTTAATTCAATCTGTGCAGAGAATGGATTTCCAGAGCACTGCTGAGAACCAGGCTTCTAAATCAGCAGCTTCAGCTCCTGTGTTTTTATCACAGGTCTCCGTGGGTTCTCCACAGGAAAATCTCCACTTCCATGGTGAGGCTGAGGTCATCAATGGCTGCTGCTCCTTTTTTTTTTGCTATTGTGGATTCCTACAAGATTTCTTTATGGGACTTCCTAGGCTTGTCAAGCAACTCTGAGATGAAATTTTGGGTTTGGAGGTTTGAGAGCTGCGACCTTGGGCTATATGATTTAACACTGCTACTAATTTTTGAAAGGCAGACACGTCAATTTTTTTGTTCCTTCACAATGGATTGTTCCTTCAGCTCTTATCCATCAGTTTGCTAAGCTGGAAAGAAAGCATTGAAAGGCCAAAGAAAATACAAATGTTACATCATCACACCATTAAGTTCCATTAAGTTCTTAATTACATCATTGTTCTTAAGTTCTTAATTACATCAAATGATTAAAGTTCTCTTGCTGTTCTCCTGTACTTTTCATCAGTAAATCTCAAAGCACTTTATCAAGAAGGTCAGACCTTTATGGCACAGAACTGACATGTAACAAAAATAGGTTCAAATTCCATTTTATTCACTGCATTCTGGTTAATCCCCCTGAAAAATATTTTTCTGTATTTTAGAATTATTTCCCCTGCTGGGAAATTTGGGCTTGAGCTAATCTTCGTTTCTGTAAAAAAAATTGTAGAGTTCCCCTCAAAAATGAGTGCTAGTCTATGCTTCTTGCCACTTGTTTCTGCAGAAAATGTAACAGGATCTATTTATGGCCATGAAGATTTGAGGAAAACAAAACTGTAAGCACTAAATAAACTTCTATAATGAGCCAACACCTGGTTGCTGCTTGTATCCTGCTTGTACTTTTGCTTTGCAAATCCTTTTTGCAGTAGGCATGTCTGCATCCAGGACTACTGCTGGAGCTGAAATCACTGTATAAAAGTTCACATCTCCTTCTGTGACAAAGCCATAATACATTTCTTATGGAAGGAAACGCAAAGACTGGGATAGAATGAGGGAGAGCATTCCAGTGGTGCCCGCTCCCAGCTGCTCAGGGGCAATGTCAGAGGCTGCATGTGGCTTTTCCTACATTTTTAAATCCTGGTTGCACCCACTAGCAAGCAGCAGGATTTAGTTGCTTTCTCTTCCTTAACCCTTCTCACAATGCTCCTGCAGTTCCTCCCAGCAGCAGCTACTGCTCACAACAGGCGGAGGAAAAAACATTTTTCACTCAGAATTCCCCCTTGCTCTTACCCAAACACAGGGAAGTTCACAATGCCACGGAAAAAGCTATATCAGGACTTCCTGACAGAGCCAAGAATATTCATTCTTCAGCTGTAAATGTAAATAAGTGCTGGACAATCACAAATGAGCTTTTTCCTTGCTGGAAAGTAGACGCAGAAGTTTCTCCAAGGTTCTGCTTTGGGAGCACGCGGCTCCTCTCTGAACCTCATGAAAAGCTCCACACTGCACTGAAAAAAATAAAGAACCTGCAGCAGATGTAACTGAAACCTCCCAGAGAATAGCATTTTTATTTCCTATTAGATCCCCCACCAAAACTTTGTAGTTTAAATGGCAGCCTCTTCACACAAGGGAAGGAAAGGGAATTCTGTCTTGGTCTCACAAGAGTGGGTTGCTGTGCCAGAAGGCAGCACAAGGGTTCTCCCAGCCAGGCTTTGAAAAATCAAATACCTGGCTTGTGTTTCTTCCAGAGCAGTCCAGGCATTGAGCAGTAAATCCCAAATTTACTCGAGCAATCCTAAATTTACAGAAGCAAATCCTAAATTACAGAGCAGCTTGCAAAGATGCAGCACCAAGGGTAACTGAAAGATGCAGCTGTCCAAGAGAGAAAAAAAGTTTTGCTACAGGAACATGTGAAAATGATAATAATTTAGACAAGTTGCTGCAATTCTGCAGCAAAGCCATTCTTCAGAACTTAATCTTTCTTCAGAAAGTTTTTTGTTGTTTGAAAGATATGGACAATGTAAATTTTTCCTTAGATGACCACACAATCAAATACTGACTAGTCGTTTTGATACAAGGCACAGAAAAGAAGAAAGATTTTTGATATAATTGGTGTTTCTATTTAAAGCAATATTTCAATCAGAGCTTTGATTTCCAGCTCATAAAGAGTGAAAACTACAAGCAAATAAACTATTATTTTTGTCCTAAAACCAGAAAAAAAAATAAGGACCCCAAAGTTAAGTCCTGTCAATTTTCAGTAACACTTTATTTTATTATTCTCATTAAATACATTTACCTGGTTTGATAAGATTTTTTGGACAGAGGAATCCATGAACCCATGTTAATATCAACTAACCCTGTTTCTCACAATTTTTGAATACTGTTTCCTGCAATGTAATTATTGATTTTACATTTTACATTTTACATGTTACATTTTACTTATGCAGATTATAACTTACACAGTCAATCATGAATCATAAGTCATAGATATAGACAGTATTCCATAATTCTCTTTAAATAACTCTATCTTTATAAGTCATATGATGGGTCATCCTTTTTTTCCTAGAAAGACAGATAGTCACACCTAGGAAATTGAGAACATACCTTTAGAATATATGCTGGAACCCAGATCTCAAGTTAAGAATATGGGTTTAAAATACATGTATAAGGATATGTGTAAAAAATTACATCTATTAGGAATATAAGCTAAATTAACATATAAAAATTAAAATTTTTCATTCTTCTATCTGTGCATACAAACAAAATGTTCATTTTACACTGAGACATCTGTAGCTTGCCTGGACACATATTTTTTTCACCATTTTGTGAAAATATTGTAACATTAGCAGGATTTTTCCAAAAGAACTGATGGCCAAATGGGACATAATTTATTTCTGAATTACATATCTCCTGTTCATGGCAATTTTCTGCGTGCCAAAATGCTTAGAGAGGGGCTCTCCAGGTGACTTCTTTTTCTAATCATCATTACACTTGAATGAAATTCTAAATGCAATGCCAAAAAAAAAAAAAAGGAGAAGAAAATACGTGGATGATGCAAAGAAAGTAAACATGGTCTGAAAATCTGCAGAAATCTTCAGAAAGCATTTTTGGCTGTCCAAACACAAAATCACAGCAGAAAAATGAGAATGCTTAAATATGGACATTAAAAAGTACAGGACTTTAATATTGTGTGTCCCTGTGGATAATAATGACATGGCCACAGTGATTTCCGTATTTCAGTGGCTCAGGATCAGAAACAGGGCAAAACATTGCCAGTGCCTGGTGAGATACAAATATTCTCATACATTCTTAAAATGAATTTTCAGATAACCACCTCCTAATTTTTCTTTTTCCTTATTCCTTGTGTATATTGGACAAGGATGAGCAAAACATGGGCTCATCCTTGTAAATGAGGAGTAAAGACAAAGGAGTAAAGACCTAAAATGTGGCACAAGTCATATATTTGTTCCTGCCACCCTGTAACTGAAAAGCATACTGAAATAATTTGGGGATTTAAACAGAAAAAGTACATGGAAAATCAGTGTGGAAAATCCACCCACAGACCATGTAGTTCTGCAGCTGGATATGTACATATATACTTATATACATACATATATATATAAAAATATATTAAAAAAATATATATACATATATATATATATATATATATACACATATATACTTGTATGCATACATATATATATATAAAAATATATAAAAAAATATATAAATATATATACATATATATACATATATATATACACACACATATATACTTGTATGCATACATATATATATACTACATGCACGCACATATATATATCTAGAAAAATTATAAATATAAAATTATAAATATAAATATTCAAAATTATAAACATATATAAATATAAAAATATCTATATATATGTAAAAATAAAAATGCTAAAATGGCCTTTACAGAATTTCTGGATATAGCTTAAAAAAAAAAAAAAAAAGATCTTGCATGGTGAGCAGGATTTGGTATTTAAAAAACCCCCAAAACCCACATGTTCTTAAAAAGCCTGAGAAGTCCAAGCTTTAATTCAAAATATGGGCTGTGCTGTAAGGGAAACATTATGGAAACCAGCCCTGGAGTCACCTAATTGCTTACTTCAGTGTTTTTATTACTATTAAGTTTCCTATTCTAGGATTTGAAAGTGAGTGTTACTCACAGATTATTTCGGAAGAGAAGCAACCAACCCCCTCAAAAAACCCCAAAACTATTTTCTGAAAGAAATTTCCAGGTACAAATGTTTCGGACAAAATATTTGATTAAAAAAAACCTAAAAAAAACCCAAAAAATCCACCAACAAAAAGAAACAAACTACAACCAGCCATGAAAAATCCTGGTGTAGCCTATTTTATTCTCTGCTGTTTAAGAACAAAAAGCAGTCAAGTGTAAGGGGAATGATGTATGCCAAGTTTTATGTCTGTAAATATTTTTTCCTTATTTTTCCCCCCAAAATGCCCATATCTGATGATACCAGAGAAGGCAAACTCCTAATGGTTACTTAATCCATTTTTATTACCTCTCATGTTTTCCTGTATAAAAATCATAATTTTTGGTTTCAATAGTTTTCTACTGATTTTACAATCATAACTATTAAATATTGCATTAATTCTCTAAATGCTTAAAGATGTAGAAGCACAGACATGGAATTTAGGAGGCTAAAACCTCAGAGATTATTTAAGGGATAGAATCTTGACTCATTCTTAAGTAGCACATTCTTAATCACATTTTGAACATGAGTGCAGTTAAAAAGAAGTTGTGAGCCTCTGAAAGTAGCCAGTTTACATTCTTATTTTTTACACAGGACACTGTAATGTTCTGCAATGGGATATTTTTCTCCCAACTCCAAGAGGACTAAAAAAAATAAGGATTTTGGCAAGTAGCCTTCTGGTTGGGGACTGTGCCATTTCATCTGAGTAGGCAGTATTTTCCTACTTGTTATGTATACCCTGCAAAAACCTGACAACCATTATGGCACAAGAATTTTTCTGCTTTAAAAATCAAGAAAAGGTGATATTTCATTGCAAGCATGGCCATTTACCAAGATAATCTGAAACTGCAAATGTTTAGAATAATAAATACATAAGCTAAGTGTTCATAAGGATAAACAAATAAATAAATCAACATCTATTCAGGTCAAAAACCTCAAAGTCTTGTATTACTTCCATCTTTCTCCTTATCTATCCTTACAGCAGGAGGACATGTCCTAAAATCTTAAATGAAGACAATCAAAGCAGGATAATTATTATTAATAATTCTTTATTAATAATTACTATTCTTTATTAATGCTATTATTTGGAAAGCTTTTAAACAACTCCAAGACATTAATAATTCTGGGAAGTGTGGGCATGACATTGTTGCTACACTCTCACAGGTTGTGTGCTGTTATTCCAACAGCTCTGAAAGGATTAAATAATCCACAACTGCAGTTTAATAATATAGGTTTGATTTTGATTTTTGGTTTGGGGTGTTTGGTTCATTTTTAACATGACACAGTGAGTTATAAACTCCAGAAATTTGACCAGCTAAAAATTCTGGTTTTATAACTGAATAATTACCAAATTACTGAATAATAAATTAATAACTGAAATTCAATTTATGGCTAGGAAATTGACTTGTTAGGGGAACATAAATATGCTCAAAAATAAAATCACAGTGAACACTTCTTCATCACTTGGACCTGAGGTAACACCCTCAACTCAGGAATGAAGACACTCCCTGAAGTTTTATTTTGGTGCTGGCCCTGAAGCCAACCTGAATTTGATACAGACATTTTTGGTGCTTTGGCTGTGTTCAACAAAGCCTTTTTCTCTTCCTGGCTTTCCATCAGAGCTGCAGGAGCCCATCTGGCACTGCCTGACAGCTTCGAGCTGTCTCTGTCATGAAAGGGTCTGGGTGCTCTTACAATGCTCTTAATTAATTTTAAAAAATGAAATAAATGACAGCAGCCACTCAACAATGGCAACCCCATATTAATTAGTAAAATACCTAATCAATTTCAGAGTGTCAGTGGTCACAAGACACCTCAACTCCTGGACCCCACCTTGCAGTTTTCAGACAAAAGCTGCCCAACACAAGAGAAGCGCTTGAGCACTGCTGTGCTTTTATTTTTTTCTTTCTGAAAGAGCATTCAGTTTCTCTCAATGTTGACTTCTTAAGTTAAAAGAAGTCTCAGAGTTTTTTCTAAGTAATTCAGGCCTGAGTTAGCCAGATGAGCAGACAAAGGTTGGACTTCATGACCTTAGAGGTCTTTTCCAAACTAAATGTCTCTGTGATATAAGAATAGTAATAGTAATAATAATAATAGTAGTAATAGTAGTAGTAGTAATAAATAAATAAATAAATAAATAAATAAATAAATAAATGAAGACATTTATTGTTGAACTTTGGAATAGAATAACATCTGTCTGCAGATACCATGCCTACAGCAGCAGTAAGAAAAACTTCTCTTTTGCCTGCCTGCCCGCCTTTATCTGTGCTACCACCCAGACAGGGCTTCAGAAGATGTGCTGGCTGTCACTCTCACAGGTGAGGTTCTATCTGCAACACCTCTGGTCTCTCTGACAGCACCAGAGGGTGTGGGACATTTCAGGCCATCCGCAAGAAAATTCTCCACAAACATCAATAACTGAGATTTACCAGAAAGTGATTGCATAAACTATTAGAAATTCACATTCAGCATCACTCCCGAAATCTTATCAAGATGCAAAAGACACCAGCAGCTAAACCATGAGCCTGGACCTTCATGCCAGAGTCCCTGCATCAGCCCCAGAGCATCTGAGATGCCCTGGGGAAGGGGAAAGAGAGGCAGCCAAGGGAAGTGGAGGGCAGGTTTCTCTTGGCAGGGCTGCCCAGGGGAGGGTTTGGCCTCCGAATGCCTGAGGGATGCAGGAGAACATTCTGGGGCCTCCAGTGGAGGTTTGGGTGACTCACCCAGACCTCAGCACCTTGGGCAGTGCCCCTGTGCTGACTCAGCCCTGACTCAGAGGGCAGAGACGCCTCTCTGAGTCACCACCACCACCAAATGTTTTCCTCTGAGTTCCCCAAACAGGATGTGCCCCGTGTGTGTGTGTGTGTGTGCCCATTTCTCCCCTGGGAAATCTGATATCAGGCCTCAGATGGAATGGCAGACCCATTTAGAGAGGGGTTTTTCCTCAAGTATCTTTGCTCAGTAAAGGATTCCCTCTGGAGAAGCAGCTGGGTTGAGATCTTTCTCTTACACAGAGACTGGGGCTGGTTTATTCTCAACTAAAAGTTTAGAATGAAAAATTGCTTTTCTACAGGAAAGGAAAAAAAAATGTGTTCTTAAACCCAGAAGAAAGATGGTGAGAATATGGTTCTTTTGATATTGCCATCCATCTGGAGTAATACTTGTGAGATCTCATTTATCAGACTGTTTCCACAACACTCAAAAGATATGATAGATGTAACCATGATTTTTCTGTCTGTGCTTACAAACAATTGTATTTCATTACACTTGAGAGACAATTATTACCTCTCCATCAGCACATCCTTGCAGATTGTCCATAAATTTAACCTGGCAGTTTTCAAAGATTTATGTGTGCAGGCAACTGGAGTTGTGTGCACGCACAGACACACATTCACAATCCAAAATTACACACATGCATACACACACACATATATATATATATATATATATATATATATATATATAATATGAATAAAGTGGTGAACATAATAGCAAATTTAGCGTTACTCAAATAAGTGATAACATATAGCATTAAAGGAGGCTAAATACATAAATATAAAATGAGTATGAAAGTGAGAGAGAGTGTTTATAGTTACACATACACGAGTATGAAGTTCAAAGGAAGAGCAAACAGCCAAATAATATCACTGGCATGTAATACAAAATACCTAAACTCATTTAGTTATGCCAAAGCAAGAGTTAGTAGTATGTGGAGTTGTAATTGGAAAGGACTAATTCAGTTTATAAATAACTTGAAATAGACTTATAAACTTTGCACTACATAACTTTACGGGTACAGGTAATGTGGTGAGGGAAAAAAAAACCTTCCTAATCTGAAGACTGAAAGAATGTGGAAGTTGTTAATTGCAAGAATGAAAAAAAAAGAAGCCCCATGGATGTGTGAAAGAAAAAAGCAAGGGCTCAGTCCTTCTGCAGGTCTTCAGAACATTGGGCAAAGCCAGAATTCATGAAGAAACCCTTAGAACTGCACAGAGCTGACTCGGTTTCCACACTGACAATTGCCAGCTCTTGGCCCAAGGGTGTTCTGAATCATCCCCAGACATTTCTTTTTCATCCCCAAAAATAATCCAGCCAAACAACAGCAAGTAAAGCCTGGGGAGTAGGAGCAGCAACTGGTGACGCTGCTCACATGACAGAGCTGGAAACACCCCAAAAATTGGCACCTCCAGTTTTCTCTGTTTAGCAGAGCACCACTCTGAGCAGCTGGATGAGTTTTTGGCTCCATAATACCTACAGGGCAGTGACACAGACTGTGTCCTCCTCTGTGGCTCCAGCCTGGAAGTTTGAGAGCTCCTGCCATTCCCAGGATTGAGCCTGAGGGCCAGTGGACATGGAGAGAAACTGCAAGTGAAGCCTTTCAGGAAAGCTTTGCAGGAGGCTGGGAAGGGAAGGGCACGACCCTTGTGCATGGAGAAACCTGGTGGGAAAGGAGAGGGGTGTGAAGATCAGTGCCTGACACTGTGCTGGCTGCTCCCAGGCACCACCAGCAATCGGTCCAGCAGCCCTCCTGGACCAAAACTGCTTTACTGGGCCACTTCCAGGAGGAACTGGATGCCATGGGAGGTGGCTTCACAGCTCTCTTCCCTCTGAATCAGTGCTGGAGCTGTCAGGCGCCTCGCAGCAGGACCTGCCACAGAAGATGTTAAATCATTTGTGGTCAATTAGCAGCCATGTGCCTTTTGCAGCCTGCAGCTCTGGCTGGGCTCCAGCAGCTGTCATTCCCACACCTAGGGAAATGTGCCCTAAGCACTTTTCCTTCATTTTCTGTCTCATTTCTCTGTCCTGAAGCCTTCACTGCCCCCGGGACTCCAGCCACAGATGGAAATGCGAGGGGTGCAGTGGTGATTTATGCCAGGAGCACAAACCCTGCTGCAAACACAGCTACACCCAGGAGAAATGAAGAGTTGCCCCACAATGCAAGCAGTGCTCTTCCACAATTCCACAATTGCTGCTGTGGTGGGATGGGAGACGGGGATGGGTTTTCTTTCCCACAAATCCCTGAATGCATGAGACAGTTCTGAAGTCAGTGCAGCTCCAGCTCCTGGTGGATGGAGAGGAGAGAAGGAATCCCACAAATAAATCTCACAGTCCCTGAGCTCAGGTTTGGAGCCCATCCCAGATGTGATTCAGAAAATGTGAGAGTCTTCTGCAGGTTACTTAATCCCTGAATGCTTCAGAGCCCTGAAGCAGTAAAACGTAGCAGGTAGAGGAGTGGAAAAGAGAGGTTTTAAAGGAATATCAGAGTTGTATACAGTAGAAAATAGAAAGAAAATGGTAGTCAGTAGATGTTGCAGTAATTATTCACTATTGCAACGTGGTTTCCTTGGATTAGCACAAATTGACATATTTTTAACATCCGCCTGTTAGTTTTATTTAAGGCAGAGCACATGCAGGAGGCAAGAGCTGAACTTAATATTTAAGTTTTCCCACCCAAATGAGGGGTTGAAGCCTTTAAAAACTATCAGCCATGTGTGATGCACAGCCTTGGCTTGAGCAAGGTGTGCTTCCTTGCTATTTCATCATATGAAAGTGCTGTGGCAAACTCAGATGGACATTAAACCCTCTGGGACTGTGATGACTTGGATTCAGTGAATGTTCTTGAGCTCAGGATGATAGACAGGAAAAATTAAAAAAGAAAATCAAAAAACCAAACCAAACCAAACCAAATAAAACACAAAAAAACCCACAAAAAATTTAAAAATTAGTGGCTTTGCACCCACCCAAGCAACAGTTTAAAGAGGGTCATTGTCTCATTCTTCCTTGAAGACACACCACCACTGTGTCTTAAAGGAAGAATGAGACAAAATTGGGTGAATTTTTACTTGTTCATTGCTTTCACTCATACAAATATGGCATGAATTTAAAATCAGTATGAGATTTTTATCACTAGACTCAGTATGTTGCCTTCAGGGTGCTTTAAAAGGGTATTTGTAAATGGAAAAATGACTGGAGTGTAATGGTGATGATGAAAATAATGATAATAATAGCGATAACAACAACAACAACAACAACAATAATAATAATAATAATAATGATAATAATAATATTCTCTCCATAAAAGAGTAATTCTGTTTCTAGTCTATAAAAGTACTGAACTACTTCATTAATAATGAATATCAAAAATATACTTGTTTCAGGCTGGATTCTGCTGCACCCTGAACTGTTACATTCTATTTCAGTGAAATTTTTCTTCTTTAGTAAGATTTTGCATTTTGTGGCTTAAAATCCCCCACAACATCACAGTTCACCATACTACACAGGGCCTGTGGATAAACAGACCACCATTTTTACCCTCTCGTAATCAGCCTTAAAGAAAAAAGGAGGGAAAAGAAAAAAAAAAAAAAAAAAAAAAGGAGAAAGTTTCTGCTGGAATGTGCAGCTACAAGTGTTTTATAAATAAAGAGTGACACAGTTTCCCTTTATGCTGCTTTAGAAACTCAAGTCTTCACCCCACAAAGTCGAGTCCCCCTTCCAAGAGTTCTGCTTATCAAGCTGCATCTTACACACTCTTGCATTCCTTGCCCTCTTCTGAAGACCTTTCCAGATCTCCACCATTTGGGTGGTTAGAAAATTTCTCTTACAGTTCCAGCCTAAACTCATACACGACCAATTTACAACTGTCTGATGTGCTGCCAGTATTAGTCTAAGATATCTTTCCCCCTCTCTTGATGTGTAGCCAGCTTGAACATATTTAGAAAAAGCTGCTGCACTGCCTTTTTTAGCACAGTGAACCAAGCCACAGTTTCTGATTTGTTCTCTAATGCAGAGGCTGCACTTTTATCATCATCTGAGTAGCCCTACCTGATTATTCACTGCAGTTCAGGGCCACAGTTTCCTCAAAGGGCACAAGAACAGAAAATAGGCAGATCAGAACAGTAAATTTATTGACACACAGCACAGATCTCTCCCTCAATTTTACATCAAATACCAAGATCCCATTTATAAATAATTAATTGAATGTCTTTGCTCTCTTTACACTACTCAAGGTAGACTTCAGGCAGAGGTTTTACCTAAATTTTTATTTTATCATCATTCAATATTGCATTGGGAATACTTACCAACTCCCGACTTCAACAACTGATACAAATAAAAATGTTTGTAAACCAAGAGTCACTTTCATCACTTTCATTTGACAAGAATCAGCTCCCCCTTATCTCTGAAAATGAAAGATTCTTTGTCTTTGGTCAGCAAATCCACCAGCAATTCTGCCATCTTGGATCTGTCCCATAATGCCAAGGAAAAATTAAAAAAACCCCAACCAACCAAACAAACAAACAAAAAAAAAAACCCAAAACCAAAACCAAAATCTTCACCCTTGCAAGGTATTTGGGTGCTCTAACAACAGGGAAGAGAAGAAGTGAGGGACAGACATTTCTGAAAATTAACCTGTGGTTTAAATTCTGGAATAAAATTAAATTAAATTAAATTAAAATAAATTAAACTTTGCAGAGCAGTGTCTTATGTGCTCTGCAAAATATTCAGTCCATCACGAGCTGCCTTTTATGATCAAATTGGTGGAAAAGCCCAAGGTTTCACCATCAGCCAGGCATGTGTGGGTCTTATCCTGCCTGGGTCACATTCCTGGGATATCTGCAAGGTCTGTGAATTGGCACCAGTGGGCAGCAGGAAAAAGGAAATTTTAATAACTGAGATGGATTTTTCTGAGGCTGCCCTTATCTTCATCTCCATTCTCCTCAATTCAGCCATGGGGTAGCTCTGCTTCCCTTTAATGCTGCTTCAGGTGGAGATTAAAGCTCAGTTGCTTGCAGTTTGTAGATTAATTTTTAATTTTAAAAAAATATTTTAGCAAATTATCAGTGCTCAGTCCCAATTCATAAAATTGGTCATCAGAAAATTTCACAAGAACTCAGAGAAAACTGAACAGGAGCCATAGTCCACTGGATTGACACCTGGGAGTGAGGAATAATTCTGTTTTCTAGAAGAACAATTGTGCCAATGGATCCTGACTTTTTTTTTGTTTCAAAAGAAATATTATTTCTCTCTCTTTTTAAGAGGAAGAAGGGATTTAGTTTGACTTTTGTCTTCCAGTAGAAATTATTAAAAAAATACAATTTTTGCCTTTATGTTGCTTATAAATTGCCTCCAAGGGTCAGTCTGTTCTTTAGACCAGGTTTTGCACAAGGGATGAAGACCCATGAACCTGATAGGCAAAGAAAAAAACCTAATTCTGCTGAGATTTCCCCCTTTGGGCATCACTTCTACTCTCTTCTGAGGGCTTTGTGGAGACAACTTTGCTGGTAGGAGTCTGAATAAATAATACTCCTTTCAATTGAGACCTGCAGAATAGGTACAAATGCTGTTAGGCTTATTCCCTTAAACATAGAAAAAAGGGAATTTATTGAATTAATTTATGTGTTTTCCCTCTAGAAAATAAACTAGTTACACCCAGTGAATGTAACAACAGCCTGCCACAAGTTTGGGTGTGAGGAGAGTCAGGGCAGTGTTTTGTTCTGAAATGAATGCAGGTGAACAGAAACCACTACAAGGGGGTGGGGTTAAAATCAAATATTTGCATTTCTACTGAAATTAAGGGGTTGTGAAATAAGCCTGATGGCCACTTCCTTGGAGGTGCCTTGTTTTTGGACCAGCAGCAGATTGGCAGATGCTGGCTGGGGGGGGGTAGCACAGCCAGCCACAACCCCAGCACTGGAGTCCTCAACAGGACAGATTATAAACTAACAGGACATGGATTTTCCAATGAGTCTTGTAAAATAGCTTCAGCACAGCTGAACCCCATGGATTGTGCAGCTCATGGTTAAGAAAAGTAAATTTTATTTTTTTTTTTTTTAATCACGGAGAAGAAAAGCTGATGGCGCACAAAATGCAGCTTTCGCAACTGCCACGATTTCAAATGTGTTTGGGTCAAATTTTTTTTTCAGATTTGCTACAGAAATACAAAATTTATTTGTAATAAAATCCTAGTATCTAGGTTTTTTTCCCCTAAAAGCTGAGTTCTGCTGCTACCAGTATACAGAAGAAAGAGATAAGGAAAACTAAAACCAGCTGTATCTTCTGGTTGTCACACTCCTTATTCTCTGTTCCCTCTGCTACAATGGTTTTCCTCTGGACTCTGAAAACAACAATCCGAGTTTCCATAACATGATGGAATCAACATCAAGAGAGTAATTCCCTTTCTCAAAAAGGCCTCCAAAAATACCAGTAAACAAAATAAATAATCTCATCTTTATTCAATTTCTTTCTCCCAATTGAATGAGCCCTTTTCAGAACCTTTAGCCACTGACCATCTCCTGTCCAATGAGTCTTGTAAAATAGCTTCAGAACAGCTAAACCCCATGGATTGTGCAGCTCATGGTCAAGAAAAGTAAATTTTTTTGGTTGATGCTGTGAAATCTACAGCCCCTCCTGCTACCCAACATCATTCGTCATGCTGCAACTCTTCCAACACAGGGAGAAGAAAATAAAAATGAATGAAGCAATTACTTGGAGATAAATACAAATTCAAAACCAAAGACAGGTTTCCCCTTTTCACTCCTGCTTCACAATGTTCTTATCCACTCCCCAGGGTCTTCAAAACACCATCAAAGTAAAAACACAAGGACTCAGACAACTGGATTGAAATCCAAACTTGCATAATTCACTCAGAGGTAACAACTATCCACCCTTACCAGCTGTGTCCCCCCTCTTTGTTTTTTTTTTCAGGGCAAGGAGTCTCTCTTTACTGAGCATCAAGTGAGAAATTTTCTGTCTGTGCAGAACCAGATAATTTCTCCTCAAGAAATTCTTTCATCAGAGTGTCCTGGCAAAGTTTGGTCCTACCTCCACAGCAGGTGGGGGAGTACAGAAAAGCATCAGGGCTGTGCAATTGGTGGAAATCACCACCCACAGGTGACAGGTTAACCCATTCAGTTTGGTGCTGAATCCCAAATTCTGTTGTCAGGAGGGGTTTAGTCACACTGGAGCACTCTCCATGCAGTTTGTTATCACGAGGAGCAATGGACTGTCTCTTCAGGGAGGAATTTCATGCATTTCTGTACAGCCAGGAATGCTGAATTTTGGCTTTTCTCCTTCATGTGAAAAAGGAATGATGACTGAACGTTAATGCTATAACTTCTTTACAGGACTTCACAGGTAATTTCTGTGGGTACAACAACCCCTAAATTCTCTGTTACCTTTCAAAGAGAGAGAACAAGGTGTTCATGATTTTTATCCTCTCTTTGTGTTTTTTAGTGCGCTTTTAATACATTTTTTTTTCTCTTCCAATCTGAGGACTGCAGGATCACTGTGTGCTGTGGGGCAGAGATTCTGTTCATGCTGTCAGTGCCTGAATCTGAGTTCTGTTTTTTGCTGTTGCACAATGATTCATCCAGGGTACCTGGCACAGCTGTGCCTTTGCTGGAGAGCCTGTTGCAATCCCTTTTCAGCTCCACTTTAGCAGCAGCAGGACACTCCTCTGTGAGACCTGAGCTGCCTGTGCACAGCTGGCTCCCTGCCAGCTCCAAAATGTTTTGCTTTTGCTCTCTTTTCTGCTCGAGGTGGCTTTGAGTGATTGGGCTCACATCCTTCCTTTCTCACATCTTTGTGTCCTCCAGCCTGAGAGCAGCCTGAGGGATCTGCTTGGATGCTGCCTCCTCCCTTCCACCAGACTCTTGTCAAGGCTGGATGAGAGAAATAAGCAAAATTATCTTTGTTTTTTTTTTTTTCCTCTGCGAATTAAGGGAGAAAACACTGAACACCATGGCATTCCTTATGGGCAGTCTGACTGCTCCAGCAGCTCATCTCACGTGGTCACTGGCACGAAGCTGCTCTGAGAAGGGAGAAAAAGTCTGCAGAGAGCAAGGATGGGTAGTCAGATCGCAAAAATAAAGGTCTTACTCATCTCCATTAGTCAAGATTCACTGTGTAACCTCCCTGAAAGACAGAATTTTTTGTTCACTGTTCTATTTTTAAAATGCATACTTTGTGAATTGCATGTATTCTTCTTGGTGTTGATTTGTGGTGTTTTTTGTTTGTTTTTTTTTTTCTTTTTTTTTTGTTTGTTTTGTTTTGTTTTTAGTTTTTTTTTTAATTTTGGTGGATTTTTTTTATTTTTTTGTTTTGTTGTTGTTTGTTTTTTTTCCTTGGGAGCATAAATTAAACACAATCATGGCACCTCTATGTCCTGCATTTGATATCTTCCACCCTTAAATTAGATTCATTTTGTCATCTACTTTCAATGTAGATGCTGCTTTTTGAAATAGATGAGGTGATATTCAGCAAACTTTTGAATTTTGGTAATGAGACACGTGCATTCTCTGTTTATGTGCTCTGAAATACAGTAGGAATGGAGTTGCTGCTTTCAAATCTGCTCTTCAGCTATTCAAAATACCGTTTTCATTTATGCAGACTCTCTTCTACCCCAATGTTTGCATTCTTTTAACAAGTGCTGGCCCAGAGAAAAATTACATTTGCTGAACACAATGCCCCAATTATCTTGTTGGCAGCTCTTTTCTCTTGGCAATGTATAGATTTAATAAGTAGAGTGTGCCTTCAAATTCCCATTTCAGAAACTCATCTCAGTTACTTCTGATGGGAGGGCCCAATTATTAGGCTCAGATTTTTCTGTAAAAGAAGTAAATATTTATTTTGCAACCAGTGTTTTTTTCAGAGGAATGAGGAAAGACCACAGTGTTTAACAACCTTGTGAAACATTGAATGAAGCCACATTATGCTCATTAAAATACCTGCCTGTCCCAAAACTTTAGTTTTTATGACCAAACCGTGCCAGAGCTCCCATCTGAAAATCAGTGAATAGGGAGAGAGGAACCTCAGTGCCAATGAATAGTAGTGGATTTAATTAAAAACTTCCTCCTCTGATGGAAAAATTAGAGTTTAACTAAACATAAATCCTCAAGGGAAAATCCCTCCAATTTAAATTAGTGGCAAAAAATAGTCCTGGCTTTTCTTCAGCCCCAGAGGAAAAGTTTCAATTGTTTTGAGCTTGTTGCTCTTCCTTTTTAGTTCCTAACCTTGGCAATTTGCAGGACATAATTTTTGCCAAAATGTTAATACTTTGAAACGAAGATATTTCCTGTGGAAAAGCCTCCTTTTTGGGATTGTTCCACTTGTATGTGTTCTTTCTCTCTTTGCTTTTTCCTCTGCTTCAGAATTTTTAGTTTCTGGATTCTTGTTTGTGTGAGGCACTTCCACCTCAAAGGCATGAAATCACAGAGGGAGAGAATTATCTAAAACATCAGGACTTTTTCTTGAAGTGCTACAAGTACTGAAAATATCTCCAGTGTCTCAGACATTCAGTGTTGGTGCCATTTTCCTTTTGAAATTCAGGGGTTTTTTTTTGGTGTGGAACGTCCTGAACTAAACCCCCTTAGCACTGGGTCTGGCCAACTGGAGATGGTGTGAATGGTAAACAGGTTTAGAAACTTCCCAGTTTCTTCCATGGCTCTGGTAGATGGAAAAGGAAAAAAAAACCAAAAAAACCCAAGAACAAAACCAAACGCAAAAAACGCAGCAGCAGTCTAAATGCAACACAAAAGGTAAAATCAGGATTAAATTTAATTATTCATTTTAAACAGAGGGGAAAGTCCTTCTGAGAATGTACTGAATAATCCTCTCTCCCAGGGGTTCTGCAGTAGCTCAGGATCTTTCACAGATTATTCTTATTAAATGAACTTGCTTAAAGCCTCAGTTACATTGCCAGGAGACAGAAGAGTGAGTTGCATCCTCTAGTCAGAGGGCAGAGGTGTTTTCCATTTGGGATAATCACCCTTCCCCAGTGATTTAGTACCTTGGATATGGGGATGAACAGCCAAGAACAAACATGAGCAAGGAAATCTCAAACCTGACCAATGGCAGCATCCATAATGAAGCAATCAGCCTAATTTTGATCCATGAAGTCCTTTTGCTTTGTGCTAATTGAGGTTTCTGCGCTCCCCCTGTGCAATCAAGCAGCAAGGGAAAAGGTGTATTGAGCTGGTTGTAGCCAGCCCCAAATTCCCCTGTATTTCCCTCTCCAAGAGGGAAGTTTCGATTAGCAAAATTCCACTTGGATTCATTTCTCAGCAAAACTTCTTAAATAAACTGAAACCACTGGACAGGAAAACTGAAATTAACTCCTCCAACCATTTGGAGGTGCATCTGCAATGTCAAAAGGACAGGTGAGTTTTCCCAGATTGAATCCCTGTTTTTTTTATTTCAATGATTTTGGGGGTCTTTTTTTGAGTAGCTGACAGAGTAGACTTGAGGTTATGTCATAAATATGCCGCTATGAAATGCTAGGAGTTTTTACAACAATTTCTAAACATGAAAAATGAAGAAAACGGAGTAATGCTTGTTAGTATTGAATGGGGAGAATATTTTTCTTCCTTGGAAACAGTTATTTTCACTTGTTTTCTCTTGGCTGATTCAGGCTGAAGACATTTATCCAGTGGCTATCCAAAATTAGCTCTGGAGTTATTTCTCTTTAGAATTAATTGTGGGTGATTTATTTTTTTTTTTTGGTGATAGTTTCTTGGTAATTTCACCACTAGAAATTACTCTTCCTCAAAGGCACTCTAGAGGAAAAATCACATTTATTAAGTATGGATTATATGAACAAAGCTAATGGCTACAGAGACTAATGCTAAAGAAAATTTGTCAGCCTTAAACCCTGGCCAGAAAAGCTTGATATCTTGCATGAAGCAGAAAATTTGATAGCAAGAAGAGAAATGGAGTTGTTCCAAGTTTACCTGGCTCATGCTGGAGGATGGCTCAGGTAATGGCAGTAGAAATTCTGTGAGTAATTTCACTGAGAAGAGGATGCTGCCCCCAAAAAAATGGCTGCAAGAAAAATCAAGCTCACCTCTCAGAGACTGAGATATTGGGATGAATAATGGTGTCAGGAAATGAGCCTTATTTAGCAAGTCCAAAAAGAGAAAGGAAAGGAGGGTGTCTTTTGTTTTGTTTTGTTCTTGTTTTTTGAGGGAGACAGAACAATTCTGTGGATGAAGACACAGCTATTTCCAGCTCAGGAACACAACTGCTGTGGATATTTTGACAGCAAAGCCTGATGACCTCCTGTCCCCTTGAGGATCTTAATCATGCACACCAAACTGGTCAAAGAAGAGAAACATGATTCTTCAATAAACCACCTAAAGAAAGGGATGATAAAAAAAAACTTGCAAGGCATAGTCATTTATTTTTTCTTTTTTTTTTTTTTTTTTTGTGGAACAACTTGTGGGTCTTGTCTACGTGTTTTTTGTAAGATCTGTTGCCTCAGAGATTGAAGAAGTGCTGTTGATTTGTGCCTTTTCCTATTGAATAAATCTGTTTAAATCCAAAGGATTATGTACATGTTATGTTATATTGCATGCAGGTTGTTTATAGAGTGCTTATTTTAAACAGTGGAAATATTTCAGATGAAGAGAAAGATTAATGAATAGGACCTTTATTTATTTTATTGAGTTATGCTGGAAAAGTGAAGTTCCTGTAACTTTTGCCTGTCTTTATGCTTTTTTCAGTGGGTCTGCCACTCAAAAAAAAAAAAAAAAAAAAGGCATCTGTGCTCACTTGCATTGCAAAGAAATGTCGGGTAATAACTGATATTTCCAGAGAAAGAAAAGTAAAAAGGAGTGGCAGGCTCACCACCTGTGGCCACAGCTTGGCCAAAGCCTACAACTTTTCAAGCATAATTTTTTGAAGACCAAAATGCCTTTGAGGCATAAATAATTGCTGCAGAAAAGGCAGAAGTAGAAATAAAACATAGCCATGGAAATTCAGGAGTGTTTAACCAAAACCTGTTTCTGTTGCTGTCGTAACACAATTGTTTTGCTTTCTTGCAAATTTGAGTGTCTTCAGTAAAACTCATAAGCCTGGTGCTGATGATAAATCACCCAAGAATGCGCAGCTGCACCAAGAGAAAAAAGGTCCCAAAATAAATACACTATTTATTTTTGTAGCTGTTACTTGTTCCTAAGCTCTTTCAAAAAAAAAAAAAAAATCACTCAACTTGCCCAGCCAGCAGAATTTACCAGATTCTGCAGTAATTACAAGGCAGAGAGAAAAGGAAGCTGCCTTTTTTTTTTCTCAAGGTAAAGACAACAGGACATTCTCTGAGCACCTTGGCTTCAACATGATAATATTCAAGTCTTTTTCAGCCCATAACACATTTCATCACAAGAGAAAAAAAAAATAAAAGTGATTGAGCTGGAGCTGTCAAATGATCTCCATTACTTCATAATTATGTGGTGGGTAACTCTAGAAAATTCTGTGGGCATACAGGTACCTAGTCTGAATTTCACAAAGGTCTTGACCAAGATTTCTCTTTAACCCAGGCCACCACATCAGTTAGGGAAGAATTCTCTCTGTAGGACTGGACTTTCGATTGTTCATTTTCACTGCTACCAGAAATTTTGGCCAAATTGGTCTGTTGCTCTTCTGGTGGCAAAACATGAGCCTTTCCTGAAGAATGTGGTGTGTTAGTTTACAGCCAGCTCTGGAACGTGGTTTCTGAAGTTCTTGGAAAGGAACATAATTATGTAGCTCAGTTTTCTCCACTGAGCTCCTTTTCCATGCACATGAGTTCCATATTGCTATAAGATTTGTTAAAATTATGCTAAATACAGTTCTTATTTTTCTTGAAATCCATATTTCCCCCCCCTCTTAAGGTAATGGCGAGAAATGGTGCTGAATTTCAAAGCAAAGCACACATTTGGAAATGGCCACTTATCCAGGTAGCTTGGTAGATAATTTAGATGAACTGTAGTTTAATTATGTCTCACGTGTGTCTTGCATGACCCCTGCATGGAAACAATCATGGTTTGATCAAGCATCTACTCCCAAAACCCTGGACCTGGTTCCCTGGAATAGAAATTAGCTCTGAAAGTAGCATAAATTAGCATTTAATGCTAGAATGATATTTATTTTGTCCCTGTAGGGAAGCTTTATGAATGAACTACAACTCACATCAGATTTACCAGAGGCTGATAAATTCAGCCTGGAAATTCAGTTCAGGAAAGGCTGAGTTGTGAGGTGGTGGAGGAGAGGGCAGTGTGGAAGGAAAGGCAGAGAAAGGAGAAGGTGCTTCCTGACTGATGTAATTGAAAATATTAACATTTTATCTGTCCAAAATAAACAGCTTTTCCCCCCTCTCTAAGCAAGGATGGCATCCTTGCTGCACTGACTGCTGAGGCCTTCTGAAAGAGCAGCCCTGAAAGGTCAGATTTCCACTAAATGAGGTCTGTCTAGCTATTCAAGTGAGATAATGCAGCACACACAGCTGTGAGGTGTGGGCTGTTGTGCTCTGTAAATCACAGCATTTTGTGCCCCACTCTCTCTGTTTCTGCACAGCTGGAACTGCCCCAAAAGCAGCTGTGCCTGGCCACTCACCCGCGCTCCTGCTGCGGGCATTTGCAATTTCTGCAGAGAATCCTCCCCAGTTTAGGGTTTCCTGTCAGCTCTTTGATGCCAGGGGAGACACTGGGGAGGGGGAAGATCTTTTTTAGGCTGAACCAACCCGCTGGGAGTGCATCTTGGCACACAGGTTGGTGAAGAGATGAGACCTACCCACAAAATCTCACCTGTGCACCCCTTCACGTGCTGTCCTCAAACCCAATCTCCCTGCTTGCCTTAGGCTGTCCCTCTGCTGACTTCAGGGGCTCCCAGCAGTGGGTAGAAGTATTTTCATAAACAGAAATGAGAGGGTACTCCTCTCAGAAAGGTATTTCTCTTCATCTCTGTCAGTTCTGGGGAGAGCTCTTTCTGTATTTATCACTCTTTCTATATGTTATGCTTGAGCTCGTATGAAGAATCTCCTGACATGGAAAGGCTCAGGCAGGGAAATTGTGGAAGTTTTCTCAATATCCTGGGGTCCCTGGCCTGCCTCCTGTGCTGCATAGGGCTGCTGTCCCTGTGTGACATGAGCACACAGAAGGAATCCAAAGGGAAAAGGCTCCAGCTGACCTGTTTGCAACTCTGCCCTTCAAACTGAAAAGAAACCACCTCCAGCTTTTCTGCAAATCCATCTCTCAGGAAGAAGCTTATGACAAATCCTCCCATTTGTCTGAGAGCCCTGAAAGGAGCCAAAAGCTTTCACAAAGCTGTGGTGGAACAGGTCCCATCATGACACAGATCTGTACATTTCCAGATTATCCTGTGCTTGTGCTGGAGTGGAACCAGACATTAAGGACTCAGTCAGCATGTTTGCTTGAACTCCATGGGAGACTTGTCTTGACAAGACGAGCCATTTTTAGAGAAAGGACACTGCCTTCCATCCCTGGGTAGTTGTTTTTTTTTTTTTTTTTTCTTTTGTTAACTCCTCCTCTCCGTGTATTCTTAGTAGCAGCGCTTAAATCATCAGCAAGTATCATCACACAGAGCCAGGGGCAGATCATGCACAGGTTTAAATTGGATTAATGTCACTGAGCCAGGAGTTTCTCCAAATGGCACTGGCTGAAACAGCACTTGAGGAGCCAGTGATGGGCTTTGCTGCAGAAGGAAAAGCAATACCTTTGTTTTCCTTTGTCCTCTCTCCTGTTCCTCCCTTGAACGTGACAGGAGGTGCCTTCTTACTTTTAGTGAAATCAGCAACTTCCTTCTATTATGGGTGGTGAAGGATTTTATAAATGTAATTCCTGTGTTTTGCATACAGCCTCTGAAAGCTATCTGCCATCTCCATTTCCAGCTGCTAACATTAATGGAAGCAGTAAAATGTATTGATCATTGGGTCTTTTGTGGCATTATAAACATCGTAACCCTATTTTAGAAAAATTTGCACGTCACAGCCCAAAGTTTCCCTGATCCCCTGGCAGTGAGGGCAGGGAGTGATGTGTCTGCCTGGTGTGGGCCAGCCCCAAATCCCTGTGAGATGCCCCAAATCCCTGTGAGATGCAGGAGCCTCCGCATCCCACATTTTCCAGGCACAATGCACTTTTTACCTGGTGAAATCGTGGTTTTAATGCGAGCGGACATCAGTGTGCCATAATGACAGACCTGTCTGTCTGTCTGTCTGTCTGTCAGCAGCCAGGAAGGCACATCTTTAGACCAGGCTCTGGTTCACATCATAATGGAAAAGGCAAAAATTCCCCACATTTTGCCTCAAGTCTGAGCCACTGTTTTTGTTCTGAGAATGCCCAGAGCCGTGCCATAAAATAAAATAAATACAATAAAAGCCATGCAGAGAATGTTTGAAAGATTGCTTTCAACTTAAATTACTTTGAGTTTAAAGCAAAAACGTTGAAGTTGGTACTATTTTTATTATTCCAAACAGAGAGGGTTACAGAACTAAAGTTTGCTGGAGCTACTGCCTTTGAAAGAGGAGATTTTTTTCTTCTGATGGGAGCACTGATTGGCAGCAGCCCTGATCATGTAGCAGAAGTTACTGACCCAAAAAAGCCTCCTGCCTTTTCTTAGTAACAATCTCAAGAGCAGATCTACACAATCAGTTCAAAACAAATGGCCCTAAATTTCTAAAATAAGAAGTTACTTTCTTTTTGGAATATGGGGGTTTTTTCTCCTCTCTGTTTCTATAGCTGGACAGCACATCCCACCTCAATACATCCCTTAAAAAGTCTCAGTTTTTATGGGAATTTCTTAATGCCCAAAGGATGTAAAGGTTTAAGCTAAATACTTCACAACTTTTGTGCGCTTAGTCAGATTTTTGGAGCAGGGCTTGTGTCCCTGTGTATTTTATCCCATTCTAGCAGGAAGGAGGCAGGTGTGTGATGGGGCCTCCTGAATATTACAGCAATGTTATTAAATATATATATATATATATATATATGTGTGTGTGTGTGTGTGTGTGTGTATATATATATACATATATAAAAATAGTTAGTTAAATTAAAATTTAAATTAGTTATTATTAAAATAGTAAAATAATGGCCATATATATATAGTCATTATTTTACTATTTTAATAATATAATAATTAATAACAGGTTTTGTTAATTATTAATGTATTTATTATTAATTTATAATAATATTAAGTAAATATTAATATACATAGATTTATAATAATAATATATAGTATATTGAAATAATAAATATTTCTATAAATAATTTTATAAATAATTAATAAATATATAAATAATTAACAATATAAAAATATAAATAATTTAATAATGGTGACTTCCTATTATTATTTTAATACATTTATTATCACGATTACTATTACGACTTGAATCAATAATATTATTAGTGTTATTCTATATATTATTATCAATATAGATATATATATAGATATAGATATAGATGATATAGATAGGTATAGATATAGATATAGATATAGATATAGATATAGATATAGATATAGATATAGATAATAATAATAATAATAATAATAATAATAATAATTGTAGTAGTAGTAGTAGTAGTAGTAGTAGAATAATGTACAGGGAAGTAAGCATGTCCTGCCAAGACTTTAGATATTCAAAGGAAGACATCCAGGGGACCAGACAGAGCCACTCATCCTGTGGCAGGCAGTGCTTAGGGATGGAGTATCTGTTTCTCCAGGCTGGGTGCCTGTCTAGCCTAACTTAAACCCAGACTTTGTGGGAGTTCAGAGCCAAATGCAATTACATCTGCTTGATGTTCACCTTTAAATGTTTAAGAGCAATGAGAGGGGCTTCCTTTCAGAGTGTTCATGGTGCTGTCTGACCAGCATATTGTCCTGGCTGTCTGACCTGGAGGTACTATGAAATGCTATTTGGCCTTCTTTGTGGGTGTTTATGTATGGATACCTGCCTGCCCTAATGATTTATTTTCCATCAAGTTACAATTGCTGGCAACAGTGTTAGCTGTCATCCTGACCACTTTTCAATTACCTCTCTGCTCCCATGAGGTGAGGCCTCTGAGTTTGCAGTGAAATTGGGCTGCCCAGGTTGTTCTTCCACTTTGGTGGCACAATTTTTCACTTGTGCTATCCAAAACCAATGGATTTCTGTGTGTGAGAAGAGTACTGCCCTTCATGTTCTCAGATTTAATTTATAGACCACAATTATAGGGAATTTCTGGTGATCCCATGGATCTCAGAAGGGTAGCACTGAGGACACAAGGCAAAAGTTTTTTCTCTTTTGGTACATACAGGCTGTGTGCTCCAAAGGCTCACAAATATGAGCCCAAACTAGGTTTGAATGCAGCTCTCAGGCCTCTGAGAAGGCTCCAGTCTCCTATAAAAAAATAATAAATCAAATAAATGTGTGCCTGTGCTCTTCAGGAGCTACAAGGGTGCTTAGGCTCACAGCAAATGAAGAAAGAGACACCTGGAGTTTGTGGCACCCACACAACTCCTAGGGGAAAAAAAAATAAAGTTTTATTCTTGTTTAGGTTTATGAGTTCTTTGTGGACCTGTGAGCCCAGTCTCTCTTCTGGTTTGTCACCAGGTACTGCTGTGGTGCAAGGCATTCAGCTTTTCATTCCTGCCCATTCCTAGATAACACTAAATCACACATTTTCCAGTGGTACTTTCTCCACAGTTTTGTTATTACTAGAGCAGGCTCAGGGAAGAAAAGCTGGCATACCTTGCTGAAGTGGAAAGCTGAACTTTAAAAAATTTTTTTCCCCTCTCTTTCTCACAATTGCCTTGTTAAAATGAACAAGTAGAAAAAGAGCTACTACAGAAACACTTTGGTCTTTTTTTTTTTTTTAAAGATATTCCTTTCTTTGCTCTGCCACTGAAAGACAGCAGTTTATCTGATGGGATCATATCTGTCAGATGCATGCTCTGATGGAGAAAAAAAAGCAATTGCAAAAGGGAAAAACATTTATTCCTCCCTTCTTTCTTGCAAGAGGAAAATATCCCTCCTCATGACCATCTGATTAGAGTGTCTTGCAGATATTCAGTGAAAGAATAAAAATCTCCTTTGCCTGTTTTATGGGGAAAGAACGAAAATAATGTTTAGCAGTCTCTTTAGTGCACAACAGAGACAAATTTCATCATCTGTTCTGCCCATCAATCTAGGAGAGGATTTCCCTGCTTCCTGCATAGGTTGGAAAATTGTCCAAGACTTCCCTTTATTAATTTGTGCTACAGGAGCAGAGATCTTCCAAATGCCAGCCCACAAATAAAAACCTCTTTATCAAGAAAGTGAAAAGCACGTGACAAGCCAGAATTCTGCTTTAACTTAGAAAAAAAACCACTTTGTCCTTTGTCCTGATGGATTAACACATAGGTGAGTATCCAAATGAAAGATGTGGTGTGGGAGGAAAAAAAAAGTAAAATCCTTTCTGGCCTTCCTTGCAAGACTTGTAGTGAGGAACTGCTGTCTTGGGGGAGTGGTTTTTGAAAACTTTTCTACATTGTGGGTGCAGAAAATAAATGGTCAGGCTGAGAAGCTGGAGAGAGGACTTGAGCACACAAGTCCAGGCAGGAATCTTGGAAAGTTCCTAAATCTCCTGCCCTTCTGTGGAGACAAGGAAAGGCAAAATCCCACTTTCATTTTGCGAGGACAAGAGAAACAGAGAGGACAAAACCAACAAAACTGAAACTGAAACTGTCTGTAAAGATATCTGATAAGTCTACTAAAAAGCTTTCTTATTTGTCACATCTCAATTTCCATGTATTTTTGTTGCTTGATAAGAGGCATCTGTTACCTTCCATGTTTTATTTTCCTCCTTGTCCACTGCCTGTTGTTTTGGATTGTGACACCAGAATCCCATCATGTGGTCTGTCTCAGAAATAAACACTCTTTTACTATCCCAACTTCTCCAACAACAGGTCAATATTTGGTTTGTTCTCAAAAGTATCAGGACGTGGAAATGCCTTTTGAAAAGCCCCCTTGACTCCCAGGGGTGCAGACACACCTGAGAACGCTGCAAGGAAAAGCAAAATCATGGAGAGAATGAGTGGGAAAACAAAGAAAACTGGGGCACAAAACCAAAGAAAACTCCCTTGTCTCAAAAACTGTAAAATGCTCTGTGCAAATGGCTTCACATTGAAAAGCTGGGTTTAAAAAGTTAAAAGAAAATGCATTTTGTATTTGCATTGAGGCAATTAAATGGCTCTCTGGAAAAGACTGCTTGCCTGAAATGCCTTCTCTACCTCCTGACAGGCTCAAAAAATTGTCAAGCTTGCAGCAACAGCACTTTCATGTGTCCTGGTTCTTCTAATGTTTCTTCTGAGTTGCTGTGAAAGGAATCTGGAAAAATCTTTTAGTTTGGTTGGAAAAAGTGCTGCTCCTAAACCCGGAGACTTCCAGTTGTAAAAATGTATTTTAAAATGCTGTTGCTGAACATCTGGTGAATAAAAAAGCCTTTGCTGTTCATTTATTTTTGTCTTTTCAAACAAATGTCTTCCCTTGCTATGGAGCTTCTTCCACCTCACAGTCTGCAAAGAGCAGCACCAAGTTTTGACTCGGGGCAGGAGGAGGGATTTGGTCAATTTGGATAAAAATGTCATAAACCAAATATTGTGGTGCCCGTGATTTGACTGAAAAATCAGTGGAAACTGGTTTGCTCCTCCTCAATCTCACTGTGCAGGGCTTGCTGAACATTTTTGTTGCCAACAGCATAGACAAATTTATGGACTCCATGCTTTACATGCTTTTGTTATTAAAACAATAACCCAGGACATTTCCCACTGATGCTAGGATGAACCAGGGTAGGTCGCACAGGACCATGTCCAGCAGTATTTTGAATATTTCTGAGGGTGAAGCCTCCACAACCTCTCTTGGTCCTGTAGCTGACCAACCTACAAACACAGCAGGAGCCTGGAAATTTTTCTGGGATCATTGGCAAGGAGCAGGCAGTGGTGACAATGCCAATGCAGTGTCTTCTTCAGGGTTCCTTACATGACTAAGAGCCAAGCTGTCAGCAGCCTGACTCAGCACATGTCAAAAATGACATTTTTCCTGGCATAATCTGGATTTCACCCACATTCTGCAGAATGCACACATTAAAATTCTGCATGTAAGTTAGAACTTCCAGGTAAAAATGTCAGACTCCCAACCCTTAATACCAGCTACCCTCTCCTTCAACACAGTCACTGAATCAGCCTTGGGAGCTGTGTATTTCCTTCTGAAAAAAAAACAAAACCCAAAGGCTACACATTCAAGTGTTGAAAGAAAAGATGAATAATGAGAGAAATGTTTCAAGAATGCAGAATTTTTCAGCAAGTTCTTAAGCACTGCTGAGTTATTAGCACCTCCTAGAGAATTTGGGATTTCTTCTACAGTCTTTGTCTCCCTGGCAACGAAAGTTTAGTGTAACAGTACTGTTAAAATATGATGTATTTTGTTTCCTCCATGCCTTAACGAGAGACATTAACTAGAAAGAATCATGCTGGAATGGTGACTTCACTGCAAATAATTTCAAAACCATTTCCTTTGAGGCTCTAGACTCACTCAGCTTTCAATAAATTTTACAAGAAATTTCACCTTGCAAAAAAAAAAAAAA
This sequence comes from Leucosticte australis, assembly GCA_025504685.1. Classification (NCBI taxonomy): domain Eukaryota; kingdom Metazoa; phylum Chordata; class Aves; order Passeriformes; family Fringillidae; genus Leucosticte; species Leucosticte australis. The sequence goes on along the minus strand of JANIJU010000003.1, from coordinate 2,410,281 downwards.
GCGATAATTACGTGTATGGCGTATGTATGAAGCCTAACAAAAGAGGAGTAGGGGATATAAAATTCTTACAAAAGAATACATTTTGGAGTTGATATCTGTCTTCTAGAAAAGGAAACCAAAGCAAAACACAAACCACATTTGAATGAAACAGCAGAGCTGTAGTTAAGAGGTTCTGGGTTAGGATTTCCAATTATAACTTTTACAGCAATGCTGAAATCAGCCTGCTTTGCTGACTTCCACTTGCTGGCCATCTGTTGTTTTGCCTGTTAAAATGCCTTTCTGGAATTTTATCAGAGTTTCTCTTGCATACAAGCCCTGGAAAAGCCAATTACCTTCCCTGTGTTTGCAGAGCACTGCGCACAAAAAAGGTGCAGGTGTGGCTGGCCATTAGGTGAAAGCAATGTGGAAGAATTAAGTGTAATAGTACTGTATTAATTATTTTATCAATTTATTATTACTATGTAATAATACTCTATAACAATACTGTAAAACTCTGGAAAATTGTGGAGTTATAGCAGTTTTGGGGTTGTTTTTTGGTACACAGAATTAAAATCCACAAAATCAGAACAGGCTATCCACACATTAACCTGGTTATTGAAAAATTATGATGTTGTTATATAAATGTTGTCACCATGTTAATCTCCTCCTTTGTTAATATGAGCATGTGCACTGCACAGATCTGTTTTGGAAGAACAGAGGTCAGCCCTGTCCAAAAAATCAAATCCCAGGAGTTTTGTTGGATTCCTGAAGTGTCATTAATGACAACAAGCAGGAATGGAATCTGTCTTTAGCCATCACATCTGGAGTTCTCTGCTTGCCTTCCCCTTCTGCATCACCCTGTGTCAGGCAAAATAAAATATTAGGTAAAATAGTGTAAAATATTAAGTATTCTCATATGTTTGGTGTCCCCCTCCAGCCCCACAGACACTAAGGAATTAGGCAGAGATAGATATTGACATTTCCAGACATGTTTTACACACAAGCCACACCCAGTGCTCTGACAAACTTCAGTCAGGAGATTTATACTCAGGGATTCCCCACAGTCTCACTGAAGGCTGCATGAGGCATCTGTAACCTTGCTTCTTTCCCATTTCAGCAGCTCTTCAACTTAATACTCAGGTGTTCTTGGCCACTCAGGTTTCCTTACAAAAAGGCTACAAAATGTGATGTCAGGGCTGCAAACTCTAGCTGGGGAGATGGACATCTAAAGGTTTAGTCTAAAATCTGGTCTCACAAATGAATTGTGCCCACTGCCTGCCTTCTGTCACCAGCCTGGCCTCTGCCAGCAGCCCTGCTCAATGAGAGTTGATTTCTCCAGCACAAAACAGGCAGAGAGGCTGCAGAACTCTCAAAATCTGGTTATTTCCTATTCACACATTCCTCAGGAGTTACTAGACTACCCACCCAGCCTCTGATGGGCACAAAGCTCCCAACAGTTCCTGCAGGGTCTGTCTGTGCTGCACTGGCAGGTGGTGGAATAAGAGGGGATGGGTGAAGATCACTTTTTCAGAATGTATCTTCCTTGAACTGTTATGATTAAGACATAAATCGTGTGTTAGTAAGCACAGAGTGAAGAAATGAGCAGGAGCATGGGGATGGGAAGGAGTCTGGTAAGTTCTGGAGGCAGAACTTTGCTTTTTTTCTGCCATAAAAGCAGCAAATCTGTCCCCCAGAATGTCCCCAGCTGAAAACAAAAAAGGAGATGATGGAGGCTGTGAGGTACACGACAGACATAAAATCCATTCAGGGACTCCAGCTCCTTTTCATGTCAAGCTAGAGGACATCAAATGAAATCCATGTACTTTAGCCTCCAAAACAGGGAAAAGGTGCTCAACACCACCCAGCTGATCTGTGGAACCTCTTGCTCCAGTGCACTTGCAGCGACAGCAAGGAGAGTCCTTAAAATTTAGCAGAAAAATCTGTTAAGGATGGATTTTTTAGGAGAAAATCTGTTGAGGAGAAAATTAATCAATAATAGGATAAAAATTAATAGGAGAAAAATCTGTGGAGGACTGTTGAACACAGATAAAAACCTCTGGCACAGGGGCATCCCTGAACTCCAATTTCACAGCCCAGCTGTTGTGGGATGTCCCCCCTTTGGGAGGCACCATGCTCCTTCTGCTCCGTGCTCCTCTCTGGGCACCTGCTGCTGACCACTGCAAACCAGGAGGTTTCGTGGCTGAGCCTCATGACTCATTTCCATCCTGATGAAACTTTTGGAAATCACAGCACTTGGACCAGGTTGGAAATTCTTCAGTCTCTGTGGAGAAAATCTGTCAGCATCCCAGGATCATGAATAATAGGACTTGCTGCCTAATTGCAGTGAGTGGCCTGGCTGTTTTCCTGCCAAAAACTTGTCAAGGTGAATTATTATGTATGAGGAATATAATCTTGTCCTGCTTTTGTCTGGGATAGGGCAAGATGCTGTGAGATTTTGAAACTAATCTAGTGTAGATCTAGTGCAGATGAGCACAGCCAAGTTAATCTCAAAGGATGGATATAGCTGAAGATAATTTTTATCAGCAAATAATAATATTATAAGCCATATCCTGAGAGAAAAAAAAAAAAACCAAACCCAGCATTGCACAATCTTTATTTTCCAACCAACCTGGCCAAGTAATTTTCTTATCTATAGCATTGCATTTACTAGCTTGATTGATTGTTCATTTTCTTTGCCTCAAAAAATACATTTTAAAATATGTATAAAACACGTTACAATATCCAGGTTTTGATAAGATCCAACATGTTGCTATGGAAATGAAGAAGGCCAGCTGAAAATATTTGGGTTTCTTTATCTGAGGATAATTTCTTTTTTCTCTGCCTTCATTCATACTCCACTTGGGGAAATTTATATTTCTGACTTGACTGGATCAGGCTTTGAGAAAAGTTTTGTTAGTCCCTGATAGTTCTGCATCAGCTTTCCTTCAAAAATCCTAGCCATGTTAATAACTCATTCTCTGTGTAACACTTCATTTTCTGGGCAGAAATTCTGTGCAGATCACATGGATGTCTCTGCACTTTCTCAGATCCAGCACACTTTTCAGTCACAAATTACTTGAGGACCGAAAAAATCTTTTTCTACCTTTATTAACTTTTGCAAAAGTTAATAAATGTAGAAGAAGAATTTCTTTAAAAAGAAACCCACTTAAATCATGTTTAACTGCTCTAAAAGTTGCTGACTCTAGAAATGAAAAAAAATACCTACAAAATTTCAAAATTATGTTGCATTCTCACCATTCTCCCTGCCTTCACCTTGTTTGGATTCCTGATGCTTCCTGCCAGTTGAAGAGACATCTGCAAAGCCAGGAGCTTCACAGCTCAAGGTAAAACCACAGGACTGCACTGCAGAAAAGAGAATCCTTCAGTGAGCCCAGAAGAATGAAAAATAGAGACATAAACAGTAGCTGCCATCTGGCATTGCACTGCTCTGCTAATGTGGCACTATGTTTCCACTCTGGGAGAAACCAGAAATATTTCGGCCAGCTCTACAGGAGCAAGACTTCCATCAGCCTCACCCCAAGGATAAACAATGGAAATAACAAAAACCAAGCTCGCAGGTCAGCAGCAGCTGCACGAGGTTGCTGCTGAAGGGAGAGAAGCCTCTGAGACAAGACCTGTGTCCAGGCCTGCTATGAAACTCTGTGATTTTAAAAAAAAAAAGTTGTTTCCACGTTTGGAGTTTGAAAGTTTGAGGCTCTGCACAGGTGTTACAGCTGAGAGGATCAATGAGGATTTCTCTGAGTTGCACAGTCTGCGTGGGGCATCCTCCTTCCGTGCCCCTTCCACTCCCTTCTCTTCCCACCCCATTTCTCTTCCATTTGTTTTTTTTCCCATTTGCTTTCCACCTCTCTCTTTTCCCAGTCCCACAGTAGGCAGCTGTAGCAGGAAAAAGAGCTCTGTGGGTACCCAAGGGCACAGAAGGTGTTTTCCCCCACTGCAAACAACACTGGCAGACAGGTGAAAGGGATGGGGAGAAGGGGCTCAATGAGATGCATCCCAGAGTGCCTGTTCACTTGGGTTTTTTCAAGTGGGTGTTTAACAACTAAAGGTTTTTTCTTAATTTTTAAATAATTTATTTTTATTTTATTGTGGGGTGTTTTTTGGGGGGGGGGGGTTTGTTTTGCTTCGTTTTGGTTCGGTTTGTTTTTTTTTAAATTTTGTTTGTTGTGTTTTTTCTTTTTCTGTTTTTTGAGCCACTGAAAGTACTCTAAAGTTAGCTGGGCTTCAGTTCCAATAGCAGTGAGCAACACCTTTGAAAAGAGTTGTGGCTAAACTTCCTGTACTTTTACTGCATGAGAATTTATTCTAGCTAAAACTCACTGCAGTCACCACCAAATATCCCTCTTCTGTTTGTGGAAAGGGAGTTTCTAATCCACCTGTTTTCACCTGGAAACAAACAAAAAAAAATTATAAAATATCATTGTCAGGTTTTGGGTTTCACAGCCCATCTCCTCCTCTCCACCTCCTTTGCTATGTGCGAGCAGAATTTGAAAGTTGCACTTAAAATTCAAACAACCAAGGAAAAGGAAAATCAAGGACTCAGGGTCTTTCAAGTGGGAAATGGAAATGTTTTGAAGCACGGTGGAAAAAAAAAATGATTCTATCATTTTAAATGCTTAATGTTTTTTAGAAATTCTAAATCATCCATAAATTGATGTATGGAATAGAGAGACATGATTTTAAGACTAATTTGAAAGTTAAGAAAATAAGAGTAACTTAGATCCAGAAGGTGCCAAGAAGTAAATTAATCATGTGGAAACTGCAGCTATGGCCTGGAGTGAAGTTTCAGAAAAACCATTTTCCATAATTTTATTTGAATACAGTTGCAGATTTTATCACTTTATAGAGCTGCTGTGTTTAGTTAACACACAATGGCAACTCACACACTAATTTTCTACTAAACACCAGAGTAGATCAAAAGTTTATGTTAATATATTTTCTTGTCTAAATTTTTTTAAAGGAGAAGTATTGAACTTTTAAAGCAAATCCAATTTTCACTTTTCCCTACTAAACTTTGGCAAAATAAAAATCCACTCCCTATTAAGAGTCAATTTTCAAAGGACAAATATTCAGCATGACTAAGGAGGAGAAACTTCAGTATTGGCAATTCCTACTTTTCACAAGCTGTTAGAAAAGGAATTAGATATAAATTGTCAGCTCATAAAGAATGTTTGTCTGCCTTTTGTAACTGTTCAGTAATCGAGCTGATGGGTATTTCAGTAAATTTTATATTCTGCTTTCAGGTGTCTTCTGCAGTCCTGTAGGCAAGACTGTATGCTCTCATGATTATCTCTGCATACACAGTAAAAAAAATAATTATTGGATTGCAGTTTTGCATAAATGTCAATCTTTATTCCTCCAAGGTAATGAAAAAATTGATCTTCTGAGGTTTTCTGCAGACTGCCCAAGTAATTTATGTAGTTTGCACCCACTCATGGTGTGGGTAAGCCTCATCAGCTCATGGAAAGTTTTAAAAGGTTGATAAGTTTAACACTTATTAGATGTTTAGATGAAACACATTCCAGAAGAACCTTCTAAGTTTGGATTTTTGGGGAAAAGATTGTGCTTGCTGTATTTCTACTGCATATTTACTTCCTAATTTACCATTATCTTGAAATAAATATTCCTGTTCATCTGAAAAAAAACCCCCAAAAAACAAAAAAACAACCTTTAATTGTATCTACCATCAGAATTATGTAGCAGAAAAGAAATGCACATATGTGGAAACCCAGCATGAAGACACAACATTTGACCCAAATCCAGTGAGTAAGAGCTGAACTTAAAAGGAAGACACACAAGGGAATAAACAATCCTCTTATAGACCTTTATTTTACTTCTAAGAGGTTCCAAGGCGGAAATTCTGGATATAGAGAGCATCTGACAGGTTTTATTCCCACTGAGGTCAAAGAAAAGTGTTGCAATAACTTCAGTGAGCTTTTTAGTCATGCTTATCTCCCAGAGCATTATGATTTCATAGCAAAAGTCTATGGAAAAAGAGAAAGGGGCTTTTGAAAGTACAAGCAGGAAGCCAGAATTAACACTGGTGCTATTACTTTTGTTTCTAAAAGCAGCTCCATGTATTCCACCAACATAATGAAAAGGGATAATAGTAATTGTTGATATTGATTATTGATCAATTAATCTGCTCTGCCTTGGACCCAGCAAAATGGAACATTTATAAATCCAGTTTGGATCTTTTCTGCTCACAGTTGCTGTATACAGAAACAGAAAAGTCTTCCTAATAATCAGATTTAATTGATTTTTTTTTTTATTTCCTGTATAAACTTTACTGTTAGTGTAGATCCTGAGGTTCAGCAAACATAAAGGAGAAAAATAAAACAAGATGGTTACGTGTAGATATGTCTTCAACACTTAGCAATGCTTTATTCTTGGTAATATGATGGTCCAAACATTGGATTTTTCCTTCTGAGAAAGATAAAAAGACTTTCTTGAATAAAAATAATAATCACCATTAAATATATTTTTAATGTATTGCTTTTAGAAAAGTGCAACTCGTTGGTAAAATTAGATATTTGTCCAAATATGTAAAAATAATATATTTTTAAAAGAGTCTACAAATTTCTAGAGAAGTCTTTCCTTCTTCTTTCGTGTTAATAATTGCTGGCAAAGATGTGCAAGGTGAAATTCTGCTTCTGTTGAGGTAATCCACTGGCTGCAGAAGCTAAACATGCTTCAGTTGATATTTTTACATCTCAGGTGTCCTCAATATCAACAATTTTAGAAGGGAGTTGAAAAAGCATGGTGAAATCTGTTTTTCATCTCTCCAAGTTGAGTCTTTGCACAACAACATCATAGTTTATAGCTATTACCTGAGCAGGACTAAGTGTTTACCCAGTTTTTGCTACAACTACTAAAATATTCCCAGAAGGATTTTTCCTTCCTTTTCTTCTTTTGTCATTTTGCCATTTTCTTCTCCCTGAGAGAATGTGATCTATTCATAAAAAAATAGTTTTTCTTTTATCTTATTCTATTTTTTTCTGAATTAAATCATGGCTTATTTTCAGGATATATATTAGGAATTGATTTAAAAAAAAAATTCTCCAAGCCATTTCTGTTTTTCTCTGCTGTGGTCTCCTGAATATCAGATGCATCCTGACAATTTGAAAAATGTCCCTCTTTTTCTTTCATGCTTTGCCCATCTTCCATCAGTTACTTTTTATTCTCCTCTATGCAACCATGACATATACCTGAATTTTATAGAGATTTTTATTTCCTGAGCTGTGCTTCAGGCTCGAGTCATCCTCTGGGGGATTTCAGGAATATCCCACCCTGGCAGTGCCTTAGAGCCTCTCTGTTGAAGTTGGTTAAGTGATCCAACACTGAGCTGAAAACTTTGTGAAATCAAAGTGAATTCTTTCAGAAAAAAAAAAAAAAAAGAGATTTAGTGTTGATCTCCTCTGCATAAGATCAGTGTTTAGGAGGCCCTGCTAAAGTGATAAATTCTCCAGCAGGCTACAGAGGTATCAGTAGAGACCTTGAAGCCAAAACAACTAGGATTATAAAGAAAATTATAACATTACTATTGTTATCATAGTTGGTGTAAACACCTGAGTCTGACAGGCAGCCAGATAAAAACACTCAGTTACCCTGGGTGCAAATGTCAGGCAGCTGAGGTGACTGAAACTGAGACAGGAACAGCAGCAGCCAGGGGTCCACACCTTTCACAAACACCAGGGGCATGCCATGTGGGTAAAAATAACAATTTCACCATGTCCAAAAATCCTTGAGGCCATCAGGAAAAAAATATCTATAAAAACAAATTTGGGTGAATGCAAATCTTTCACTGCAGTGCCTTTGAATTTACTTTTTTTTTCCCCACCAAAGACACTTCCCAATGAAACAGTAAAGTTGGGCTTGTGACTTAAAACAGTTTTAATAGGAAAAAGGGTGGTTAAAGGCCTTCTGAAGAAATGAAACTTTTGAGGCTTGGGCCAAGAAGTGTGGGTCAGCCTTGGATGAATGGGAAGGCACTTCCAGGCTCAGCTGCAGGGAACAAAAAAACCCTGGGAACAGAAATCATCCTTCAGCGTCATCAACATTTTTCTCAATTTTTGCTTTAAGGACTTGTCCCTCTCTTGACTCCTCTAACATGAAAACTCACAATTCCTGCTCTGGGGCAGTGTCTTTCCAGACTGAGGGTGGAAAATGGAGTAGAAGGAAGGCAGGCATGGAAATGTGTGAGCGCTCCAAAGGTGGCAGATTAACAGCTCTGATTTCTAGTCTGGGTCTTAAAAGCAGAACCACAAAGGAGGGGGGAAAAAAAGAGTTTGTCAGTAGTGTAATCAGAAAAGCAAACAAGGAGTGTGCAAAAGAGCTGTTTTAGCGAACTAAAAATTTATTTAACTCCTTTATTCGGGCTTCAGAGAAAATTAAAACTCCCTCAGAATTAAGAAAACGCATGGTTTCCAGGTAAAGGAACAATTTTCCAAAGGCCCAAATTAACCCCTTCAATCAACTTGGAATCACACCTTTAACAGTGTTTTTGTGGCATGGGGGTGGATGATGTCTCCAAACAAATATAAAATTACAAGCATATTTCATTTTCTTATTGATGATGGAAAAAAAAAAGCTGCAATAAAACAAAAATTAAGAATATTTGTGGGAAAACAATTCTGTTGTATTCTAGCAGCTCAGAGACCCCACACATTGCAGGGAACTAAAGAGTAATATCAGAATTAAAATTAATATATTAAAAAACCAAAAGCAATATTCCTTTCTAATCCAGTCCAAACAAGTTCAACAAAGCCAACATAGGAAAAGTTAAGTTTGAGCTTAACATAATGTATTAAATGATATATTAAAATACAGTATTAAATTACATTATATTAAAATAGATATACAACATATTAAAATAATAAAATATATAATAAATATATATAAAAATTAGAAATATTATATCATTATAATAATATACCTTTGCCAATGAATTATTTAAATATTGTATAATGTATAATTAAATATATATTAAATTATTATATGATTTTTAATATATTATTAAAATATTATATATGTTAAGATAAATAAGAATTAAGAATATATATATTAAAATATATATAGAGATATTAAAATACAGTATTGTAAAATACAATTGTATATATTTAGAAATTTAATATATAAAATACATTTAAAAAATATCAGCAGGGATCAGACACAAACCAGCAGGGGACTGAGGAGCCCCTGTGGTGGCAGTGAGCAGCTTCTCACTGCTGGTGCCATTTTCTACTGAACCATCTCCAAGGACTTCTGCTGTGCTCTGTATTTCTAAGTGTCTTCCCTCTTGGGTTTTTGTTTTTTGCTTTCCTCCCGCACCTTCATTTCTCCAAATTTTCCTATCAGCAGCAGCCCCTGTCCAGAACTGGCTATAAAATAGGAGCAGCACCCAATATGAAAGAACCCAAGGACACAGTCTCAAGCTGCACCAAGGGAAATATAGGTTGGAGATCAGGAAAAAGTTTTTCACAGAAAGGGTGATAAAGTTCTGGAATGCTCTGCCCAGGGAGGTGGTGGAGTCACCATCCCTGGATGGGTTTAAATAAACCTGGATGTGGCACTGGGTGCCAGGGTTTAGGTGAGGTGTTGGGGCTGGGTTGGACTCCATGGTCTTGAAGGTCTCTTCCAACCCTGTGATTCTAAAACAAAATCTTTAATTATAGTAATATAATGTGTTGCATAAATCTGTTGTATATTGTGTATTATGTCACAAATAATTTATAATAGAAAATTTAAATATATAAAACATACATTGTAATGCATGCTGAAATTCAACAAGAAGCCTAAACCCATCTTCCAAAGCTCACACTTTCATCTATTGTATAAAATTATGTGTACATTTTGTTAAATATACATGTTATATATAAAATTGTTATAGATTTATATCATATATATAAACCATTTTTTACAACATAATTACATAATGATATAAAAAGCTACAATTCCTCCAGAGAGGGGTTGAGAGATGAACACCTCACTGCAATACAGGAGCTGAAAGGTTTGGTCTGGTGCAACCTCATGTTCCTCAAGGGGTGCCAGCTCCAAAACCATCCCTGCAGAAGGGGAGGGACAAACATGAACGAGCCCCAGGGATCTGCCAAAAAACTGGGACCTCAGAAGGAAGACAAACCCAGCAGCCACCAAACCCAGCCTTTTATTGGTGGTACCACTAGATGGTATCCATTCTCTAACTTTCCCCTCTTATTTTTTTTTTTTAATTTTTTTTTAGTTTCTTTTTCTTTTTTTTTTTTTCTTTTTCCCTGTCAGATGTTACTTCAACCTGCACTGACACAAAAATGTGTATACTGAGTGAACTCAAACAGGTACTTAGGGAGTGCGAGCAAGTGAGTAACTTATTCATTTTTAGTGATAAATTTGGGTTTTTTTTCTTTTGTTAGCCTTCATCCTCGTGACAATTCACACAAGAGGGTTTGGATGAGCACATCCACCACCTCTATTTCACCTGTTTGCAGCAGAGATCACCAGCCAGGAAGAGAAATGTTTTTTTTTTAAGTCAGGCAGTGGAGTGATGGTGGAGTTCTCACCCAGCTGGCAATCACACTGCCTAGCTTGGGCTTTTTTGGCTGATCTAGCAACAGGTGGAATCTGTTTATTTTTACACTCTTTAAGGGGAGATGCTGTTTGAAATGAACTGCAAATGGCATTAATGTGCTCAGCTCCTCCAGCTTTAATGGTTTTACTTGGAAAGCAGCTCTTTAAAGCCCCTCAGCACGAGCAGCCCAAGGAGAAATCTGTGTTTCCCAGAGACTGCACAAGCCTGTTTCCACTCCCAGAGTGCTTCTCCAGAGCTGTATCACACAAGAGCACTCGCCCACAAAATGATAGAGTGCACATTTTCTCCAAAATGCTAACCCCAGCTTCAGTAGCTCTTTTATCTTCTTGTAGCTGTATTTTTGATCTCTCTCTTCCCCATGCCCAGGAGTGATTTTTTTTTATTTTTTTTTTTATCCTGTGTTTTGCTTTTCCTTCGTTAATGGGACACCCTGCAGTCAGACAATAATTTGCTTCAGAAATGTGGGTTTCTCATAACAGACACAATGGAAGGAGTTAATCTGTCAGGTGTCCTGGCAGTAAAACACAGGTTTATTGCACCTTCACTGCATTTTTCAACTCTGCCACTCTCATCTGAACTTTTTGCAAGGAAAAAGGGAAAGTAACTGTGGTAGAAAAAATTGGTGCAGCCCTGCTACAGCCTCCCAAACCTGAGGACTGTGCACTCAACCACACTTCAGTCTGCTTCTTATTTTTTTTTGTGTTTTCTTTCAAATACAGTTGCTCAGTGGAAGCATTTTTTAGATTCCTGAGAGCCAGTGTCACAGCCTGCACAGTATTCCTCCTGATCTCACTTGCTTACCCAACTGATTATTCCCTCCTGAATAATCAGCTTTTCCCAATGGATCTTCCCAAGTGGATTTTCCCAAAACAATTTATGAAGCAAAGATGACTTCCAGTGTTCTAGCATAGCCAGGTGTATGGGAGGAGTGTAGGCACTGATTTTTTTTTTTTTTTTTTTACCACTTGCTGATGGGAGAGAAAATGGGTATTAAAACCATTCATTCATTGCATCAAAAATGAGCTGTCAGTTAAAAAGAATTTTTGCAAATAACTTGTAGTGGCAGAGGTTTTTTATGTTTCATGAAGAGTTCTACAAGCCATCAGAAATACAATTTTTCCGTGAGGTGTCCAGGACACGTGGATTCATTATTAACCAGCTGAAATCATCCTTTGGATTTCTTTGCAGGACATATACACCTCATCTCATCCTGGGACCTACAGGAGGAAAAGAGAAGTAAAATTTAAACTGAAACCAATCAATATAAGGTAACATCTTCTAAGCAGTTCTGACAAAATCTTTTTTTTTTCTCTGTGCTTGCAAGCCTCAGCTGATTTCTCACTGTCTAATAACAAGCAGGCTGCAGCTAGACCTTTTCCTTCAACTGTATTGCATATGGAATATGCTTTCTTGGACTTTTTTTTTTCTTCCTGACACCTAAGAAGTGCAACTGCTTACTTTGGGAGGTAATTTTTGTCACAGTTATTTCTCCCTCCAGCTGCTGAGCTTCATGAAATGTTAAGATCTCTGCATCTGCAAGGCTTTTTTCTCTTTCTGTCAAGTTGGCCTGAAATTGGCTGGCAGGTCAATAAGGGTGTGAAGTGACACACAGCAAGGCAGACAGACACATGCAGCACATTGCAATTTTCCCACTGGTTTTTGGGATGAAATGCTGAGGTCAGGCTGCCATTAGAGAGAAAACTATGAGTAAACTCCATTTTTTAAAATCTGGGGGTTAACCAAGACCCCAACAGAGCTGCGTGGCTGTGGTGACTTGGAGCTGGCTGCTGGGCAGGTGAAAACATTTTCTTGGCATGGGGGGCCAGGCTTTGGTGAAAATGTAGCCCAGATGGTGCAGAGTCAGAAATAATAAACTGCAGTTGATGCAAGGCAAGGAACAGTCCTGCCAATTTTTTTTTTTTCTTCTTACAGGAAGAGAGGAACAAGAAGGAAGTTAGAAATTCCTTTTCTCCTGGATGGGACAGCTATGCCTACATTTTTGTGTTAAACCACAGCTGGTCTCCTTCTGTTTCTCTAATCTCTGATTCCCAACATAGCTCAGCTCCCACAAAAAAATCATATTCATCTGGACAGGTGAGGATTTTAAGCTCTAATTCAATTAATTCAATGCCAGTCACTCCAGAATCTAACTAAGCAACTTCTTGAATACCCATGGATTTAACAGGATTTAGGAAAAGATGATATACAAGATTCTGCAAAATTTGGATTGGTTTTAGAGAGCATTAAAATAAAAGATTAGAGAAGTCTTCATTACTTAAAGTAGGGTTTGAGGTAAGCTATACTTCAAAGAAACCAAATGATTTCCTGCCTCTGTAGGGGCTAAATTCATTCGTTTGGAATTAATCTGAGCTGTGGATTGCAAGATTCCATACAGCAAATTTGCATCAAACCCAGCAGAAAGAGCAAAACTATGATATCTGCTACTGCTCAGAATCCTCTCTTAGTTATTTTCCCACCAGTGAGGAATGGCTAAAGAAAATGGAATTATACACAGGAAAAAGGAACTGTGTAAATGATTCCTGATTCTTTAGTCCGTATGTACTTTGTGTGAAGATTCACTGACTTGCTCCAGAATTGCAGGTTCCATGCAATTTTATGTATTTCTGAAAGTTTTTTGTTCAAAGCCAGAAGATCAAAGTGCCCAGAGGAAGTCCTTGGCCACTTACCACTTGCATTTCTTGAGGATAAATAGTACTGCTGGGCGATCCAGGGCTTCCAGCATGGAAACAATTTGTAAGTTGTGCTTCTAAAGGGAGCTGAGTGCATGCCAGAAACAAATAATCTGTATTTATTTGATGTGTTACTCCTCCAATGGATAACCTGACACAGCTCAGGAAAAAAAATAAAAATTAATAACATGGACCACACAGGCTTTAAAAAGTCAGTCTGTACTCTTCCTCCCTCTGAACAAAGGTGGGATATCTCCCCTTGATGTGCTTCAGCCCTGTGCCAAAATGTTTTACTTGGCCAGATTTGCCCTAAACATCTTGGGGCTGTCACCTGTGGGTCTCGCTGAGAATATTCTCCCAGTGCTCACTTAGGTTGGTCATTACTGCTGGGATGGAATGTCTAATCTGACCACAGCCAGAATTAGAGGCCAAACAGCCTGGAGAAGGTAAAATGTGAAAAGCTGCTAATGCCAGAGCAATCCGTCCATTCCAATCAATTCCAATCTCCAGTTGTGGTGTGCGGCACAGCCCGCATGAAAACCTGGAGGAGATCTGATTTGGGTAGTCCAATAAAAAAGAAGATTGAGAGGTGATTTAGACCAGTTTTCTGAAGGAGGAAATTGCTCTATTCCTGTTCTGCTTTATTCAGAAACTGGTCAAGGTCTGATTTTATCTGACTATACAACCCATACAGCTGTATGTAAGTCAGGTCTGCATTCTGTTCACACACATTTGCATACCTGCTCACTCAAGTTCTCCTGAAGCTTCAACATCTTGCTGTTTTAGGCGCTTTTGGCACCATTAGATTTTAATTTTGTGTCAGGAAACATAAAGCCTACTGGAGTGCTTCATGGCCTGAGTGGTAATGTAATATACTGGTACCAAAAAGAACTTAGATTTCGTGTTTGAGGTGCCCTGGGCCATGGTAGCTTGCCTTGGACATGTGACATAATCCCCCTTTCTCTTAATTCTGCTTTCATTTTCATGTTGAGGTGTTTGTAAATGTTGCAAAGATGCTCTTCTTAGCAGCTGTGACAGTTTAAAATAGAAAAAGAACCCAAGAGAAACCCACAACGAAACGAGTGCACAAAGTCTGCAAGAGGGGTGGTATCTTTCACTTGCCAGCTTCCACCACTGGAAGCAAATACATGAATTTTCAGGCACAGAAATCTTTCACCTCCCATGTGTAAACAACAAAAATCAAACCATTTGCCAGCTCTGAAAGAGATCTAGATATGAATTCTCACACAAAATCCCTCTTGAGTACTTTTCCTGAACGCCATAAAATGGTTGGGAAAATAATTTTGTGTGGAAATAGGGGACTTGACAGAAAGGACCAGACCCTCAATGGGCATTACCCTCACCCTTAACTTTAATTACCAAAAATGGGTCCAATCAGGCCTTCCTGCCCTGCTGGATGCACGTGGATGTGTTTACTTATCACTGCCCCAGTCTCTCCAAGGGAATATTCCAAATTAACTGCACAGACTTGCTCTAACAGAGCCCTTCAAAAACTCCAGGAAAGGTTTCCTGAAGGTGCACCACACAGTATTTCCTCCCGGGAGATTTTTTTTTTTTTTGAGGGGCCTTTTTTTTTTTTTTTTTTTGGTTTTTTTTGCAAACTTTTTCATTTTCAGACTCTTGGCATTGTTGGAATTGCATCTTTAACTGCCATGTTTATAAACCTGACTTTCATGGAGACAACAGAACTTCTCTGTGGATTAAACTTTCCATTTAAAGAACCACCACACTAGAGGAGAAGCCTAAAACCTGAAGAAAACACCTTTTATTATTGTTACAGGGCAAGAACAGAGGTGATAGAAGTTCTGTGTGCTGGTTCTTCGTGCATAGAAGGGAGGAGACAGCAAAAAGGAAACCAAAAGTCACCTTTTTTTCTTTTTTATTTTTTTATCATATCTACTGTATCAGTTCTTGAGGTTTTTTTGGGTATCCAACCCAGCCTGAATCCCAAGGAGCTGCCTGAGCAGCATGGGGTGATAAAATTTTGTAATTTCTCCCTCTGGAGAGCTGACCCTTAATTTTCCTAGTGGGATTTGCCCTGCAGCAAGAGGTGTACTTGTTGTGAAGGAATGAATTTCCCTCACTGTGACCCAGGAAGAAGCTGAATCCATTCATTTATGCTTTCCCTGCTAGATTTCATGAATCCCACTCGCAGTACTCTCTAAATGCAATTCTCTGTGGGGGAATTTCCACATTTGTGTCCCATTAAGATGAATCACCACCCCAGGGATGAATGAAGCTCTGGGGGAGCACCATGGTTTCCCACCCACGAGGGAAATCCCTGGACAGCTGGGCTGATCAGGATGGTCTGTGCAGAACCTGAGCAAAAAGGGCTCCAAGTGCTCAGTGCCTGCCTCTGTGCCCATAAAAGGCTGACTCACAACTGACCATTTAATCTCATTTTTGCTGTCACACCAGATATTTGTTTTCGCCCGGCATCACTCTTGGCTGTCATTGCAGCAATTGTGGCAGACTTCTGCTGCAAATTGAAGTCTGGACAACCCATATCCCAACCCTCCCTGGAATTCTCATGTCCTTAAAACTCTAAATAAAACCCTCTACTAGTACATTTCTTCTTGGCTTTCTCTCCAACCCTAGTTTCCTCTTCACGACTTCAGGGCCCACTGCTTTTCTTCAAAAAAGAAGAATCCAATCACCAAAGAGAAAACTCCAATATACAAAACTTACACAAATTTTTGCTGGGGATTTTCAGTGCTTTGGCTCTTACTTGCTTCTGGAGCTCTTCTCTTTGTTCTCCTTTCCAGCACTGACCCCCCAGCAGCAGGAGTGGAGGTTCCTGCTCTTATCTTCGTGCCGCACTACTCCCTCTCTCTGCTCTGGGTGCTTCAGACAGCTCAGCTCCATCCCATCCTCCAAGCACTGCCACAAGAACAGAGCCTCAGGGGCCACAGAGGCCAAGGTGAGGTCTGTGCCCTGCTCCCAGCCCTTTGGGTGTCATTTTACTGCTGCAGCTCTTTCCAAAGAAGGGACGGAACCGGGAGCGGCTGCGCCAGCAGATCTCAGCCTGAATCCAGCCCTCCCTTACAGAGCTAGGAGATGATTCCCTTGAGATTTTGGCTGTTTCTTCAGTCTTCCCTTCCTATTCAGAGGTGAGCATTCTAGGAATGCATCTAGCCTTGGTGGCAGCCAAGAGGGAATTATTTTTGTGTGCGCTTTTCCATCCAAGCTAACCTGGTTCAAAACATCCCGCCTGGATCAGGGCTTCACAGGCACCCCCTAAATGTCCTCAGGACAAGCTGAGCACTTACCACTGCTCCATAAAATAAAGTTTTTTCACTGAAAGCACTGAAGAAAGAATATTTTCCACATGTTTTTTTCCTTCCTCTCCAGAGGGACCTCTGCCATTTTCCCAGTCTGCATCCTTCCCTTTATGTCTGCTCTGCAAAATGAAGTCAGAACACATTGTCATTTGCTCCCCAGTAAAGAGAGGTTTTTTTCTTGATTTGGGTTTGGGTTATTTATTTATTGTTTTGTTTGTGATTTTTGTTTGGTTTTTTTTGTTCTTTTTTTTTTTTTTTTTTTTTTTAAATATGAAATGCATTCCTCTTTCACCTAAACCAGGTAACCATTAAGCACTGACAAAAACTTCCAAGATATGCCTCCATTGTTTTGGCTTTTTATTCACCACAGGTATGCCTCCTCCAGAGAGTCAGAGTATTCTTTCACCTGTCTGGAAGACATGGATATGGGAATTTAAGGCCAGCTCCAGAGCCTGGTGGAGATGAGAAATCACACAACTGCATATTTTAGTGGAATCCTAAACTTTTGGTTTTGAATTTGGGTAGATAGAGCCTGGCCCACCCACTGATAGTTTTTCGACTTCTCTGTAGCAGAATGTAAACTCTTTTTTGCCAGAAAAAAAAAGGTGAAAATGTGAAATGAAGTATGTGGGGTGAAGGAATTCTCTGGAGACCCCTGGCAACAAAGGAGCTTGGATGTGCATTAATCCACTTTGACACCTGAGGCAATGCTCACAGTGCCTTGCAGTGGCTGCTCTGGCCCCACACTGCTTTTCCTGATGTTTTCTCTTTTCATTTAGGGTTGTTAAATTCATTTTATATAGGGTTTGTGCCATGAGTAGAAGTATGGGGGGGGAAAAGGGGCAATATATATGTCAGGAGTAAGTCTGGCAGTAATTGAACCATCCCTGCACTCCTGTTGCTGTTGGGATGTATGGAGGCAGTCAGCTGTAAGATACAGCAGGTGATGCTCTGGCTCCTGAGAGAAATAAAGAGAATTAATATGGAGCTGCACATCGTTTTTCTGCTGTTGTCAATTCTCAAGTCACAAGTGTGAATTTGGGCTCCTCTGCACTGGTTAAAGCTCACATGAGAGCTCTGGTGTTTGCTTCAAACCCTGAAGGGCAGCCCCCAGTATAAAACACTCTATTTTTCACTCCCAAAATTCACAACATTGGAGGTCTAACAGTGTGCACTGGTGGAGCCCAGATCAACAGCATGGGAAGGTAGGAGACAGCAAAAAATTCCAGCTCTGCTCTGAAGGAAAGGCACAGTTCAGTCAAAGGAAGAGAGGTCGGATTTGTTTCCTAAGAGTTCCCAAAATAGAGAGGTGTGGGACCAGTCTGAGCTGCTCTGAAGAGCAGTCTGTCAAATTTCCACACTGAATCAATTTTTTTTTTTTTTTCAAAAAGAGGACTTTAACTGATTTTCAAATCAATCTAAGATCTTACACTCATTTCCAGTTCCCTCACTTCCAAATAAATCAATGATTGACTGAGACTCTAAATCAGCACAGTAAAGGAGCAAGAAGAGCAAGATTTCCTTTTTCTGAAATCCAAAACAGGATATATCCCTATATCCCATCAGCTACAGCTCAGCTTAGAAAGCTCTGGAAAACTCAGTCTTGCACAAAACACAAAACACAAAACAGAGCCTCAAGTGTTATTTCTTACAATGGTAAAATTCAGTTTCTAGGCTTTTTTTTTCCCTCCCTTTCTTTTCTTTTTGGATTTGTTTATTTCTGTAGCATTCCACTGTTTCAGAAATAGTCATAAATTGTCATGGCCCAAAACCATGCCTGGGGCTGATTCCAGCCACAGAACATGAAAGCCCACTTCTCCAAGTGCTGTGATTTCTCAGGAATGCTGGCCTTGTACTGGTCGATGATGGCTGTAGGGAAAAAACAAAACAAATAAACAAACAAACACCACTCCCCCCCCAAAAAAAAAAAAATTAAAAAGAAAGACAAATTATAATGCAGATGGACCCAAGCCTGGAAAAGCTAAATCTTTCATTCTTTGAAGCAAACAAATTATTTCCTTCCATGATGTTGACTTGTGTTGATGGCAACAGCCACCCAGACCATCCTCAAAAATGTTTGAACAAATTATACTTGTTAATGATGAAGCAGTTGAAAAAAAATTAAAAAAAAAAAAAGAGAAAAAAAAGGTGATAGAATTTTAGAAATTAATCCCCTGGGATACAATGCTAATTACTTTTGCTCACATGGATCTCACATTTAATGTTAAGAAGACACTGTGGATAAAAGCAATTATTTTATCTAAAAAGGCAAAATATAGAAGGAAGGAAACATGAGTGCATTGGCTAGTGAGAGAAGATCATCTATCACAGGACTCACAGCTTGGCCAAGATATTTGTGCCAGCTATTCTGCTGCTTTATAATTAACAAAGGAAGAAATAGATTGAGGGTTTGGCTCAGAGTTGTTATCTTTCATATGTTAGCAATTTCAGGGATTCTTTCCTTTTTTTTTCCTGGTGCTCTTTAGGGGACGGAGAGGGAAGGGGTGCTAGAGCACGGAGAAGGCAGCACTGTTCTCTGGACCAGCTCAGAGCCCTGGAATCCATCCCAGCAATATGAGTTTGGATCAGTGGGTGGCTTTTCCAAAAGCACAGCCTCGACAGAGCTTGGCAGGAGCAAGATGCATTCAGCAGGGAACTCCTGCAGCATGTGGCCATTGATTCCCAAACCCCACCACAGTGAAATGCCAAGTGACGGCAAGGTGCTCAAGGCCACTAAGATTGGCTCATGGCATTTGGGAACATCCTGGGCGAGAGCACAGCTTTGCATCCTCATGGTCACCAAAGGAATTTCACACTAAAGTACGATTTTTTTAAAAATAAAAATTATTTTGTGAGCGCTAAGGAAAAGCACATCTAAGTCCTTAGAGACCAAGAGCATGCTTGTCTTTAAGCACAAGTCACTTAAATGATTATAAAATGGCCAGTTGGTAGTAATGATTTCCCAAGGAGGAGCCTATATTTTCTGAAAATTCAGATCTCTAGGCAAGGCAAAATTTTCATAAAGTTTGTTGGGGGATTTGGTCTAGGAAATACAGGTCTCTGCATCAAGTAAATGTCCAGCTTGCTCAAATATAACACGCCAAAAAAGCACTTAAAAACCAGAATATAATGAATTATAAGATGCAATGAATGTTATCATCATCTTAACAAACAAACCATTTAATTTTAGCAACTATTTCCAAAGAAAAACAAAGAAAAAACAGGATTAGCTTGCGGACAGTTCACACAGATATTCTCTTTCATACATAAACCGAGGATAATTTTTTTCATTGATGTAAGTCATCTGTTCTTTAAAACAATGAGATTATTCAAGATCTAATTCTCCCTTTACCTGTATAAACCAGAATAGTCTCAAAATTCAAACCCTGTGCATCTCCCTGATCCCTGCTGCCTCTCAGCCTCATGGATTTGTTGCCACAATGCATACCAAAAGAGAGAACTTCACAGTTTTCAGTGAAAGGGGAAAATCTTAATGAGTTTTGTACAGGAAAATATTTGGACTCTGATGTGAGCAGAGACACAAAGCCACAGATAAACAGGTTCTGCTTTCTTGGGCTGGTTAATCCATTAGTAGTAATGGTAAAAAGCAATATTCTGTATAAAATTGACAGGCCATTCTTCGCTGCACATTGCATGTTGTTCAGAAACACCCAAGCCCACAGTAGGTGGAATACATATTTTTGAACAAACAGCCTGATATTTAAGGCTTTTGAACTTTTGATACCCAGCAAAAGAAAGTTTGCTACTATCTTCACTTTTTATTATGTCCTGAGACTGATCTGCTTATTTAAGTCCAAACAGTGAGAGAGAACAGAACTTGTATTATTAGTTTTCCAAGTTGTAGTCATCTGATTTCACCAGTTGTTGAGTGTTTTCCTTTGTGGTTTTTTTTGTTTTTTTTTTTAAATTTTATTTTTGGTTGGTTTTTTTTTGTTTTATTTTTAAAATTTCTTTGTGGGTTTTCACAGTGTGTTTTTTTGTTGTTGTTGTTGGTTTTTTGGTGTGGGGTGAGATTTCTTTGGTGGGGTTGTGCAAGGGGGCTAGTCATCACCTTTTCTCAAATTACCAGCAACTTCATTAACACTATTTTAAAATGTCATAGAATGTTTCTTTTCCTGGGTTGAAAGAGATTTTTTTTCTTTACCAGGTGATGGAAATATCTGCCCAGTTCTCAAAATCCATTTCCTTTTCCTTTTCCTTTTCCTTTTTTCCTTTCCTTTTCCTTTTCCTTTTCCTTTTCCTTTTCCTTTTCCTTTTCC
>JANIJU010000003.1:2375191-2389414 GCA_025504685.1 Leucosticte australis | reverse complement strand
TTCCTTTTCCTTTTCCTTTTCCTTTTCCTTTTCCTTTTCCTTTTCCTCTTCCTTTTCCTTTTTCCTTTTTCCTTTTCCTTTTCCTCTTCCTTTTCCCTTTTCCTTTTTCCTTTCCTCCTGTAGAACCAGGGAGAAAATTTGCATTCACTTGGAACTAGGATAGTTTAAATATTAATAAATATAATAATAAATAAGCATTTTGTTTGGATGCAGCTATGCTGTCACTCAGGAGCAAGTGCAAAAAAGGGTTTTGTGCTACTCCTCCTAAGTCACAGTGGGCTAATATTTCATCTGGTTCAGCTCTGCCTTTCAAGAACACCCAGAACTTTTCTCCCTCATATTTTCAAATTTGAAAAATATTGAAAACATTCTTGAAATAAATTGGGGAACTT
This sequence comes from Leucosticte australis, assembly GCA_025504685.1. Classification (NCBI taxonomy): domain Eukaryota; kingdom Metazoa; phylum Chordata; class Aves; order Passeriformes; family Fringillidae; genus Leucosticte; species Leucosticte australis. Next base: position 2,389,022 of record JANIJU010000003.1, on the reverse strand, counting down.
TTAAATATAGAGCTAATGCTTCAACAACTTTTGTGGCTGTTTTTGCACAGTAAAAAAAAAATAAGGGTCAGAAAGAATTTTTTTGGTTTTTTTTTTTTTTATGTGAACATTGACTGCATTTATTTTTCTAGTCCTTTCTGTCCTTCTCTATGCTGATAAAGTGTGCCACCATGCTCATAGTGGGCAATGTTTTCATCTTGTTTGGGTGGACAGAGAAATTAGGATGCCTTGTTCATTGGCTGTGCAAAAGGATGGAGAAATGTGGAAAAATTCTGTGTTAGAATTCTGAGCGTCCACAAAGACCATTCATTTAAAATAACATTGAAGAAAAATTGCTAAACTTACGCTACCCTCTAGTAAACCCTTGTTAAAAAATCTAGACAATTTTTTTTTAAATTTTCACCTAGGTTGGTTCCGGTGACATTTGTGTTGATGTACACCTATTCAGTTTTGTTTCCTTATTGTAGTTATCCCTGGTAAGAAGCCAAAAAAGCCTGTGTTGTTTTCTGCCTGTTGTGCATAATTTTCTGTGCTGGTGAGTACCTGGGATTTGAGGTCTAATTCAAACCTGGCTGTGGTTAAGTTCCTGTCCACTGTTTAAAGGTTTTTGAATACAAGCTTTGTTCCAAGTGCTTCAGTTAGTCTTTGTGCATATTTTTATCAGCTAAATAGCTTATGAAAATCAGTTATATTAAACAACATTAAAAGAGGAGACAGATACATTAAAAAAAGGAGGAAAAATACGAAGGTAACAAAATTTGCAGGTTTGCAAAGTGTAATTGAGAGTCCTGCTTTCATTATATGCTAACATTTTATCACATTTACTCCTCTGATTTGCTCTGCAAAATTTGGCTTCAGTTTAAACATGGGGTTAGCAGTGGGAATCCAAGTTTAAAAAAAAAGAAAGAAAGAAACCAGGTAAATTTAAAAACACCAGTGCACAGAGCACAAGGAAATCTCACTAAAATGGATGAGGGCCATAAAATTTTGTGTATCTTGCTTGTATCTTCTGTTGAAGAGCACATAATGGCTCTGTGTTCCTGGTTTTGATGTATAGATTTAAGTCAGATTGCACTTATGTCAACTGCCCTGATTTATGCTCATGACATTATTTGGGAATAATCTTGCTTGTATCAGTGATTGTTCCAATGATCATTTGAATTATTGCAGGGAGATAAAGATACCCCTGGAGATAGTTTCCTTCCAGCTGGGCCTGTAAGGAGCAACTCACAGGCCTTGGGAATTGTATTTGGGAAATAAAGTAATTCCCATGTGCCTCGCACTGATTAAGAGCCTGGCTTTTGGATTTTAAAGGAATTTGGCTTATTTCATTAGCTTGCATAGCATAACAATTACAGATTTATAACAAATAGCATTGACAAAAATGCATTTCAACCTTCTAAAAAAAATTTTAGTATAAAAACTGTGGACAAATCATAGCTGCTCATGAGAGTGAAAACATTATCTAGAGTCTAAGGGGGAAATCCACCTTTTTGACTACAGAGCCAGGAATGATTCCCCTAAAATACCAAAGCTGTGTCATCAATCCACCCCTCCAAGGCACAAAATTTGTGCTGACACTGCAGCCCTGCGAGGATTGTCAGGGATAATTTGATGTGTCTCTTTCTGGAATGATGGCAGTGATGTCCCTGTTGAAGAAAATGCAGAAAAAATCCTAGCAGAAAGGCAAATCTCCATCAGAGAGCCAGAGTCTGATCCTCAGAGGCCAGAGAAGGACTTAATTTCATTATTTTATTGCTTTCTGTAGTATCAGAGGGGCTTGGAGGTGGCTGCTTGATGCAAACAAAAGCCAGGATATTTGGGGAATCTCACAATAGTTTAAAAAAGGTTTCTCCCCAGGTTTGTGCTGTGTCACAGTTGTTAGCTCTGGTTCTTTGGCTCTCCCAGGACTATACAAGCCTTGAATTAACTAGGAATGACTTCTGCACACACTGAAAGCTTAATATTTCTGCAGAATAGCACCAGGCTGGCTGAGCTGCAGTCAGGATTACAACAGGAAGGTGTTCACTTGTTTTTCCTGCCCTTGCCAGGTTTAAAAGAGAGTTTTCCCCCCATCAGCTTGGTCACTTTTAATGGCTCTGTAAAACTACTGAAATTTTAACAGTCAGAAACATGTAATTCATGTTCCAAAAACAACCTGAGCTTCTGCTTGGGGTAGTGGTGAATATATACATAAAATTTACTCAAAAGCTTTGAATGCAGCTATGTTCCTCTAAAACTTAATCATCATTACTTGCCACTTGGGCTGCTGTTATTACTTGTCTCCATGTTCTGTGGACCTTGCTTTCATTTTGGTTGGGAAATGGGGCTTGTGGTTGAGATGGTTAAATTAAAAGAGATGAAAACCCAGTTTACTTCCCACAATCACCACTCACTGCCTTGGTGGATATCCAGGTTCCTCTAAAATCATTTATTTCACTCTTTATCTTCACCTGACAAAGGAAGGCTGTCTTTCACCTCCAAGGTCACTGCCTCTGTAGCACAAAATAATTGCATTTTCCTTTCCACCTTCTTCAGGGGGTTTCACTAACAGTGTGTAAAACCTGCCCCTGTACACCAAAGATGGTTTTAGAGGTTCAGCCTTTGCCTGACCTGCAGAGAGGAGGAACCTGTGGCAGTCCTGCAAAGGGATCTCTCTACTCACAATCAATAGCCCATTAAATTTTTGATTCTGAGGTCCCCTGTTGAGCCACCAGTGATGGCTGGGGAAGGCAGCTATTTCACATTTATTTTGCAGCTATTTTACCTGTGCACATCTTTTTCCTTCTGCCATCTCTTCATTCCTAGGGATATTTTTGGTTTCTTGCCTTGGGAACAAACACATCAGTTCTTTACACATCTCCTAGAGTTGGTTTGTTTTTTGTTTTTTTTTTTTTTTTTTTTCTTTTAAGAAAATTGATTTTCTTTTTTAAAAGCATTGTTAAGGTTGTGTCAGGCTGCTATCTCGTACTTGTTACTTCACAAAATACAATCTCTGGGCCATACAAAATAGTCTAAAAGCTTTCTGGGAGCTGGAAAATGGGAACATTCTGAGTGTTATTTTCCAAAGCCGTTGTACTAATGGCACTGTTAGGTCTAGAAAATAATATCCATTTCCCTTTGCAAGCAATCTGTGCTTACATAAAAGCCTTTTTCACTGTTTTTTTTTTTCCTCTTCTTCTTTGTTGTTTTGTTGTTTTTTGTTCTTTTTACCCTAGAGAAAAGCCAGAGCTTCTGGGTGTTTTACAGTGAGACCTCCTTGTACTCCTTGAACAACGCAGCAGAGATTTTATGATGAGACTGAACACGAAGTACTCACCAAAAGGCATCCCAGGTTCATACTAAGCATTTTATTACCTTGAGATTTTAATGGCATAAAGCCTCTTTCCTTTTGAGGTGATTGTAAAATGCTGGGGGAAAGAAAAAAAAATTAACTCCAACTTTGAGGAAGACGGTGGGGGGGGGCGGCGAATCTTTTTGCTTACACGGATTGCAAAATCTACAGGAATAGATGTCTTCCTCTTCTTTCTCCCTTCAAAGGTGAAACAAACAAACGTGAATAGAGATTACCTCACCATCTGACATTTGAAGCTGGACACTGTTTCACAAGAGCAGACATCCCCCGTGCCAGGCTGTGAGCTCAGCTGCGGAGCAGGGGCGCAGGGACGGCGGCGGTCGCTGAGTCGGGAGAGCTGCGCTGGGCTGGCTGGGACAGCCACAAACAGCAGTGCCAGGATTTGGGCGTCTGGGCCCTCACAAACAGCATTTCACTTGGGCACCTGGTGACCCAGCCATGCTTTATCCTCTCTCTCCTTCACCTGTCTGCCCCTCTCTGAAAATACAGATCACACTGGTGAGGACGCACCTCGAGCGCTGTGCCCAGCTCGGGGCTTTCAGTTTGGGCAGGAATTTGAGACACTGGAGCTTGTCCAGAGGGGACAGCGAGGCTGGAGAGGGGCTGGGAGCACAAACCCTGTGAGGTACCATTGAGGGAGCTGGGGGTGCTCAGCCTGGAGAAAAGGAGACTCAGGGGTGCCCCCATCCCTCTCACAGCTCCTGAAAGGTGCCTGTGCTCAGCTGGGGCTGGGCTCTGTCTCCAGCAGCACTGACACAACCAGAGCACACAGCCTCCAGCTGCACCCAGGGAAATACAGGCTGGATATTAGGAAAAAGTTTTTTACAGAAAGGTGATAAAGTTCTGGAATGCTCTGCCCAGGGAGGTGGCGCAGTCCCCATCCCTGGGTGTGTTTAACAAAGCCTGGATGTGGCACTGGGTGCCAGGGTTTGGCTGAGCTGTTGGGGCTGGGTTGGACTCCATGGTCTTGGAGGTCTCTTCCAACCCAGTGATTCTGTGAATATCATTGATCTACTGATGAGTCCCTCTGCTGAAGCTGACAGTACACACTCCTTGGACTAAGGGAGCTCAGGATCAGCCCTCCCTCACTCACCCCTCAAACACCTGAACCCAGCAGAGGTGCTTGGGCTGTTGGCCTTGGCTTGTTTTTATTTTTCTGCTGTGTTCAGCCTACAGTGAGAGCCGACGTTGCAGGTGTGATGGACAAAGAGACCTTCAGCAAGAAGAAGGGACATAAGAAAACGTGCCTTGGATGGTGGAGGTGAGGGGAAAGAAGGCAAATATGTACACTACATGTTGATGAAAAAAAGAAACAAATGTGAAATTCACCCGTTCTGTGCAGGCAAGGTGAGGCCAGAATCAATATTGGCATAGGCAATAATGAGATATTCCTCATGGAACTGTGTTAGTTGAGGACTGGTAATGTCAAAATGTACATGAACTTGTGAACACACCAGTGCACAGGAACCTGGTTTGTTGTGACACACTCCTGCACACCTGGAGAGGAAATCCTTACAGTGGGAAAAAGAGCTCCACAACATTTCCCCCCACTCCTCTCCTGTGGTATTCAAAATTTTCCTTTCACTGTGATTTATTCTGTCACAAAAATCTCCCTAAATGGCCAATGTGGCTTCTGTTTGATGGCGATAGAACTGTGAGGAAAGAAAACAGCCCCATCGGCCTCCAGCAGGGCATCAGAGGGGAAACAAGAAGAAAATATATTGAAAATACGTTGTGGAACCATCTGAAAAATCCAGTGGTCCCGAGGTCAGTATCTCTAATCACATTTCTACCCCACCAGCACCAGTCTGAAGGGCAGCCTACCAAAATCTCACTGCTCAGGTGAGATCTGTCTTGTGCTGCAGGGACTTGGGCTGGCTGATGTTTAGCAGAGAATGGGAAACAGCTTCAAAAAGGCATTTATGAAGTAAAAAAGCCCTTCACGTGAAGAGAAGAAATTTGGATATTTTTATAAGAGAGGATGCAAAGCTCATGGCAGTAATTCTTTGTTTAGCAGAAGTTTAGGTCTGAGTAACCCCACAAACTTTATTTCTTTTTTTTTTTTTTTTCCTTAGAGTGAGCTTTCTTCCACACAATGAGAGCCTTAGATGGGTGTTGCAACTCTTCAAGTCCCTTTCCAGCAGGATTAAGTGTTCTCTCCATACAAAACTCAAACTGGGGCCAAAAAACAAAGGAGAGGAGCACCACCCCTATGAGCTACCCATGATGCAGCATTTCTTCTCCTTCTGCTGTGATCTCAGAAATCCCTTCCTTTCAGATACAGCAGGTCCCTCCATGGTGATCTTTCTTTCAGCAGATGGATGCCACACCAGCTTCACCCACTGACCCTGTCAGGGATGAGGGAAGCATCTCTGAAGCTAAAAACTCATAACTGCTCTTGAGTTCAGCCAGTGGGCAAAGATTTGGCTGTAGATTGGCCATTGTTCTAAATTTTCCTGTGGCCAGCTATTTGGCTGTAGCTGGGGGAAAAAAACACTCTCTAGAATTTTCCACGTTCCTGCTCTACAAAGCCTTTCCAAGAGCCTGGCCTGAAGCCTGGTGAAACCCACAGAATTTTCCTGGGCATCTCACCCTGAGCTCAGGCAGATTTCTGCCCTGGGCAAGGTGAATTTTAGGATCACTCTGCTCACCTCAGGCCTGTGCAGAGGGTTGAAGGACAAGACAAGCCTGAGGGGCAGTTCCTGACCAGCATCACACCAGGGAACAGAGTGATCCAAGTTCTGGGAAGTTCTGGGAGGAGAAGTTCTGCTGCTGTGGCACTCGCCCACACAGCACACTCTGCCAGCCCCTTCACTCCTGCTCAGCTCTGGGTGTTGCAATTGTGGCTGTCATCTGTTCTTTCAGCTAATTAGCATTGGTTAACTTCATGTCTAATGACCTTTCCCAAGCTGTTGCAACCAGGAGTAGAAAACTCATTAAACCCAGTTGTCATTTTTGCCACACGTGGATTTATACACACACACACACTGCTGTGCCCTTCATGCAATAAAGATTTCTGTTGCTGTTTGAATTAATTAATCCTTTTGTTTTTATTTTGTTATCACGTAGATAGAAACTACCACGTTGTCTTCCCTCTGATTTAATTCAACCCATGTTTAAAACATGAAACTAAGGGCAGAATAATCCATTCTGGCAATGGAAAGCCATGTTTGGCTTCCTTTCTTCTCTTGAAAGTGGAGCAATGGTTTCAAGTAACAAGGATGTCATCTTTTAGAGGGAGACATTTTTCCATCAAAATATTTCATTTTTGAAGCCAAAATATCTTAAGGAAAAAGACAGTAATTTCAATAAAACCTTCTGTAAATGTGTCTTTTGTTAAGGTGCATGGAAACAGCTTTTCTTCAACAACACAATTAATTTTTCTGGTTGTTTTATGTTTAATTTTACAAATGTATATTTATCTTGACTTTTACAGTGTAATGTTAGGAAAGGACTCCAGCAATTATATAAAATTAATTCATGAATTCAAGCAAAATAAAGTTATCTGATGAGACTTCAGAAAAAAATTAAACCTTCAGCCCAGATGCAGTTCCTTTGATTCTTCATTTGAAGAAATGGGCATAAATTTAAAGAAAACACCCCCAGACAAAAATCTGTTTCCTAGATATCCATTATTCTTGTTTTCAAGCAGGACATTGAACAGTTTTAAACTCAGCACTTTATCTTCTTCCCCCTACAAAGCAGCAAAAGGATTTTTACGGTACGGGGTTGCAAAATAGATTTTGTTTGTGAACTCTGAATAATTCTACAAATTGAGGGAGTCATAGTCTTCTGAATACACTTGTATTGTGTTGAGGGATTATGGTAGAAATGTCCCAAAACTCCAAACAAATATTCGTGTCAAGCCTCAGAGGTCTAGGAAAATAGATTTTATTATATATACCCCCAAATATTTAATCAGTAAGGCAATATAAACACGTATCTTATTTTCTCAAATTTGCACTGCAGCCTTGGCCCTCTCTTTAGAGAAGTGCAAACAGAAACCCTGTTTGCTACTGTACCTTATCACAATATCATCATTCATGGCAGAAACCACTCATGAGAGCAACTGCTAAAAATACAAGGGACATCCTCCTCCCAGCCACATGGCATGGCCTGATTTCCTCTCTGCCACAGAATTATTCACCTGCTGACCCCTGTTTTCACAAAAATCCAGATTCAGTCTGATTCAGACCCCATGCCAAAGAGATCTGGGAGAGCTGAATCAGGGGAAATCTGGCAATACCTCCTCTAGTCTCCTCTGTGACCTTCCCAGTGAAGAAAAAGCAAGAATTTCCCAGATTTCAAAATCTCAGGAACACAAAGTTTCTGTACAGAGGCTGCAGTTTCATCAGGGGCACCAAAATCTGCAAAGAAGTCCCAGTGGATGTTTTCAAGAAGCACAGCTCAGCTTGGAGGGTGGAAGGGCTGCTGGAAATGTTGATCCTGTCCCAGGCTGAGCTCCTGCCTCCCCTGAGTGCCCTCTGCCCCTCCACAGCACCATCCTCTGCACAGCCTCAGCCATCTCCTCACCAAAGGCTGAAATGCTTTTAAGAGGCCCAAAGGATGAAGGAGAATAAACCTTTTTTTTTTCTTCAAAAGAAAGGGTTTCAAATTTTTTTTTCAAAAAAATTAAAAAAAACCCCCAAAATTCAATTTTAAATTTTTTTTTCTTCAAAGGGGTAAAGTTTTCAGCTGAGATTTAACTAATTACTTCTCCCCCAGGGCATGACACACGTAAGAAAGGCAAAGAAGCAACATTCAGTGGAATTTGTATGTTACCTTTTCTGTTTCATACGAAAATCTGATCTTATGCACCAGGACACCTATCCCCTTCCATGAACTGAAAATAAACCTGTCACACAGACAGCTGCTACAAAAACACACAGGCTGCTTGAGCTTGCTTACAGAGACATCAGCTTCAGGCATGAACCCTACAAATTCTTTATCACTGCTGCTGCAAACTCTTTTGTGTTTTTTTTAGCATCATGGCCAGTCAGAAAGCAGTGACATTTATTCTTGTGGGCCATGTATGGGGTTTATGAATGGAAATAGGTTAATAAACAGAATTAGGTTTATTAACAAAGGAACTGCAATGCTTAGGACACATTACTTTTCCTCAAAATATTTAGATCACCTGTTTTGTTGTTGCTTTTTTTTTTTTTTTTAATATTGGTTTAAACATTAAGCTACTGTTATATCCTGGTAAGGAAAAAAAAAAAAAACCCAAGAAAAACCAACAATGAAAGAATAAACACACTGAAACTTTAAACTGCTCTTGATTGTAAGCCAAAGACTGCTCCATCTCTGCAGAGAAAACTTTCAGGAGGTGGAAAATTGGAGTTGTTGACTGGGACCTGGTGTCTGCAGCAGGGTGATGCTCACCTGTGCTGGCTGTGGATGCCAGCAGGTGGATGCACACAGCCACAGCACCTTCCAGCAGGCAGCTGGCACCTCCAATAAATCTTTTGTGGCATTGCACAAGGGCAGAGATGACCACAAGAATGTGCTGAGCTGAGATCTGATTGAAGTCTCCGAGGCAAAGGGAAGCTCCACGGAGCCTGCTGAGGACAGGCAGGGCACAAAACAGCTTTTGGCTCCTCTGTGACTCAGGGGAAAACCCAGGACACCCTCTGAGAACCATGGAAAGGTCACTTCTAAAAATGGATTTCCCCATTCCGCCTCTCACTTTTCTTTGCTGGGCAGCCCTTCCTCTCATCTCAGGAAAGATTCTTCCTGCCCCCCAGGCCCTGTGATGCTGCCACCCCACCCTGATCTGGCAGGAATATCCCCTGGCAGGCTGCACTGAGGGGAAGGTGATGCACTGACAGCAGTTGCACATTGTCCCAAAATGTCCCCAAATTAACAGCCTGGCTGTGGTTTCCATGCTCAGGCCAGCTCCATGACAGAGCTGGGCTAGGGCAGGAGCTGCTCTGTGAATCTGAGCAGCATCTGCAAGGGAAAATGCTAAATGTGTGTAAATCAAGATCCAGAGGCATGCCTGTGCCTTTTCCAATTGCCCGTTCCCTTATTCTGCACATGATCTCTGTGATCCCTGGAAAAGACACTAAGGTATGCACTTTGGGACTGGAGCTCCTGCCCTGTGAGTCTTTGAGTATAAATCTCATGTAACTGAGAAGCTGGCTATGTTTTTTGCCTAATCCTGCACTACCTCCTTTAGTTTGGGTAAGCCAAAGGAAGAAACAACCAGATATGGATTAATTTTACCACCGCTCCTCCAGTTTTCCCCTTTCCCCACTAAACCCACGGTTTTCAGGGCTGCTCTCTGGCACAGTCAAGCCCAAGGCATCCAGGGCCATTCGTGCTGCAGCATTTCCATGCCAAGGAATTCCATCTGTGAGGAACTGAGGCAGGCAGTGGCCAAGAAGGCAGGATTGAAACCAGGACCAAAAATGCGCTTTTGACAGAGCCCTCTTCTGATGCTGAGGCTGCAGCAGGAGCTGTGGGTGTGCTCCAGACTCTTCCCCTGAGCACAGCTGCTCCCTGCTCCCTTCTCACACAGGATTTTTCTGCAGAGCTGCACAGGTCTGCTGGTGGCAGGTGAAAATGGGGCCCAGGCTCGGTTTCATCATGGGATGGGTACAGAGACAGCAGCAGGGCTTTAGGGGGGTCACTGTGATGCCTTGTGAAGGCTGACCCAGAACAGAGGCTGGATGGAGTTAAAGAATAAAGCAGGGATTTATTAAAAGGATCTCCTCCATGGATACACCTTGGGCAGCACAAGAGCCCAGCCAGGGCTGCACCCAAGATGAACCAAAATGGTCCCAAAATGGACAACCAGTCACAGGGTCTCTCACTTCTATAAGTTCTGCTCCATTTGCATATTGGGGTTAATAAATTACAGCTTTAGCCCGTGAAGTCCCATCCTCCTTGTTTTTCTCTCTTTTGTTTTCTTTTTTCTTTTCTTTTCTCTCTCTTGTTTACAGCCCAGGTTGTTCCTGCTCTTGGGCCTGAGATTTGGATCATCTGTCCCTGGTCCCCAGCTAGAGCAGGAATTGTTTTGTCTCCCTACTTTTCTGTGCAGAGAGCTCACCATCCCCTAATATGAAGCTCAGAACTACACACTAAAGGAGCACAGAATCTGAAAAATATAAAAGCTAAACCTGAGGCATCAGCTGAAACCTGCACTCAAGCCTGGGTGCTGATCTCCTGTTCAACTCCCAGGTGACAGCGCCCTCAGCCCTGCTCCTTTCTTGGCTTTTTCAGCCCTCTGTCGTTATCTGAGCTGGTTTTTGGCTCTGCTGTTGTTTAATTCCATATTCAGGCTTGACTGGCCAGCAGAATAGGGGCTGAATTAAAAAAACATCTAGATGTGCTTGTGCTTTGTGATAAAAGAGAAGCTGCAAGAATCAGTCAATACCAATCAGTGGTAGGGGTAACTTTGTTCCCCTCACACATTCCCAGACATCTCTCACCATCAAAGACACCCACCCCTGGAAGAAATTGACCTACAGATTAAGGTTGAGGAGTAAAACACATCCACTGTGGGGAGCCTTGTAATCCAAGGCATTATTTTTCTTAAGGAAGCAAACTTGAAGACGTTTGTAACTCGAAGAAAGTTACAAACTCTTTCCTCTCTTTTAAAGCACATAATAAAAGAAGTATGATCACAATACACAGATTTTTTTTTTGCTCTATCTGAGATATTGGTTGCTTTTTTTTTTTTCCCCAGAAAGTCATCAGATCAGGGCAATGAGTCTGTTTGGCTTAACAGGCTCACAGTCTGCCTCCAAACTTCGCTTTTAGTCAAAGAAAGGAAAGAGATTTCTATGTGCCACTTACAGGTAGGCTGTGGGTTTTTGTCAGCACCACCAGAATAACTTCAGACCATGACCACCAAGACTAGTGCACCATTTTAGACAGACCCTCCAAACCCACAAAAATTGGTTGAAGATCAGGTTGCAAATTCCACAGAGTTTCACCAGCTGAAAATCTCATGCAAATTCTACCTGTATTGCAGCCTGCTTGTTTGTCTAAGATAGGTTGCAGCTTGAAATAACCTTGCCAAGACTGCCAGGTGATGGAATCTAAATATTTTGACCATGATGGCTGGACTACTAACACATCCTCACTTTCTAATAATTTCTTGAATTTCATTATTTTAAATATATGCTGCAGGGAGTAATACTATATTGCTAATGGAAGTTACATGAGGAACTATTTCTTCAGGACACTGTTCATCTCATATTTCTAATATTCCAAATGGAGATTGTTTTAATCAGTTGGAGATTCCATCCTGTGCTTTGTAATAGTAAACCTTGTGTTATTTTTTGGTGGGGCCAAAAATCAAACAAACAAAATTCTTCCCAATTTGATTTTATAGCTTACTTCTAAATCTTTGGGGGGAAAAGAGAAATGGGGGAAAAATAGAAATGAAAAGAGAAAGAAAAATGTTTATGAAGTAACCACTAAAAGCCTCCATATGGGAGCAATGATGCTGCAAAAAACCATTGTTTTACCTAATCAATCACTCTTGTTAAACACAGCAGAAATGCTGGCTCAGTGTAATTGAAAACTAGCAGTTGCTTAGCTCATCTCTGCATATTTTCCTACTATCCAGTAGATATTCTAGTTAGCCCTTCCAAATTTCTGGGTTTGTGGTGATGCATGCACCAGAATGAGAGAGGGACGATTTTTCAGTGCCTGCCCTACCTGACCAGTGCAGGTTTGGAAATAGATCTGTTGGAAGCACACGTTTTCCATCACTCCTAAAGGTTTATACCTTCTCTGTTTAGGTTTTACTGGCAGGAGTTTTCAATTTCATGGCTTAATTCACTTGTAAATCAGGTAGACATTCTGGCCATTTTGACCAATGCAATCTTGCAGCTACAGCCTCACTTGAGTCAGCTCAATATTTACCCTAAAATGAACATTTTTCACTGTCAATGAATGGCTTGCACTCATCTCAAGTTGTGAATCTACTTACTTTTTTCCCAGCCAGAAGTGTAATTATAGCTGCAGAATTCAAAGTGGTCCTTCATTCATCTTGTATAGGCAAGTGGAGGAAGAATTTGGCCAAAGCAATTACTGGCTAATTATTATTTCAGATAGGTTTGGATGGTGCTTGTTGTTGCTGTTGTTGTTGTTTTGGTATTATTTTTTGGTGTTTATTTTGGGAGGGTTTTTGGTTCTTGTTTTTTTTTTTGTTTTGTTTTGTTTTGTTTTGGGTTTTTTGTGCCTGTTGGGATTGTCTTCATTGTTTTTGTTTGTTTGTTTCCTTGGTTTTTAAAATTTAATCTTGTCATTACACAGAATATTGTCGTGGCACGCAGAGGCAATATTAACAGTTAGCTTCTCAACTTCAAGCTTCAAAAGACTGTGACCTGATTTGAAATGTCTGCAGATAAGTAAATGACATTTACCAACCACCAGTCATTATTGCTGATAATTTAGGTTTGTTGGGAAAATTGTCTGGTTATCTGGGTATTTTACTAAGGAGCTGCTTGCAAAAATTTATGTCTGACTTAGCCCAAACTCTAGCAATCAATGAGCTACAGCAACATTTCTGCTCACTCTCCTTTGGAGGCTCAGATGGAAAAAATAAGCTGGTTTTGGAAAGCAGTTGCTTGGAGATTTTTGTGTGAGCTTGTTTTTTTTGTTTGATTTTTTTTTTTAATGTACAAGCAAATAGATTAATGCACCAAATAGATTAATGTCTGCTGGAGGAAAGCAGGGTCACCATCTTACAGCAGAAAAAGTCTTTAATAATACCCAGTTATGACTACATGTAGAGCTGATTTGAAGGTGTGCATCCCATTTTTTTTTCTTTGTGTTTTTTTTTCCTTTTGTACACTTATTTTCTTATTTCCATTTTTCTCCTGAAAATTCAGATGTGAATATATGCAGAAAGCCAAGGCAAAGAATACGTCAGACCAAAGAAACAGCAAAATAATGCTTTGCTTTCTCTTGCCACATATCATATATCAAAAAGAAATATAATGCCATAAGAAGAAAAACACAAACTGTGGAATGCAGAGACCCATTTTCATGTTGGCTCATTTTGGAGGCTCCATTGCAAAGACCAGAGCTCTGATTATTTTTGTTTATATATGACTTCTCCTCTGTAAAGGGTCATTTTACTGCTGTTTGCAATAACAGATTGGATCAAATAATGAGTACCTAATAGCAGCTGGATAGATTTATATAAAATGTCCTATACATTGACAGAAAACGAGTCAGTTCAGTGTGGCACTGTATTAATGGACGTGTTTTTAAAAAAATCAGAATAATTTCAATGAAAAATCTCTGCTTTTCATCTTGACTGTACTTGCATAACTTTATAGTCTATATATGTTAAGATTTTAAAGAAGGTACCATATTTCAAAAGTATTTCTATCATAATTTCAACTGAAGTTTTAAAATAGTATAAAGTTGTGTAAAAATATTTGTAATTCTTTACCAAAGTCCGTCCTTCCTTCCTTCCTTCCTTCCTTCCTTCCTTCCTTCCTTCCTTCC
>JANIJU010000003.1:2359476-2375091 GCA_025504685.1 Leucosticte australis | reverse complement strand
TCCTTCCTTCCTTCCTTCCTTCCTTCCTTCCTTCCTTCCTTCCTTCCCTCCCTCTCTCCCTCCCATGATTAAATTCGTTATAAATAAGAATTTATATGTCTCAACTCCACAGATCTGTACTCCATTGGCAGTTTTTTATCAATTTTTGGATATTGCTCCTAGGAATAAGCACAGCAAATTTTCCAGCTCTGTTCCCGGAGAGATGAACCTGATTTGGAACACCCCACTGGCTCTACCTGCTCCTTGTTTTCCACATGCTAAACAGCAGCTTCAACAGCTCATTTCCTCCACACTGCCTGAAACTCTTTCAGCCTCCTGGCTGGTGAACCAAACTAGGAAAATTAATGTGGACCTGGGAGTTGCACTTTGAAGCAGGCAGCAGGAGGAAGTGTCCCTGACCATGGCAGGGGCATTTGGTCATTCAGGTCTCTGCTGCCCAAACCATTCCATGATTCTATGAGAGAGGGAAGCAAACTGGTAAAAGAAAAATAAATCATGACCCTTTAAAACCAAAACCCCAAATGCCACACACTCACATGTTTTAATAACTGAATGACATTTCTTTTAGGAATGAAATAAGTGAGTGATTTTCATGCCTGGCTGGTAAAAAGAGAAAAGTTTTTTTTTAACCCCACTCAAATTTATTTCCAGGTCACGAACCCTAAAAATGTCATCAGCAGGCACTACAAACTGGGATTTCCTGAAGGAAGAAAGAACACAAAGCGTTTCCTCAGAGCTGCAATTTGCTTCACTTGGTGCGCAGCTAAGCTTTATTGGAAACGAGAGTCACCATCTATCCCTTAAAAGTGTCTTGTTCTTTAGGGGAGGTGTTATTTGATTTAGTCTTTCTTTATCCATGAGGAATTTTTATTCATTGTCAGGAGAGTGGGAATAAATATTTCCCATTGGAGTTGGAATGCACCTGCAAGTTGCCAAGTAATGGGGATGATTCAGGATCCTGAACTAACAGATGTTAACAGTGGAGAAAAGCTAAAAATGAATGTTGGGCACTCAACCTGCCACTTGACAGAGAGGGAGATCATCTTGATTCATATTTTCCTGTTAAGGGAATTTCTAAAATTCTTCATCATGCAATGGAGAACTCTTTTAACTCAATAACTTATTGCTGTGCAATTTTCCTGCAAAACTGTTAATGAAAAGTACAATTGTGAAGCTTCATGTACAATGACATTCGTAAACTAGAAATATTGACATTTTCACATTTCAGAAGCGACAACGGGGAAAAAAAAAAATGAAGCTGTCCTTCCATATCTATCAACACATATGAAACATGCATTTAATACCATTTTATTATATTTTAACTAGTTGTTTTACTAGTGGTTAAACAGGTGTGGCCCAGAACAAAGTGAAACACAGAAAGTTGTTGGCCTCAGCAAGCAGTGATTTTGTGTTAACAATGATGAGATTAACAGCAAGACAATCAGAGGTGGAGCTTTTTGAAAGCTTGTCAGATTTTTGTTTCACATAAGCAAAACAATGTGTGGGTGGCAAAGAAAAAAAAAATCCCATCCCTTGCTACGGGCGAACTTGAGAAATTCACCTCTGGAGTTAAAGATCAGGTGTGTTTTTTGGTTGGTTGGTTTTTTTTTTTTTTTTTTGTTTGGTCATATCTGTAGTGTTGTGATTGACTAAACAAGAGCAAGAGGCAGATAATCTGCTTGTGGATAAAGGATGCACTCGTGGCTTAAATCAACAAGGAAATCCCAGGATGTTACAAGCTGGCTGACACTGCCTACAAACTCCTCAGCTCTTCCACAGCTCAACTCCCCAGGTTCTGTCACAACACTGGGAAGGTCAAGACATCCCTGGTGTTCACGACATTACTAATGCTTTTTAATTAAGCAGAAGTAATCCTGCCCTTAGACTGCACTTTATTTCGATTAATTTTTGCAATTCACAAAGGGAGTCCTGGAAGTATTTGCTAACGCTGTGTTTCCTCAATGGAAATACTGATGGTTTCCCAAACTGTTAACAGGGGGTTGACACAGCTAATTATAAACTTAAACAGATTTCTCTGAAGCCAGTGGTTTAACTTTTGTTTGAAGCTTGAGGTAAGGGTCTGGTGATTTTTATTTCTTCTGAAATTAATGACCCAACTTTAATTAATTTTATCAACAGCCTTGCTAAAGGTTTGATAGCTTTAATTCAGTCATAAGTGCTGCTGGTTCCTGAGGGCTCTCTCAAGTCCCTACACTTCAGTAATTCTTTGGAACTCAACATTAGTGGGTCTTAACCCTGGCAAGAATTATTCTTGAGACACCTTAATGATAAGCCAAATGATTTTATAAAGAGCCAATGGCTGTGGTACACTTCAGCAAGACAGTGTTAAAAAGACAGTCATTGTCCCAAACATCCCTTAAAAAAGAATGTGTCCCCAAAACTCCAAACTATCTGCAGAGTGGCAGCTGGTCCATGCAGAGCTGAGACTGGGGACTTCATCTCTGCTGCCACTACTCTCTACCCGGTATCGAATATTTAATTAAACGGGGATGCATCTACCCGTGCACTCACAGTAGCAGCTCAGTTTCTCTCATTTAATCCTGTATCCCTGTTTCCTTGGGTGCAACACAGGTACCAGGGGAAAGCAAACTTGTGTGGGTCTGGTTTGTAGGCAGCAGAAGCAGCTTATTTAAATCAGAGCCACCACAATGCCCATCCACAGCCCTGCAGCACAACAGCCCTGAATTACCTTACACGTGGCACTTCCGTGCAGGATTTGCCCAGGCTGCTCCGTGTTCAATACAGCAGAATGCTAATCAACACGTTTAATTAATTAGCATTTATACATAGGGCCTGGAGCCTTAATTAACATTCCTCTCTGATTAAATTGCTGCTGAGGATTCCAAGTCTCAGGTGAAACTGAGTGTCGGAAGTTTCCGTGCTTGATCTTCCACCCCCCTGTCTCCCAGGACTTCAAAGTGAGCAGGAGGTCAATTTCTCAAATCCAGTGGAGCTTTGCCATGCCCTTTTCCTCCCCTCTCCTGCAGCAAAAATCACACACTTGGAAGTTTTGCCTGTTTCCCAGTCCCTTGATGTCACCAAGCCATGAGTTTGATAAAAGACTTAGGATGCTCGGCCATTACTTTTCAACGATAAAATGTCACTGGGTTTATATCTGTTTTGTTTCACAAACAAAGATAAGGAAAGAAAGCCTCACACCAACTTTTGCAAACAATATTAATTGTAAAATTTTTGCTATCCTGTCTGTAAAAGTAATTTTCCTTGTCTTAAAAATGCCATTACTGTGTCACACAGTTTGTATCTCCTGTAGTATTTTTGTAACCTCTCTCCCAAATGGAGAGAGGTTACAAAACCTCTCTCTCTTAACCCCTGAGAAGATAACTAGCTATAAATCCAGATAAATCTGTATTTCTAATAGGCTGTTTCCTCAAAATCAACATGTTTTTTACATAGCCAAAAATGAAAAATTAACTGAAAATGAAAAAAACCATCTAAATTATGGCAGAAAATCACATGCTATGCAGTACACTGCATCTCACAAAAACCTGGACATTTTTTTCAAAAAGTACATTAGATATGGAATCCTGTCCAGCCACCTCATGTGATAAAAATTGTGTCCAAGTATTGGATGAACTGGAAAATTACCAGGCTGAGGTGATTTGTAGTGCCCAAAGAGGTCTTCACTCCTTTGCTATCAGACAAACTTCTTTCTTTCTGAAAGAGCATGAAGACTTGATAGCCCACTTCAAGGTCTAAAACTCAAATGATTAATTAATTTTGTTGTGTAATCACCTCCTCCAAGGGGACCAGCTTAGGGTAAACTCAACATATTGGGTCCCTTAAATTAAACTATCAGAGTAACAGAAGCATCCAGAGTTTTCTCACTTTTATGAGACCATATTCAAGAGAAAAGTCTAATTTCAAGCTGAAATTAGATTTCCCAAGCTGAAAAGTTTTCCAGTACTGGAGTTTCCTTTTCTACAAAATAAAAACAATAGCATACCTTTATCACTTAGATAAAGTGTGTGTTGAGAAATATTAATAGGTACTCACAGAGAATTACTTACAGATATGCAAAGGTTTTTGTACAAAAGTTTTTCTATGTTGCCTTTGTAAATGATATATCATATAAAGAAAACTAATTTGGTATAGATATTAACTTCTGCTGATTTGCAACTTGCAAATATTGAGATTTTGATTCTAGTCTTTGAAAAGGTAAAAAAAAAAAAGTTTCAAGCTCTTGTAAATTTGCATAAGGTGCGGAGACAAATTTCCTTCTCAACTTCTTTGCTTATCTCTGTCTCCAAGTGAATTGCCATTCACCTTTTAGCTCAGCTGTGATCTACATGTGTTTCTTTTTCATCTTTTTATAGGTTTTACAGGTATCCAAGCTTAATAAATTTCATCACAACTTGCAATGGCAGCTCTGTATCAAAAGGAAAACAAGTGTAGACGTTTAGCAATTAGTAGATTGCATCAGAGAGAGGGAAAGTAGCAACTTATTGCAAAAGCTGGCTGAAAAACAAGACCATACCTCCCACTTGATATGGTATCAGTGCAGATTAGAATTGGAAAATAACTTCATAAATGGTGCATTTTCTCAGAAAGTGGGGTTTTGTTTGTTTTTGGTTTTTGGTTTGTTTTGGTTTTGGGGTTTTTTGGGGGTGGGGGATTTGTTGTTTTTGTTTTTGATTGGGTTTTTGTTTGGTTTTGTTGGGTTTTTTTTGGGGGGGTGGGGGTGGGGTGTTTGTTTAGTTGGTTGGTTTTTTTTTGTTTTGTTTTGGGGTTTTTTTTGGTTTTTTTTTTTTGTGTTTTTTTTTTTTTTTTTTTTTTTTTTTTTTTTTTTTTTTTGTTGTTGTTTTGTTTTTTTTTTTTTTTTTTTTCCTGGACAAAGAAGGACAAAATATCCCAGAGCTTCTAGGAAAGACAGGAGACTGAGTATGATTTGTACACCAGTTTAAATCTTCCTGAGGGATAAAAATAGCCTTCAAGCAAGCATTCTCCTCCACCCTTGGGTGGATCATGGGGAGCACTTTCCACTGCTCACCTCCTGATTATGCTCCAGCATAAAAGAAATATTGTTTGGGAAGCAAATGCGGCAAAGGGAAGAGGATGTGAAGTGGTTTCCCGAGGCAGGAGGGACAATGTGTCAAAGAGATGGAGGGTTCCTCATCACCAGGAAATTCTAATGCAGTTTTGTGGTCTGAATTTGGCAAAGGATTGTGGTGTGAGGAGCAGATGGAGGCACCCATCCCCTGGTTTTTATCTGTGGCCTGCTGCAGAGCCAGGAGCTACTGCTGCCACTCAGCAAACAAAGACCAGCCCGGGTGCTACTGCCTCCTTCATACAGACCTAAGATGTTTGACATTTGATGTGAAAAAAATGCTGGGCTAAGGAGAGTCAAATGGGCTTTCCCCATTTGGTTTGGGCTGGTTAACCTCTTGTTTTCAAGAGGGCTCTGCAGCTCTGCCTGCTCTGTTGGGATAATCCCCATCTCTCAAGCACTCATGACTGATTTTTCAGTACAGTTAGAGCTATTTGTCACGATTATCCACCAGTTTCCAGGGCAGAACGCAGTGAATCACCTCTCACAGCAAATATTTCTTTAAGAGGCTTGGGGTGCAAACTGAGACCTGTTTGACACGCTCAGGTTGAGCCTCTGTGTTGGTGAGGTTGATAGATGAGTCCTCAAAGAAGGGCACAGATCCCTGCCCCTCCTTCAGGAGCCCTGCCTACGTGATTGATAATTGAGTCAGTGTTATGCTAAAAAAGTTGCCTTAGCTACAGACCTTGGCTCAGAGAGCTCATCCATCACTGGCCAGGAGCATTTTGCTATCTGTCTATGGGTGTTTGAATGCAAAATACTCCTGCTTCATTGCCCTGGTTAATTCTGACTGCAGCCAAGGGCAGGCAGTAACTCTTATCGTCAGAAATTGATTTATGCTTGCCTAACAGAGAGTCACAGCTGGGTTAGGGAAGTGCTGGAAAACTTCCTAATGAGAAAGCACCTAAAAAGCAGTGTCAGGAGGAGGGCCAGCAGTTAAAGTGGAACCATTGGGAGAATTCTCCAGCCACTTGTGGCTGAGAAGAAACTTGCAAGAAAGCAAAACATGGTCAGGCTCCACCCGTGGCAGGGTTCAGGTCGCAGCACACCATGATCGAGTGGGTGGCACCCCTGTCCATGGTGTGGGGGCTGGAAATGGATGATCTCCATGGTCCCTTCCAACTCAAGGTGTCCTGTTATTCCATGCTAAGACCACACGTTTTTTGTCCTTCTTTGAGGGATGATGCCTCAGTGCACAGCTGCCAAACATCTGGTAGCTTTATGCTGTGCCAAAGTCACTGCAGGCAAGGTGGAAAACCTCTAGGATAAGGAAAGGGGGAAAAACCCAAATTCTGATCCTCTGTTCTGTACCTGCTCAGGCTGGTGGGCAAAGGCTACATGTTTTCTATGGAATGACCATTGGGCAAAGGGATTTATTTTTTAAATTTATTTTTTGGTCTGTCTAAAGCATTTATCTGTCCTGCTGCCACTCGTTGGCAAGCACCTTGGTTTGACAGGAGCAGGCACTGATGAGATGCTGAAACAAATCCACAAATGCCTTCTTAGGTGAGTAAATATTTCTTTTGGACACTGTGATGCAGCAATAGGATGGGTCCCATCTGTGACACCATCCTTGCCTGTACATGGGCAAGTATGAGTTTAATCCAAGTAATCCAAGCCTTTGACAGGGACTCAGTCTTTTCAAACTCACACAATGTGTGAAAACAAGGAAAGCTACGTGCCAGACCAACCAAACCAGAGTTCTCTGGAAGTCCCCAGGTTCCAGCCCTGAAAAGTTAATTTCCTTTTGCCCCTTAAGTCTCTTTTCCATGTTGCAACATGACCTGCATGCATATTTCCCTCTGTTTTACCCTTTTGTTTCTCTGTTCCTTTGCCACGTATCTCAGATATTCCCCAGTTTATTACCAGAAAACCAGCAGGTGTTTGACAGATGGCAATTTGCCTGGTATTAATTGCTGGGAAACTGCTCACTCAGAGATCTTATCCCTCCATATTCTACTCCTTATACTAATTGGCATTCTTGATAGGTGACAAGGGGAGAATAATAATTAGATATAGAAGGAGCATTTTTGACTGATGCAATCTGCACAGCAAATACCTGAGCAGCAGCAATCATAGCTGCTCAGGAGCTGGCAGGCAGCTCTGCACAGAGGTTGGGGCATCACACCTTCAGAGATTTAGAGTGCTGGGGAATTACTGCCTGTCTTCCCACAGCTTGGATATCCATGAGAGGCATGGCAGTGGAAGGTGTTAATTAGTTCATTCTCCAGCACCTTTGGGAGAGGGAAGCTTCCAAAGGCCTTGAAGCAAACCAAGCAGGCTGTTCCTGGAGGCAGGTGACTTTTAGCAGCATGAGATCACAGCTCCCAGCACTTCTCCCTGGAGAGGAGCAACCCCTGACATGCCCTGGGTGCTGTTTTGGTGCTGGCTCTGCCTGGGCTCTGCAGGTGCCAGCCCCTGGAGCCTGCTCTGGGCTGTGCCTGGCCATCCCCAGTGGAGTTTGCAGCAGCAGTGACCAATCTCACAATGCCTGGTGCACATCTGCTCACACCAGTCACCACAGGAGAGCCCAGCCAGGCAGGGCAGCAGAAAAGGAGCAGATGGGGCTGTTCAGGAAAAGGAATGTTTCCCAGCAAGAGCCGTCTGAAATGTTTATTTTATGAGCAAAGATTGATATCTTTAATTTTTTTATGGAGGGGAAAAAAAAAAAAAGCAAACAGAGAAATATTGTGGTGCTGGGTAACTGTTTCAGACTTGTCTGTTGTGATAAATGTGTGATGAATAAATATCTGGAACTAGGCTGGCCTGGCAAGGGAAGGTTCCTGAGTGCTGACCATTGGGAATTTAATGAAAATGGAAGTAGAATGCATTTAAAGGTAACAGCAACGTGAAAGTGGAATAGCAGCCTCCAGGTCTGCAGGCTGAGAGATCTGCCTCGGGTTTGCCCATCCACACCTTCAAATCAGAGCCCTTTTTGTATATTCACACCCCTTGTGTTTTGATTGCCTCCTTCTCTGAGCAGTGCTGCTGATGGCAGCATCCAGCCCCCAAAATCCCAAGCCAGTTGTGTGGGGGTTTCAGTAAAACACCAGTCCACATCCAGAAATACTCTCCCAAGAAGGCTGGGAGCATGTCTCAGCTCATTTAAAAAGAGAAATATATGGTCATTTAAAAAGAGAAATATACACACAAGTTCCCATCAAAGCAGCTGGCATGGTACAGGCTAGATCCCAAATATCAATATCAGGACATGTTTATAAACAAATAATTTTGAAGGAACCAAAAAAAAAAAAAAAAAAGAAAAAAGGAAATAAAAAGAAAAAAAAGGAAAAAAAAAGAAAAAGAAAGAAAAAGATATCTGAATGAAATACATGGCCACTTGAAAGCAAATGAAAGGACAAAGTGCTTCTATCACTTGATTTCCAGAGAAACCATTTAGGGATGATAACAACCCTTCACCTTCTCTCTTTGGCTGGTGTTTTTTCCCTTCCCTTTGCAGCCTTGAATCTGATGTGAGGAGCTGGTCTGAATTCTGTAGTCATAGGCTCACTGCCAAAACAAGCAAGCAGTATGTTCACAAGATGTTATAATCAGCTGCAACAAGCAACCAATTTTTCTTGCAGCAATTGGACCTAACAGAGGGTGAGGATATGACTTACTTTTATCCCTCTTATTTGTTTTTAGCACTCTTTTATTCCTCCTTTGTTTTTCTTCCACAAAAATATATTTATTCCATGCACTGCTAAAAGCTGAATATTCCTTTTTTTTCTTTTTTTTTTTTTCCCCAAAATTGATTTATATATAGGAGCAGTTTAGGAAAAACTACCTATACTAGAGACCACGTGCTACAGAAATTTCTGCTTGGATCTGAACTGTGAAAAACTCTTTATGAAATGAGGACTTTTCTACTTGATAAATCCTAACTTTGGGTCATATTTCATGCAGTAGCCTCTGGAGGACTCATTCAGTCTCAAAGGTGGTGACAGAAATCACGTGGCTACTACTGAAAAACAAGAGAAAATGAAAACAAAACACAAGTTTGAAGAGAATTTAATAGTCCATCAGGTAATGAAGTTCTACATCTGTGCCATGGAAGAGCCCAAAGTTTGACCCCTGTCATCTTAAAGGATTTAAAACGAAAACAGGCAGGAGAGAAACTCACAGGGAAGCAGATGGACATGGAGATATGCAGCTCCTTTCAGGGGAAATAAATCTGCTTAACTTCCTGTGACACCTCCACTGGGTCTCAGAATTTTTTTTACCTTATTCTTGCACACACCCAGAATTCAACCTCGCGTCTTCTGTGGAGATACATCTAAACTGGAGAGGAACCACTGCTAGAGAAAATGAGAGATGCATCCCCTCAGTGCTGCTGGGGGTGCTGCTGCATTTGAAGCTTCTGACCTGAGTGCTCTTCCACCTTTTATTTTTGAGGGTCCCTTAATCCCATCTTTCACAACAGCTTTGTCTTGCCTGCTCCACGTGAGCCTTCCAGACAAATGTTTGCGCTTGGCCTTTCTGAATTCCTTCTTCCCATGAAAAAGAAGGCCACAGGAAAGGAGAAAACCTTTTTATCCAGGTTTCTGCTGCTCAGGACGTGGCCCTGGTGCCAGGATGCGAGTGGCACGCCTTGCTCTCCCAACAAACTCAAGGAAAATCAGGTTTTTTCCCCCTTCCTGCTCATTCTTTATTGAATTCCCTTGTTTGCTTGGACAAGAAAGAGTCATTGATCTCTTCTGTGTGCAGTAGTACGAGGGCTTGGTTTTATTCCAGACCTCAAGCCACAGAAAAATCTAAACACTGAGAGTGCCCAAGACCTTACAGAATGAAGATTTATATATAACCCTATATTTACTATTTCAGACTCACAGCGCTCCAGAGTTGGTTTCTCCTCCAGCTCGGATCAGTCTTTAACTTGAACAGAGTTTTCAAAGAGCCTGGCTCCTGGCCTAATGCTAGTCCAGGGGAAATGAGATGATCACAGTGGTAATAATTTGTATGTTGGGCTTTAAGTCAGATGTGGTTGTTCTATTCTCAGTTTATCTCTCCATATGGACTTTCAAAGAGGAGAAAGCAGCGTGGTAACAATTTACTTGAGAAGGGCTCTGATTCCTTCCTCAGAAGTTTTAAGGGGATTATTCAACTTTCATTTTAATGTTTAAAAAAATAAAAATTAAAAAATTGCCAACCAGTGTAATATTAATCACCTCTGGCTGGATGTTGTATTGGTGGTGTAGCCAGGCACAGGTTTGTGTTGCAAAGTCCAGTTTTCTTTCAATTCCCTTTTGATTGCATAAGTCAGGGCCAGCCCTCACTGTGGCTGTGCTGGCAGCAGCAGGCTTTTCAGGGAAATTCTCCATTCTGTGTGACCTGAGGGTTATGACATGGAAACACTTTTGCCAGGTGAACATTCACACAACCCTCACCCATCCTGCGCCCAGCGTCGAGCCCAGCTCAGAGGGAGGATGAGCTGGGATGTGGGATGGGGCTGGGACAGGGCAAGGAGATCCTGATTTTTTTCCTCCTCCCTCCCAAGTTCTGGAGGGAGGAATTCACCTGCTTTTAAAGGAGAAGAAGGGACCTGGTCCTGCGTGGCTGTGATTTGCCAGACTCAATTCTTTGTCATGAGGATGTGGTTCAAGTGCAGCGGGATGTGCTTGTGCTGGCTTTTCCAACACGAGGAGTTGCTGTGCCTCTCCACTTTGGCCTCTGAATCACAGAATATTCTGAGCTGGAAGTTGAAAGGGGGGCCCAGAAGGATCAACAGGTCCAATCCTGAAGTGAATGGCCCACACCATGCTGTGACCAGCCCAGGCAGTCTGAAAGACCTTGAAAGAGAAACCAAGAGGAACTGATTGATCCAGACCCGGCGATTCACTCATTTACACCAAACTTTTGATTTTCAGCCATGAAAACACATTGAACTGACAGAATTGACCAAAGTGCCTTTTAGTTTCCCTGATCAAGAAATTTAATAAAATGGCAATTCTGGTTTATTTTCTTCTCCCCAAAATTTACTTAGTTTCCATATCTTCTGTGTTCACTTTCCACATGCACTCACGACAATCAGCTTTACAGTCACAAGCAGGCATGGAAGTTTTTGCAAGGCCTAAGCCTGCACGAAGTTTAAGTTAATATTTTAAGAAAGATCCTAATCACACACTGGTTTTCACATTTTGTGGATAATCATTGTTTCTAGAATGATCACCTATTCTAGAATGATTTCTATTTCACTCTCAGTCTTAGAAACTATTTCATATTTGGAAGTCATTTCCTCACTTTGTAATTATGTTTCCAGAGGAATTCTTGAGACTCTATTAAAATTCATAGCCTTTTTTTTTTAAATTTGGATATTTCTAATAATAAAACTCAGGAAGCAGTTTGAAAATATATTCAGTATCCAACTTTTTTTTTCTCACATAGATTTTATATGGAACAGAAATTGCTGCTCCGCAAAGATCTCTGCTGACTACTGTGGTTATTTGCTACCATATTGAAGAGATAAAAATACAAGCACATTCAGGCAGCATAAAAATTATACTGAAAAAGTTTAGTGATGATTTTGCCCCATGTTGTGGTTTCATTGACATCTGCACAATTCACTGAACAGCTGCACTGGGGTCCTCTCAATGAGAGGGTTTTTTCCCCACTTCAGTGAAGCTGAAGGTACAAACCCAAAAATCAGATTTCCTGTGAAGGAACGCCTGAAATGCCTTTGGGAATCTCTCCCTTTAGCATCAGGAACACAGCTCTGACCCAGCAAGTACCAGCAGCCAGAGAAGCTCATTAGGGCAGGCAATTTATGCAAAACATGTTTTCACTTTCCATCCCTGAAACAAAATCACATCCATGGGTTTAGTACTTTAAAGTACTAAAAATAGTGGTGGCTTTATTTTTTGCTTTTTGGTGGATAGCATAATGTTCTGATTTAGTCAGGGAAGAACCTATATATTAAATGTAAATGCAGAGAATATGAAGGAGAGTGGATCAAACCCATGCTGCTTTTAAAGCTCATTTATGGATGCATAAAAACATATATGTTTTATGCATATACTTCATAAAAATGTCCTTCCTCCTCTCTTTGGCTTAGTTTTCCATACCTTTGTCTCCAACTCTTTGAAGTTTTGTCCAGATTAAAGCAAATATGAGATTAAACAGAGCTGGTGCTACAAGATCCTTGGATGCTGGATTGTTTCATTAAAAAATATAATCATTAGGGGGCTCAACCATTGAGCAAATCACTGATCTATTGCAAGACAAATTCATTTCAGCTAATCTAGCAGTTCTCTGAGCTTTGCTGGTTTTTCATCTCTTTCAGTGAAAAAGAAAAGAGAAAAATGGAGGAATATATATTCTTCTACACAGCAACTGAGGAAGAAGATGATTGCACCTGTCTCTAAGCTTCATGGATAGCTCCTTTTTCTGATTGAATCCTATAGTTTAAATAAATTGACTACTAGCCCCTTGAATGGTCTGTCTTCCAAAACTTTCTATTCTCTTGTAGAAGTTACTAAACCTGACAGAACAAAATAACGTGGAAGAAGTGAGGCTGGTGCTGATAATTTACGTAGTAAATTACGCAGTAAACGTAAAACGTAAAAATTTACGTAGTAAATTACGCAGTAAAGACACTGACCCAAAACCCAGCACCAAAAAGATTTTTCTACCCCCACTCCCTGACATTCTCTGACAAAATCCTATTAAAAAAGCAGCTGCCAATCTCTTTAACACAACCTCAGACTTAGTTCAGTATTTTGACTGAATAATTTCAGCCAAATTTTGCACCTTGCACCTAATTTATTTTATGTTTGTCACTGGTGACATGTAAGTAACTAATCATGTGGGGATGAATGGATAAAATTACTACCCATTTTCATTCCAAAGTTCAGTGGAAGATGTGAAAGGTGTTAATTTTGGAGGAACCTTGGGGATTCTTTTAAGGTTTTGCAGAGCAGCTGCACCTTTGCACCAGCAGCAGGAGATGCAGGGCAGGACGAGGCTTCTTGTGACAGCAAACCAACTGCTGCCACTTTCTGTGAAGGAGTGCAAGTGCTTCAGGTGTTTTTGGTTTGTTTTTTTTTTTATCAGTAGTGGGTACTGCCTCTCTCATTAAAATATCAAGACTGTTTTAGAATTAAAGACGAGCTCAAAAAAATTTAGCAAATTGCTTTCAGCTGTGGACTGAACTCAGAACCTCTCCTTTAAACTGAGTAGATCAGGAGTCTTCCTCAGTCTGGAGACACCAGTGACTCAGAATGTTGCTTTGATCCCAAAACACAGGAAACAAAGGTGAGAGGAAGTGTTTTGCTCTTGTAATTCTTGTTTCCTAACCTGCCCAGGACTAGGAAGTATGGAAAGAGGCATAGTGATAACAGATGCCTTAACAAGCCTGCAAAAGCTACTCTCTCCTTTCAGGAGTTTTCCCCTCCCTCCATCTCTTGACTCTTTACGTACCTGGCAAGTTATTCCATCTCTCCACAGGCCCATTAGGCTTTGTAATACCTGAAATTCATCACACTTGGCCAGCTCACGGAATTATCTGATGAAATAAACTCTACGTGCTGAAATGTGGGGAGAGGAGGCTTCCAGTGCGAGGCTTAGCAATACAAGATCGTGAAAAAAGGAAAACACATTCATTGGCAAGGATCAACTGGCTGTGACATAGGAAAGGAATGAAGCATTGTAGCTGTCCAGTTTTGTACTGTTTACCATAATGATAGTCTCTGGACAGACACTTAGCTTTATTGAAAGCTCTGGCACAATTTATCAAGTGACCACAATCTGAATAATGTCTTCTCATGTTGCTGCAATGACATGCAGAATTCACAGCTAATGCCTGTGATTTGTTATCATATGGGTGGATCTGGAAGTTTCTGAGGCTTCTCCTATCTACAGTTACTTTTTCCCATTGTGACCATCTCAATCCTCCCAAACACAAACAGTTTTGCACATAATTAATTTCAAGCCCTGGAGCTTACAGGCATCTATCTCACTGTGCACGAAGTGAAGCACAAATGTAATTGTGGGGCTGGACCTGGGCCACTGATTTTTTTTTTTTATTTTTTTTTGCCTAAAAAATCCCTGACTTGGTGCAGAGGAGCCCAGAGCATGACCACTTTGGCCAAAGCACCAATATTTCGGCTGGGAATGTGGCTGGATGTCCCCCAGCCTGCTCCTGCTCCCCTCTGCACTGCAGCCTGGACTGGGGACTTCCATGGATCATCTGCTAGGAAAGGGTGAGGGGAAATTAAGGTTGGTGGTTTCACTCCTGAAAATCTGGAGAGCAAAGCCCAGCCCTGCTGGAAAAGTGGCAATGACTAGAGGAGAAATCATGGCAGCAGGACCAAGGGCTAAAGAAGTTATTTCTTAACAAGTTATTTTATTTACTTAATCACACTCTTGATTTTGGCCAAAAATCTCCAAAACAAACACGACCCCACCCCCAAAAAAGCCCACCTAGAAATTAAATTTCTTTGTCTGGGGGAGTGATTGTGATGCTGCTTCTTAAAACAGAGGGGGAACAGCAAAGAAACCTCCACTTTTTAAAACACTGTGCTCAGTCTGAAAACTAAAATGAAACCATCTCTCAGAACTCTGTTCAAGCATGATTTCTACTCTGGGCCTGCTAGTTACAACTGTTTGCACTCCAGTTATTTACCTCGTGTCACTAATCAGATAATCACAACATTTCATAAGGACAAGAAACGAGTCTTGGACCCCACCTAATCCAGACAGGTGATGTCAGAGGATGTGGTAATCTCAGGCCACCATCCATCTGATTATTCAATTGCCCAAGCCCACTACTTTGTCAGCTGGGTTTGTGCAACACAAATCAAAGCCCACTGGGAAAACAGAATGCACACCTGATTCAGGGGCTGGAGTGTGGAAAATTGGGGATGTGGAAGGTGGGAGGAGGAAGGAGGCAGAGGATAAATGCGGAGGAGGGTGGAAGGGTTGTTGTGCTTGTGTTTGGGCTCCAGGAAAGCTTTCAGAGGTTTCTCTCTGTCAGGGAAGTCAGGCAGGGATTTCTGCCAAGGGTGCCACCACTCTGAAAGGCAAGTGGCTGAGTATGACATACTCAGCAATGACAACAATCCCACTAGGAGTAATTCCACTTAACCCAGTCCTCCTCTTATTTGTTATTTCTTAAGAGGCAGGCAGTTTACACGTCCAGGGAAATCCACAATGCATCTGCTTAAATTTAGCTTTCTCCCCACCCTTTTTTTTATGTCACTAAGGGCAGCAACAATGTTATTTTATGTACTTTTATAGGAAAATCTACATGGTAGAGCACAAGTCTGAGGCTGATGCTGAATCCTCCTGCTGTGCAGCCACAGGACATAAGAGGTCCAGCCAAAGAAGTTGACTGCAAATGAGAAAATAGTGTGACAATTTTTAAGTGAGGTACAGAAAGTGCAGGAGAAAGTGCAGGAATCAGATTGATGACTGTTTTTTAGCACCAAATTATTTGAAGAATAAGGAACAATAATAATAATAATAATAATAATAATAATAATAATAATAATAATAATAATAATAATAATAATAATAATAATAATAATAATAAT
>JANIJU010000003.1:2318674-2350377 GCA_025504685.1 Leucosticte australis | reverse complement strand
ATATATATATATATATATATATATATATATATATATATAAAATTTGGAAGTACCTCAAGCTTTAATTGCTGCTTCTGTTTTTATATCCACATTATGCAAAACACATCCAACACATGGCATTTGCAGCTTGCAGACAAACTGGGCTCAGTTTAAAACTAGCACGTATTTGTTAAGAACTGAACTGCTTTTAACACAGTTGCACAATAGATTGGGGTTGTTTTTTCCTTGTTAGTTAGTGGGTTTATTGAAAACATATTTCTGTAGTTAAAAAATAAAAACCCAAACTGAAAAGAAAAACCAACCCAAACAAAAAATATAACAGGAAAAACCAACCCCCCCAAACAAACCCAAGAGATCATGATCTTATCTGAGCTTTTGCAGAAGATATGATTATGAAAATCACATCTTTCATGAAAAAGTTTTAAAAATATATCTAATTCACTCATGGGATTTTTAATCTCTTCAGTAAGGTATTTGCAGCTATGCAGAACAAAATGGCATATATCAGAGGAGACATCACAGCTAAACAGAGATCTCTTTGTAAAACAAAGTGTTCCAATATGCTCCTTTTATGCTGATAGTCTAATTGTTAAAAATAATAGTCATTATTAGAGTGCAGATAGTGGTGTACATGGCTCCTGGTTCAGGCTTAAGAACCTGTGTCTTCCAAGAAAAATTAACAAATCTGTTGCTTTAACATGTCCCTGTTTTCCCTCTTTTTCTCCAATGAGGAAAATTGTGCATCTTATTAAAAAAAAAAAAAAAAAGAAACCATGAGATTTTTCTGAAGCATTAACTTTTGGCTTTTCTGAATACTCAGAGTAGTTAATGCACCCCAAGGAAGGATC
Source organism: Leucosticte australis (assembly GCA_025504685.1). Classification (NCBI taxonomy): domain Eukaryota; kingdom Metazoa; phylum Chordata; class Aves; order Passeriformes; family Fringillidae; genus Leucosticte; species Leucosticte australis. The sequence continues at coordinate 2,349,529 of JANIJU010000003.1, read as the reverse complement.
AATTAGAGCAGGAGTAAAATATTTCTGATTCTCTGCCTTGCCCTAATGACAATTTTTAGGTGTCAAGATTTGCACCAAAGCACTCAGTGAAGGGGAAAAAACCTGTTTTGGGTGCATTAATTACACAGGGCAAAGGAACATGATCTTACTGCTTCTTCATAAGCAAGCAAGAAATTAATGAAGAATTCTTCAGAATTATCCAAAGCACTGACAGAAATACAGGGCAATTTGTGAAGGGCCTCAGAGACCAAAATGTTCTAGCAGAGATTAGAACATTCTAGCAAACACTCAAAGTTGAGCAGGACTTCAGCTTTCAAGCAAAAAAAAAAATTATTGACAAAATAGCAGAATGACTGACATCAAAACAGTTAAAGATATCTGCATACTGTATTTAAAACAGCATTAGAAATTGTCTAAAATTGGGCATTTAGCTTATTTCTGTTTTTAAACTTGAGCTTTTTTCCTTTGTAGGTGACACTTACATAGAATTAATAGTAGAAAGAATGAAAAAAAATACTTCAATCATATGTAAAAGCCAGGTGTGGGTAAAAGATAATTAAAAAAAAAAAAGTCAATCAATGTAGTTAAAAATGAGACAGAATAAATTTAAGCAGCAATAATCCAGTTACCTGAGAAATTCAGTGTGTCATGAAACAGGAAAAAAAAAATTCCTTACCTTTAAGAGCAAGAAATATTTTGCCTAGGTGTAATCATTATTTTTGTTGGTACAACAAATTTTCCCTTTCTCAGGGCCTCTGCAATACCATCATTGGTCCACAGATTTTATCCAATCCTGCAATCATGGTCATCAGTGCCAGAGCTTGAATTGGCACTGGAATGGCAGTAGCCAGAAAGTCAGAAATAAACCCAAATAGAACATGGGCACTCTTGAGCACTCATCAAGTGCTATAGTTTTTCACAGGTCTTTCAAAGCAGTTGAAGTGATTTTTTTCACCATGTGAAAAAATCCTTCCTGACTACCATTGTGCAGTGCCCCCCACTGACAAATGTACTTCTCTTTTACTTTAGCTAAGAAAAGCATTTTTGGACCTGGAAATGAAATTATTTTGAGCCCCTGAGATGGAAAGGACCCAGCCACCATCAGCATCTGAAATCCCCACAGCACTGTGGACTCTAATAGGTAACATTAATATTAATAATCTCACACAGAAGAGCAAATACCAGTTTGGGGCTTCTTTTTTTTCCACATCAAGGTGGTTAATGTATACCTTAAAGGAATTTTTTGGTGGTTTTATGCATGAGGAAATAAAGAGAGCTTTGACCAATGTCTGCCTGTATCTCTGCAGAGAGCAGAGGATGTGGTTGTAGAACACTAACTCTGCTTTTGCCCTTCAAAATCAAGTCTTTCCAAGCTTTCCTATTATTTTTTTCTTATTAGTTTTATTGTTTTAATAGAAAAATTGAAGGGGGTAATAAAAGTAACTTCCCTGTGATGTTTTATATTTATTCTGCTACTTTAAAATTCATTTGATGAGGCGCTACTGAAACTTGCCCAGTCACTTGGCTTGGACCTCAGATGCATAAAATTTAATTTTAAGTTTTTTGTCTACCACTGAGGGGTTTTTTTCACAGCCAGGCATACTTTGGGTTTAGTATCTTAATAAACAAGATGCATTTCAAATTAGTCTCATCATTTTTTTACAGTGCGGGAGCGGGGAGGACTCGTTTGAGTTTGATGTAATGTTTTGAGTCAACACAAAACATTTTTTGTTGTTTTGCCAAAAAAAAAATCATATTCAGCTGTGAGTCAAGGCAAGCCAGAACCTCCCAACTATTTTATTCTGGCTGTTACACTGAAAAAAATTCATTAATCACTCAGAGGTATGTTGCTATACCACAGGATGAGTGGCCATTTGTTTTTGAGCTTTTTTGGGTACAGTGGGAGAGTGCATTGCTCCTCCAAGTAATTTTCTCTCATTTTTGTTTGTTTGTTTGTTTTTGTTTATTTAAGCACACTGTGATTGATACCTGCCCAAACCAGAGGCGTCAGGATCACAGGACAGTGTCAAAAGAGTTTTTCTATATCCTGCCCTTCATTCCCTATCCAAACTAAATTACCAAAGGAATTGCAGTTTAAAGGAATTGCAGTTGTAGTTCAGGGCTCCTGCTTTTCTGTGCTTCACACTCAAATGTTTAACCCCAATTCTCAACCACTCCTGAGAATTTCCAGAGTTTTACAGTGTTGCAGAAATCATACTTAAAAACCTCAGAGTTTTTTTCCAAAATTCATTTTCTGAATTTTTCCTCACAGCAGCACTGGTCATTTCCACTGTTGTGAAGTGATTTTAACTCCATAGTTCTAGGATTTTATGCCTGTTCATCACAGGTGCAACTGGAGATACTGAATGTGCAGTAGTGGAAAATTACATCTGATGAATTCTGCATCATCTCCATAAAAGGTGAAGGCAGAAAACGAAGTAATGAACCCTAATTTTTGGGTTAGCAAACCTGAAAGAGCTGAGCCACATCCCGATTTCTGGTATGACAGCATGAAGTAAAAGGGATCACTCAGCCTTAAAAGCAGTATCCTGGCATTTGTAGCACATCAAATTCACAATTCTTTGTGGTGAAGTTAGCACCCAGGGGAAAATTCAGACTTAGGTCACCAACTCCCCACAGCTTCAAACGCCACTGGAATCAAACTGAATGCCCTACCGCAATTAGAAATGGAAAACAATGTTTTTAATGAGTCACCCTGCAATTTGTTAAACTACTGTGACATTGCTAACCTTTACATTCATTTAGATTGCACTAATTTTCTTGAAAAAATTTTCTTTGCCTTTTCTGACCTGATTTCGTGATCTGGAGTCTGATGGAAGAATAAGACATCAAAAAAAATCAGAAATCAAACAAATCCTGAGGGACAAGTTACTTTTTCCATCTGTAAGTCTCAACTAAGAGCTGCTATAATATGTCCCCAGTGAGGACAGCTTGGGGTGGTCAGCTAAGACAGAACTTCTAAAGAGTTTATAATTTATAATTATAATAAAGAGTTTATAATTGTCATAGCTTGCTTTCTTTTTTGACTAATCTAGAGCTTGAACATTGTAGTTGATTAAGAAGGGAAATGCAAAGAATTAAGAGCTGGATGGATGTAATATTCTCTGCAATTACTGAATGAAGAAAAACCAAAAGAAAACTTTAATAAGGCCAGAAATTTAGACTAAGTAAAAACATCTAGGGCAGCACAAATTCTCCATTCCTTTGGATGATCATACATTTAGCTTTCTGTGGATTTTGGGCTGGTTTTTGTTTGTTTGTTTGTTTGTCTGGCTTTGTTTTGTTTGCATTTGGGTTTTGTTTGTTTGGGGGTTTTATTATTGTTTTGGGATTTTTGGTTGGAAGATTGGTTCACTGCCTTGGGTTTTTTGTGATTAGCTCTTGGCTTTCCAGAAAACATCTCCACATGCATGTGTGCTTTCCACTCCATTCCATGATTTTTCTGGACAACTATTTCCTTTACTTTTCCTGATCCTTATGCTTGCATTTATCATTCCCTCCTACTTCCCAAGCTTTAGTTTCCTGCAGGATGGTTGCTCTGTTGTCTGATGAAACATCTCAGGGCCACTTGGGACACAGGGACAGCATTCCAGTGGGATGGATCTGCAGGGACTCTCACGTTAGGGGCCTGCAAACACAAGTTGCTTTCCCTGAAAAGTGGAAAAAAAGCCCAAGAGACACAGCTGAAGCCTTTTAGATGTCAAGCATTGTTCCCTGCCTCTTTTTAGCCTTTCACATCATTGTTTCCCAGCACCACTTCCCTCCAGCATCCACACATGCTGCAGTGAGTTTTGCTCACAAGAAATTTAAAACTCTGGCTTTGACACACAGACACAACTTGAACTCTGGTCACTTTCAGATGTTACCCAAGGTTTTTTTTTTCCTTTTTGGGAAAATCAGATTAATTACAATCTCTTACAGGATCCTTTCTCTTGTTAGATGGTGCTCATGTGCCTGTTTTCCTCACAGCTGTGAGTATCTAATGTCCCTTGTCCCCATCCCTGCCTGCAGTTTGGTCCTCCTCTGAGGCAGTAAGGTAGAAAAAAATCATAAAGAAAGGCTTCATAAAAACCAAACCTGCTCTCCTGGGATCAGTGGCTGGCCTTGTCAAAACCAGCATTTTGCAGGTTGCCATGTGAAAGCAATCCTGGTGTGAGCAGTTAGTTAGCATAACAATCTATTCCTGGGTAAAAAAAATACCCCAACTTACCCCTGTATAAACTAATTTTACACTGTTAAAAATGAAAACTGTCTCTCACAAAAAACTTCCCTGCATGTATGCACTGGGAGTTTGACCAAACAATACAGAATAATCAATAAAATTGGCAAGAAAACTACTGACCAATTGGAGTCACACACAAGTCTGTAAAACTGTATAAAAAGGAGTCATGTGAATAAAGATGGGGCTTTTTCCACCATGAAGAAAATGGGGTCTGTGTGATTTATTCCCACACTCCTCCACTCAAACCACCAGGATCTCTGCCCCCTTTCCTCTTTTGGCTAAGGTTGGTGGGCACACCTGTGACTGGGATCCTTCCAGGAAAACCCCTGCAGCAAAAGGAGACGCTGCCTCCTAAAGCTTTCCTCATCTCTTCCTCCCTGTGCCATAGAGAGAAAAGTGGAGGGATGTGAAAGCTTCCAGCTCCATCTCCAGCATCAGGATATGAAAATAAAACAGGCTTGGCAGCTCTTTGCAATGCATTTTTTGCCAGGTGAGGCTGAAATCCTTGAGAGTTCAGCTTTACTTGTTGCCACAACATGGTTTCCAGTTTTAGGAAAAAAACCCTTCCTGTGGAGTTCCTGAGGTGGCAATGTGGTTTCTGCTGCTCCTCCACACTTTGCCCAGGGGAAGCAAACTGATAATTCACCATCTTGCTTTAGCTGTTGCAGAGAAGACAAGATCATCCTGGTTTGTATTTTGCCATTTTGTAGCCCACACTAAATTCTTCAAATGTAGTTTTCCCACCTAAAGATATGCCACGGTGTCCACACATCAGACAGACATGGTGACACGAGGTTCTCCCATCATCACCAGCCTCTAGACCCCAGGAGGGGCCCAGGAAGAGAAGATTTGGTCATCACACCCTGCCAATTCCACAAACAGAAGGCTTCATTCCACGCTCTTTTAAACCTGTCTCTTTTCCAGCGCAATCATTTTTGAGTAAAATTAAGCCAAATCCAAAAGAGAGCCCAGGGGAAAAAAAAAAAAAAAAGAAGAAGAAGAAACATTATCTCACTTGGTTTTGAGTCAGACTCTCCAGAGTCCTCAGGGAGCAGAAGAGCAAACAAGACTGTGTTCAGAATGTTCCTGCTCATGAGCTGAGCTCAAACAAATGCACCAGAGCAAATAAAAACACGCTGGAAATGAATCCAAAAGCAAACCTATCCCCTGAAGGCCAGGACACTGACTGGGGCTACAAGGGAGCCAGGAAACACAGAAGGTATTTTGGGATGGGGGGCACCCACACTGTGACGTGGAGACCAGGAGAAGGTCTTTGACCCTCGCCACTGTATTAATGTGGAAAATTGTAAGAAAAAAACCCAGAATTTGCTGACTCCCTTGCAAAATCTGGGGGTGACTTAAAAATATTTTTTCTTTGTGCAGAGAAAGCTAACCAGGCATGCTATCTGTCTGGGTGTTTCAGTGTTTCACACAATGGACTTGCAGTCAGCTTGTTCAGCTCTCATCCGTCTCTTCTAGGTCATGTTGGAAGGGGATGTGAAATGGCAGTGGAAGTTCCAGAGAGGATGAAAGAGCTGTTCTTAACTTGCACTAGCTGAGGATATTTCATGGCTCAACAGGAAGGAAGAAGGTGTGGGATATGATGCTCACAGTTTAGTCTCCACAGCCATAGCAGTTTCAGTAAATCTTTAAGTAGCTTCCCTTCCACCACTTGATCCGCTTTCATTTAATTTTATGAAATATCAGTAAGTGATAATTAATTTTAAGAGGTGTTTCGCTTTCCTCAGGACCATGGCACGCATGCAAATGCAGAAAATGGACTGCAACAGCCCTCCTGAGTACATTACACGGCTTGTTGTGGAAAAACAATTAACAAGAAGCAATGAAATCCGATTTCCTTAATCTGTGCTGTGATGAAACCTCCCCTGATGTGTACTTGTCTCTCTGGAAGCACTCAGGGCTGCCACTAATCCTCTGCATTCTTTAGAGAATGCTCATTGATTTAACTACCATCAAATGCAATTATATTGTCCTCAGGTATGTTTGTCATGCGCTTACACTGACGTACCTTTGAGGCCATTGAGTAATTTCTCCTGGACATAGAAGGGATCATTTAAATCTGTGTTTCTGCAGCCTCCTAGATGCCTCTGACCTCACCTTTCTGTTGCACAGGCTTTGTACTCACATGGAGGCAGGTCAAAATTTAAAAACAAGCACAATTGCACTAAAGGGCTGAGGAGTTGAAATATTAATCTTAATTCTGATTCATTAGACCAAAACTAGGTGTTGGCAATGTGTATCTGCCATCTAGTTTGCTCACGGGTGTTAGAATAGAATGAATTAAAGAATCATTGAATGGTTTGTTTTGGAAGCAACCCTAAATATCCTCCTTTGCCATGGGCAGGGACACCTTCCACTAAACCAGACTGGTCAGGGGGGCCCCATCCAAACTGTCCTGGAACACTTCCAGGGATGGGGCATCCCAAACCTCTCTAGGCAATCTGTTCCAGCGCTTCTCTGCCCTCAAATTAAAGAAACTCTTCCTAACACCTAATCCAAACCTTCTCTCTTTTGATTTAAAACCATTTTGCCACATCCTGACACTGGTAAAATGTCCCTCTCCCTCCTCTTTACAAGCCCCTTTCAGGTAGTGGAAAGCTACAGTGAGGTCTTCTCTTCTCCGGGTTGAATCCAACAGTCTCAGCCTGTTTTCATGGAAAAGGGGCTCCAGCTCTTTGGCTCATATCCACCAGAAGAACCCCCACGTTTATATCCACCAGAAGAACCCCCAAGTCCTTCTCCACAGGACTGCTCTCAATGAATTCCTCTCCCTGTCTCACATCTGGGATTGCCCTGACCCAGGTGCAGCACTTTGCACTTGGACTTGAACTTCTTGGTGTTCTCATTCACAGCTTCTATCTTGCAATAAATAAATAAATCCTGAGCACCCCCTCAATGTAAGAGTGACAAAAATAAGTCCTTTTCTTTCTAAATTAAGCGCCAAAGGTGCCTGGATTTCAAAGAGGCTGTAATCCTAACACTCTTTGGAAGGAAGGTTGAGAAAGGTCTGCCCTTAGCAGACTGGAAAACCCTTCTTCAGCAGCTAGCCCCATAACAACCTCTCCACAGGTGGCAGTGCAATTCCCTCACTGTCAGCAACTCAGGAACAGATGGAATTGATAAGAGGAGAGTCCAATCCCACTCTCTCCATGGTTTACCCTGGTGCAAGGAAATGACAACCTGTTGCTACTGTTGTTTACCTGACCACATAAATGATGCTGCTGGATTTCTTTGGGGCTATTTTGCACCTGCAAAGGACAGCTCTGCCCCTCTGAGGGCAGATTTTATATATATATATATATGTAATACATACTGCAGACAGATAACCTCTCCACTCAGACATTATGCACAGTGGATTATTCAATATTCAATTGCAATATTCAAATGCAATATTCAATTGCAATATTGAAACCAGGCTGGAGATTCAGGCTGCCCTGCACTGATTATCCCAGGAGGAGCTGTGTCCTTCTTCTTTCACCCTGCTGGTTGCAAAGCATTTTTCCTGTGCTTTTTAGAATGAATCAACCACGCTGTTCAACCCCTGACACATCCAGCAGGGAAACTCTACTGGACCAATGGTCATGTGAAGACATCTCTTCAGGTCTTCTGCACAGTGCCTGGGACCAAGGATGGCTACCTGGGGCCAAACATTTTTAGAAATCCAACCACACATTTTTACATATCACAGCAGGCTCCATGTAAATGTTGCAGCTCTGGAGCCTGTTTTTGTATTATTGTCTAAAAACAGAGCAGGTGCTGCCTGTAGGATGAGGGTCTTCCAGTCTGAGACTGAAATCCTTCAAATCTGAGTCTTCGTGGCTCTTCCAAAAGCTCCTTGGGAGGTCAGGATGCTGTGTGTTTTCAAGGCAACTGAAGCATGTTTACTAGTTCATGGCATGATGTACCTGTTGTGCAGGTAAATAAATGATTTTAATAACTGGCCCAGCTACTTCCCTGTACATTAAAGGAAGGTGTGAAACTTATTTCTTTAATGAACTTTGTCATCATGTAAAGACAGCTATGACCCTATTTCCATGTGAACATAACAGTCTGCTTTTTAGCATATGCTCATCTTAAGATGTTTGTTCTGACATAGACTTGTCCTTCCCACACTGAAATGTCATTTCAGCCTCACAGTAGGGTCAAAAGAAAGCAAAACTACCTGTAAACCCAGAAATGCTGAATTGTCGTTGTGTACTAAGCCATCTTCTTTATCAGCTTAGTAGAAACTAATGACAAAATGGCACAAATTTTTCAGATATTTCACTCCTTCCAACAGCAGCTTTTTGCTTTGCAGTTATTGACCTGCCCAGCTGTCACCAGCACAGAATTATTTAAGTTTTTCAAAATGCCATTTGGATTTCACATCCATCCCTCCCCCACCGAGCCTTTTCAAAAATGCTCTTAAGTAAAGCAATATTTTGCCAAAATGGGAACCATATGATTTTCTCTGCAAGGCAACCAGTAAAAATTGCAGGGATGGTGCATGTGGTCAGTGAAACAGCAAAAAAGAAGGAGGAGGAATGAAAAAACATGAAAAAACAAGGAAACTGCAGAAAAGAGAAGGGACAAGGATTGTGCTGGTGTACTTGTTTGCCCTTTGCCAAGCAGAACCAGGAGGATGCAGGCACAATTCAAGCGTGCAGCCTGGGAAGGCCCTCTGAAATTCCTGGCCATGCAGTTTTCTGGTGCCTTGATAATTATGTGTTGTGGAACAGACTCTGCTGGGACATCACAGCAAGTCACAACATCTTTGAGCAACCCGTAATTTGCAACATTATGATGGTAATGCAGCTGCATGATGAAAAAGCTTTGTGGACCCACTGGTAAGAACTGATTCATTGCTGAACTCAGACATTTTCATTAAGGTTTAGATCAGGAAAACAATGTGTGGGTAACTGCTCCAGTCAACAGGAGTAAGAGGTGAAACTGTTGCTGCTGCAGAGAAATTTGATTGCTGAGTTACTGCCCAAAGCCTTTCATTCAGCAAATAATCAGCCAAGTTATTTGCTTTTTAGCGTTAAGCTGTTTCTCTTAGAAGAAATTAACTGTCCCCACAGAGCTGAAAAAATCAGAGTAGGGAGCAAATAATCAGATGGGCAAAAAAGCTGCAAACTGACCTAACTGCTAGGAAGATGCCTGTTTGCACCAGAGCTTTACATAAAAGGAAAGAAAGCTAATTCAAAGGTCTCTCTTTTCAGAGATGCAGTTTAACTGCATACTCTGGCCCTGCTGTAGCTCCTGTGAGGCACCCCACTAATATCTTCAACACTGAAGACTTCAGCCAAAATTTTACAGCAGTGGGATTTTCACAAAGGCATGCACAAAAATTAAATTCACACAGAAAGGAAAAAAAAAAAAAAAAAAAAAAGAGCCAAAACCCGCAACGTATGACTCCACATGATGTTTAAAATTCTTTCAGGGGCCCCCAGCATGCAAAAAGAAACAAGTCTGTAAGATCTGATCTGATCTGTACCTTGTTCAGCTCCCACGTTGCCTGGGGATGCAGTGAGAATTATGAACCTTGATGTTTCATTAAAAGATTAGCAGCAGCATCATCTGGCTGCACTGCAGAGCAAATGAAAGCTGAGATATTCCACGATGCTGAGATAAGAGCACGACTCCCCTGCCTGCCACGGGCAGCTGTGCTCTCCACAGCCTCCTCCACCAGGAGGGAGGGAATTTTTACAGTGTGAACCCAGTCCCTGATCAATGTCTGACACTAATGGTGCCTTAGGATTTTAGATTTTCTGTTGTTCATATATTTGTAATCCTGCAGTTCTTCAGTGTATAACTCTAAGTTCCATGTAGAGTGTTGGATGCTGCTTTCCCATTTTGGGCTGACACAACAATTCCTCTCCTGTCCTGGGAATCAAGGACACCTCACTGCCTCAGGACCCAGAAATGTAAACAGAAGTGAGCTGGGGAGAGAAACCTAGGGTAAATGACTTCATTACCTGAAGCTGTAATTGGAAGATTAACCCCCAATATGCAAATGGACCAAAATTATAAAAGTGTTTGTCCATTTTGGGTGTAGCCCCTGAGGGGGCTTCGTCTGCCCAAAATGGGCAACCACTTTTTATTCCCTTAATTTTGTCTGGTTTTAAGTAGTCCAAACAAGGCACCCATCTGGTACCCACACTGGAGGCTGCTCAGCTGCCTGAATCCTCAGTTCCTGCCACGCTGGTGAGCAGGGGAGGAGGAGAGGAGCTGCCCCAGCAGAGGAGCAGACCCCGAAGGATGCGGAGCTGTGGCTGGATGAGCTGCACGCTGAGAAGCCAGAGCTGTCCTGCAGAAGTGCTTCCAGCTGGCACCAGATAAAGCAGCCCTGTAGCTATTCTGATTTTCACAGGGGGGGTGGCTCTGAGCCAGGTGTTGGGTCTGAAGGGGCCTGAACCCAGCAAGTTGAGCATCAAGCCCTTAATGGTAAAGAGGAAAGCAAAGCAAAGGTGATTATCCAAGTTTAACTCAGAATACTGGGCCATAAAATGAGCTCTGTATAGCACTTAGCTGAAACAGAATACCTGAGGGATTATAAATCTCTTCCCTTGAATTGCAGCATGTTGGCATGGACAGCAAATGCTGTTGTGGAAGAGTTATTTCATTGCATGACAATTTAAATGAATGTTGTGGAAGCACTTACACATGTTTCTTTGGATGTTACCATTCCCTCTGCTTTGATAAGATGCAGGCAAAATAGCTTTCATAACTTTAAAAATCCCTTTTCACTCGTATTTTATATAAACCCTGTAAAATTGAGAGTACAATATGTTTCCTCACGGCAATCAATCACTCTTATACATGTCTGTGGATAGAAATACACAGAAACACCTGGTTTGCTATTCTGGGATCTCACATTTAGGCTGATATCTTGCCACCATTTTCCACCAGATTAATATCTTTTTTTTTAAACACACACACACATGTATATGTATGTTAGTATAAATATACTTAAATACATAAAATTGCCTGAAATTCCAATATCACTTTGGAATAAAATTAAAATATGAAAGCTACTGGTTTTTGGTTATCTATAACAGGGTTTGCTACAAGAAACAATAAGCTTCATAAAATATTTTTAAGAGTAAACCATTACTAGAATTAGTACATGCATTTGTTTTGGGCTTTTAGGAACTCATTTAGTATCTTATTTACTAATAAAACTGTGAATTTTATAAATTTCATCAATGAATGGCAAAACGGGGCTGAGGGATGAGCTGAGAGCCTCTCTCCTTCTGGCTGGCTTGATTTGAAATTTATCATTTATCTCAAAGAATTTAACCGTGCTATCAATAGAACTAGTCAAACTTCTTCTGAATAGTTTCCCTGATGGGAGACAGCTTTTTATTCTTTTTTTTTTTTTTTTTTTTTTGAGAAAAGATTTTCATAAATATATTTACATTTTTTAAAACGAAGATAGGGAGTGATTTGGTTAGCAAAATGTATGTTGGAAGGAAAAAAATGAAAACATTCTTGCTTTCATCTCCATTCTTCATGCTGAAGAGATGATCCTCTCCCACCTAATTCTAATCACAGTGTGAAGCACAGTTAGAGCCTCCAGGCTTCAGCTCATTCCCAAAGCCCACAAAAACCCTCCAAAAATCAGATACACCAACAGGACCTCTCCACCTCGTCCTCCTCTCCTGTCAGGCCACACAACTAGAAACTAAAAAAGTATTATTTTTTCTCTTTTAACCTAAAATTCCACTGGTACTTTGCACACAGAAGATTAATCTGTGATGAAAATTTTCTTTTGAGGGAAAAGAAATCTTGTGGGGTGCAGCCAAATCCAGTTCTTCAGCATTGCTGGTGTATGTTTTCCCATGAAGCTGGCAGCAAACCCTTTCTCTGCTTCTCAGATACACAGTATGCATTTTTCAGTAACCCATTTTTCAGCTTTTGGACTCCCAGGAAGACACAAAAAAATATCAGAACCAATTTTTCTTTTTCATTTTCCTCATAAGAAACGATGACATGGTCAGTATTCTTAATTAATGCATTACTTCACACTGCTTAGAAATTTGTATTCTCTCTAACAATGAGCTCAACACCACAAATTCACACAGGCACCAGGATTTTGTAAAATCCAGAAAATTAGAGTAAAATGAAAAAAGAAAACACCCAAATCAAACCAAAAGAAAACAAAGAACCAGCCCCAGAGATCTTCTGAACATAAAAAGCCATCTGTAAATTTAAAGATTAAATAATATGACTTATGACTAATTGAGCTTTGAAAGCCAGACTTTTCAGGTAAACAAAAAACAACCTTATTATAAAATACTTCTGCAATTAGGCATAAATAAGCAAATAAATGGTAATTTTGAGACGGCCAAAGCTCCAGAATACTCAGCAGGTCATGGTTCATAATTTTTCTCTTGTTGCCATCAACATTCTGCTGGAGGAACAGATGTTAAAGACATCATAACTTGTCAAGTACTGCTTGTTTGAGAGAAGCAAAATGTCCTCATCTATGCTGGATTTTATTTGGAGGTGCAAGTCGTCCCTGAGAACTGGCAAACTGAAACATGCCTGCAAAACCCATACATGTCAGACCTCAAGAAAAATGCAGTGAGAGAGTTTCCTTAACCTCTGAGGCTTGGTGGCACTTGGAAGTGAAATCCCAAACCCAGTTCTGAGCTAAGCTGAGGTCTTGTCTGAACGCAGCGTGGAAGGTAAATGCATCCTTGAATCCCATAACTTATTTGGTAATTTAGCCTTCTGTTTTCTCCCGTGAGAAGGACACTCAATTCAGCCTCCAATTTAACAAATGCATTGGCAATTTTGATTTTTTTTCAAAGATGGGGTGCGTTTGGTGCCTGATCTGCAAGAAATTAATTCCAGGAGTTTTCCATCCTTCCCCTGTCCTTCCTGAGGTCAACTGGTCACCTGGTATTTCTCCTTCCATACCATAGCAAGAATATCACAAAAATGAGGACAAAAACCTTCCTAGTGGAAGAGGTGCCTGTAAAAAAGTGTGAAAAGGTAGCCTGAATGTAATGGGATCTGTGGAGCTTGATGGGATGCACAGCTCAGTCAAGAATAGAAAAATGGAAGGATGGAGCAACCCAGGCACAAATCCCATGAGACACTCTAATGTAAAACTTCCAAGAATCAGTTTGCTTGTCTGTCAAGATGATTCAAGATAATTCTCTAGACTGAAGTGTTATAAAAATTACACTTTATTTTCTTAAATTCAGTTAAGGTCAAAGCTCTTTTTTTAAAGTTTGGTTTGAGGTGTTTTGTTTTTTAATTCATTTTCCTCAGCTCAAGGAGCATTAAAAAATAGTGCTCCATAAAGATTTTCCCTTCTAGGTCAGTGTCCAAAGTAAAAAAGAGCAGAAAACCAAAGATCTGCTTGATCCAAATTAAAAAAAAAAAAAAAAATCCTTCCTTGAAATGAATACTTGCCAAAAAACATTCTTTACCTAATAAATATTTTGTTAAATTCCAGGAAATAAAAAATTACATTTGGCAAATCTAGCCTCACTTTCTTAGAAGTTAAAAACCCCACTTTATTTCCTGTAACAAAATCTTCCTGTTAACCTGAAGAGTTTTATCATGGAATTATCAAAGGAAACATTTTGATATTCCTGATCAACCTTCCTCCCACATCAACCATCTCATCCCACATCATTCTCTCCCCCACCTTCACTCACAAACTCTTTCCTCAGTTTCATCCATAATAACATATGTGCTACTACTGGGAAATTATAGTTTTGGAGAATAAGAAAGAAGGAATGGGAAAGAAAAACAGAAGAAGCAATTAATAACAGAAATATTTATAAAGTTTATAATATGTTTTGAACCCACCCAGTGATATTTTGCACTGCCCATGAATGCTAGCTACTTAAGAGAAAATGAACATTAGGATGATTGTCCAAAGTCTCTTGAAGTCAACCTAAAGACTCCAAATTACTTCACTAGACACTGGATCAGGCTCTCTGGCATCTGGAGTTGGAAAGACTCATTGCTCTTTTTGCCAGTTCTGACAAAAGTTATTTGAATCAAATGTTGTACATCCAAGTGAACAGCAAATAACTGATCAGGAAAAAAAAAAAAAAAAAGGAAAGGATAGGTTTTCATTTAAATTGTATTGCTTAGGTTGTCTCCACAGATTTATATCATTCTTCATTTTGCCAAGTTGGCATTTATATTTGCTCAAATAGTGAGTGCATCCACTCACTGTTTGAGAGTTACGAAAGAATTAGAAACAGATTGGGGTTGTTTTAAATATTTAGAAATTTGCAAATCCAAAGACGTCACCAGCTACCCCAACTCTCTGTAGTTTTTCTCTCTTTATTTCCTGTAACACTGTCATGATGACAAACATGAGTCTGCCAGAATCTCTGCTAAAGCTCAGAACAGGATCGTGGGACTGCACCACAGCAGAGAAAACAGCTCCGTGCTACCTGATCTCCAGTGCATCATTAGCAGTTTTCTCATTATATGAAGAATGAAAGTGACTATTTTCTGTTTATATTAAACACACTGAGCCCTGTGAGAAACAGGTAGCAGGCATCTGCCTTCATCTCAGGACAACAAACAGTTTTTTTGCAGTGCAAAAGATCTCAGCGTCCTTTGGGGGTGAAGCCAAAATTTGGACTTCACCCTCATCCACAGGCATGTGAAACTGCCCCACTCGTGATCACACCAAGGGTACAAATCCTGCCCATCAAAGCCAGAAACACTTTGAGAAGTGTCACTGCACCAATTCAACACACTTTTTTAATTCCCAGCATCTCACAGGACTGCTCTGAACAGCCAAGAGGGAGATGTGGAAGCTTCAAGCAAAGATTCAGAAGTTTAAAAAGAAACCAAACAAGCCACCAAAGCAAGCACAAGGTTTTCCTGGCTGGCATTCACTAGGACACCTGCACAGCTTTGATCAGGGGTGTTTATGGGCTTATATTGGTTTCATGTTTGGCAAGAATTTGGCTGTGGCAGGGCTGAAACCCTGCATGACCACAGATCATTAATTTTAGCATTAGTCACAAAACAGAGTAGTGTGCTGTAAAGCATTATCAAGTTGATTTGGTTTAAGGTTTTCTGCGGGAAAGGAGGGTCTTGATCTTTCTAAAAATTGGTGATAAATTTTTTCCTGGTTTTTTTCAGCTTAAATATTCCCACTTTCAATCCATCTGATTTAGCATCTGTGTTTGAAAATAGTTGAAGACCCAGGCTATGTGCTGTCCACAAGAACATGATGTTGCTGGTGAAGGGCATCAGCCAGCATGGGGACTTCTGCTGTTGCACACACCTCAGATGAAGGAAAAGAGAGAAAGTTTTCAAAACACTTCCTAGCCTCATTTCCTTCACTGCATTCTTCTAGAAAAGGGAGTCTCACATTTGTTCAGAACTGCCCTATAAGCTACCCAATGTTTTGGGGGTGTCTGGGTGCTGCCCTGAGGCAGGGGGAGAAGAATCACACCTGGAAGGCTGCAGAGCTGTTTCCTGGCTGTCCTGAGCCCTCTGTTTATGGCTTTGCTGACTGTCAGCCCAGTGAAAGTTGCTTCCAGAGGCGGGGTGAGCCCTGCTCCAAGGTCCCTGAGGTACCCTGATGTGGTGGGAAGTCTCTGCAGGTGGACAACAAGGGCAGAGCTGCCAGCTGACACACGGCACAAACACTGGGTCAGCTCCTCCCAGGGCAGAGAGCTGCTGAGCAGTTTGCCCCAGCCTTGTGCACTTTGTGCACTCCCAAAACACATCCCCTCAGGGCTGCAGATGCTCCTTCCCTCTCCCAAGGCCTGTATTCAATGGATGTTTGCTTATCCTCCACACCTCGAAGGATTAAATGTGCTCCAAGGCACTTGAGCCCCTACCTGCCTTCTGCAGAGCATCCTTACGGAGCCAACCTAACTCAGCTCCCTCACCATCGTCTTTCTCCCACCTTCTGGTGGGCTGGTGAAATTCCAGGAGCACCTGAACTGGAAGTGGGAGCTGGGATGGCCTGAGTGAGCAGCGTGGGCTTGGATTCCTACCAGGAGGTGGAGCAGTGCCAGCACCCAAAAGCAGAAATCACAGCCAAGATATGTCCGTGCTGCAGCCAGAGGGAAAGTGGGAAAGCATTGCCTCCCTGGCTCCCAAATTTCCCTGGCTGCAACAGGAGAAGGGCTGAGACCCAAAGATTGAACTGAGTGGAGCTTGAGCCCTCTCCTGCTGTGCTGTGAGCGCTGACTTTGCATCTTTGGTGGAAAAATGCCATTTTTCCCTCTCCACTGTGTGCTGCCCAGGAGTTTCCCAGGAGGGAACCCCTACAACCATGTCAGCACCTGCTGGGACAGAAGAATGCTCTTAATCCCAGGCTCTGAGGGCTGACACTAAGTCACCCAAAGAAACAGAAGGAGGGAGCATGTCAGAAAACCAGGGTGCACTGGGAAAAAAACAGACTTGAACAGGATTAGGGGCAGGTTTAGCAGCAGGGTTGGTGAATCACTGTGTGCTTTCCATGCCAGAGCATGTTTAAGCATTAGATAAATTTTGCTAGTAGTGCACATGCCAGTTGCTGTTTGGTGCAGTGGAGTGGGAAAGTGGCACCTTCACAGCACCAACGAAAATACTGACATCCAGGGAAATGATCCTGTCTCCCTATCTCATCCAGAACCCTGTCCTGCAAGAAGAACTGGCACCTGGAGAAGAACCGTGGTGCTGAGTTAGTGAAAAACTAACTCAGGGTTATTTTGTCCTGCTGTCATGGCACGAGGGAAAGATTTCCTACTCAGAGATGGGAAAGAAAGAGCTGGAGAGAAAGTTCACTCAGAACTGGATGCTCAGACTGGATTCATACACCGCTTTATTTTTTTCTTTTTTCTTTTCAGGTCTGTAGGCTATGAGGGAGGGAAGGCAGAGCAGAGGGGAGGAGAGGTCAAAGAAGATCCCAGCAATGGTGAGTCACCAAGGGCTGACACTTATTTAGCAGGGAGCATGAATGTAATTACTGCAGAGGCAATAGCTGCTGTCAAACAGCGTGAGGCAGCGCGCTTTTCATCGAGCTCAGCAGGGTGAGCAGTAAAAGCTCAGCTGGGGAATATGGTTATACACTGACCTGCTCCCATCCTGCTTCCTCATGCTGCAGAGGGGGAGAAACACAGCCTGGCACCCGCAGGATGGGTGGATGTGTGCATGTCTGTCTGCTCACCTGCCTCCCCAGATCCTGACAGGCTCTCAAGGCAAGCCTCAAAAACAAAAAAAATATCCCAAAACAAAACAAAGACTGCTCATAATCCAGTCCAATTTAATAACTAAGAATTAAGCTGCTTCTCTTTTCCTTTGACCTGACTTGCTCAGAATCCAGTTGTTCTTGTCCTGAAAGCAGATGCCATCAGCCAGTGCCAGCCCTGTTTCCTGATGAGCCTGCTGCTCTTTCTCCCAGGGCTGGCAGGCTGGTGCTGTTGGGAGCCACATGGTAACAGGAACACCACCGAAACAAACATCCTTTGGGGCCCACAGGTGTACAAACCTCACACATGTACAAATCCACAAGAAATAGAAACGCCGTGTTCTGTCAGCGCTGGTTGACGCTGTTGCCTAGAGCCTGGTTTTCAAATAAACAGAGCATTTGTTTTCGTAGCTGGAAGTGTAAAGTGAGCCACAAAAGGATAAGGCCTAAGACTCCCTTTCTTGCTGGGTCACAAAAAATCTGTGCTCTTTGTGAGTTTGGCAGCAGATGCTGACATGGTGACTATGAAATGCAGAGATCAAAGAAGATGGCACAAACACACAACCTCCTCAAGAGAAAACAGGAGAAAACCGTCCTACCTCCCTTCTGCTTCACTCACATCTGTCTGCAGGACCAAATAGGCTTCCAGCCCCTGAGAATGCCTGTGTCAGCATCCCTCTTTAAATTATGAGCACCACCACCTCTCCAGTCAATGCCAAGACCTGTCAGCTTTAGAAATAAAACTGTTCTGTGAAAGAGCTTGCTGTTTTATTACTTCTTTGCCTGCTGTGACAAAATTCCCCTTCCTATTTACACAGTTTCTCATAAGCAGGTTGTTGAGGTGATGTGCTGCCCCTCTCTAATTCCTCTGCTCTCTGCACTTTTCACATTCTGGACCTCAAGACACGTCTCAAATATTAATCAGTGAGAGTGTCACTCTCCTAAGAGCTAGGCAGTTGAGAAGATGATGTTTGAGAGGGAATACTTGGAGGCAGACAAAATGGATGCTGCACAAGTACACTTAGACATTTATCCTCAATTCTTTCCTATATCCACAGCAATAAGAACCAACTGATAAAAAAATTGTCCTTTTGGTCCCTGTGTGTTCAGGTAACTCAAAGAAGGGTCTTCTAGGGCTCCTCCTAGGTTAGCTAAGCCTAGGTTACTACATTAACTTGCCTTTAGCAATTCTTTTTAAGCTGAAGTAACTCCAGATGTTCAAGCTAAGCACAGCATTTATTTAGAGCGTGATCCAAGGGCTGATGCTTTCAAAATGCTCTTAGGTTTGTATTAGTACTCTATAAAGAAAAAAACCCCAATCATCAGCTTCTTAGAAATCCATGCTATAGTGTAGGATATATATGCTGACTGCATGCAGACATTAAAATTTTTAGCAAGCTCCAAAGAGATCTCCAGGATCCTCTTGCCTTGCCAAGAGCCTCACCCAGCCATTTCTGCATGAGGCATAAAACTTCTACGTGAGCTATACTGTATCTTATTTTAAAAGATACTGATCTTGATTTAAAGATTGGAGAATTCCCCGTGCCTAGAAGGTAAGTTATTCTAAAAGGTAATTATGCTTTCCAAAAAGGGAGAAAAAAAAAAAAACCAAGGAAAAAAAAATCCAATGATAAAACACGTACAAAACCAAACCAAAAAAAGAAAGAAATCCCTTTATTACTTTTCTAAATCTGTCTAGCTTCAGCTTCCAAGTGTTGCATTGCATACTGCCATTTACTGTTTTAAGACTATTTTGTGTCAGAAATCTCTTCCCCATGTAGGTACTTGCATGATATAATTATGTCACCTCTTCATATTTCTGGATGAAGGAAGTAGATTTAGCTCCTTAAAGTTTCTCACTGTAATTCAGATTTTTTCCCAGCCTCAGATAGTTCCTGAAACTCTTTCCTGCACCCACTCAGATTTTCCAAAATCCACTGGGCTGTAGGATTAGGAGCAGTGCTCTGGTGCTACTCTTGTTTTACAGTCCTAATCCCACCTCCCCATGCCCATGGGTGCAAGGACCATATTTTCTGTCTTGATTACAGCATCACCCTGGGAACACTTGCTCACATGGGTTAGCCACCATACCTCAGCTCTGTCAGGAGTCAATCAGTTCCAGGTTCCAGCAGTCCCTGTTAAAATTCCACACATCACTTTTCCATTTAATTTTTTGGCTGTGTTGGATTTGGCTGCATGGAAAGATTCTCTGATTGTGAGAGTCTGTCAGCCCAAAGAAGTCACATGGATCTCCACAGGTTAATTCTCTCACCAGAAGTTCTTGTCACCTGAAGGTTGATGAAGGAGTTACTTTGCTTTTAATTTTGTTGTTATTGTTTTTATCTAACAACATTAATCAGCAGCATGTGTTTTCTGTCAAATATGCATTTCCTTGCTTTACTCATTATTAGCACTTGTAAACAAGGAACAGACCAGAAGGCAAGTTCAAGGAAGAGTTATATATTTAATATAAACCTTCTATTGATTTTTTCCTTTTTCCTTTTTTTCTGTTTGTTTTTTTTTTGGTTTGTTTTTCCTTTTTTTGTTTGTTTGTTTGTTTGTTTCCCACCATGAATTTTTGGTAGTTGTTGTTTAAAAAATATAACAATATTTTACCAGATATTGTCATCTACTTTGTCTCTGGGGAGTTCACAAGTTTTGCCAGGCTAGTAACAAATAAACTGATTTGGATAAGATATAAGAAAGAAGGATTGATCTTTATTTTCTTACCAACAGGACTGAGTACCAAATGGAGTATGTTTGTGAGCATGTGAAAGTATGAGTGAAAAACAATTATAATTCTTCTTACCAATTCTAATGCCACATGTTTGAAACCTCTAAACCTCTTTTTAGCCTCTTTTTTTTCTAAAAAAACATGTGGCATTTTTATCTAGATTTAATGACAATGAGAGTTCTAGCACACATTATCATTGCTCTTCCCCATATTGCTGATTTCAGAGTTAAGATTGAACTCAACCCTAACAGAGCTTCAACAAGACACTACAACCCTTCTGCCACCTGGAATTAGGCTTTAAAAAGTCACAGGAAAACATTTTAATTCACAAAATTCAGCACTGCTTGTCATCCAATGGCACTGACCTTCACAGGAACATCAGGTACAGTGGTTTCAGAACTTTGATCCTCAAGATCTCCCCTGACTTCTAGAATTTAATTCTCACCCAGAGGGAAACAGCAGATGTTTGAAGCCCCAGATTTAAGGCATTTGAGGATGTGGATACTCAATATGCTTGAGGTGAAAACAAAGTAAAACAGGGTCACTTTGGTTTTTTTTTGCTCTCATGTTCTGGTTTTACTGCCTCCATTTCCCCAGAGCTGTTTAATTGAAAATTGCTTCTCCAGCTTCACACTGGAAGAGCTGGTGAAGACATGTGCCCACTCAAGAACAGCTTTCCTGCTTTGTAGTGCCCAGTAGTTTCCATGCCAGAACTCCAGTGCAAAAGGAAAAGAGAAATTTCTCAAGGAAGATAGAGAAATACCTGATACAGTGATCTGGAACTGCAGCATCTGCTCTCACCAGGCTCCCAAATAATGTTCTCCTGGCTGAGGTCCTAGGGGACTGGACAGACAGAAATGTGGAGGAAGAGTGCTGGGTCATTGCAAAAATCAGTGTGGCAAGAAGAAGAGCTGATCACAGCAAGGCCGTCCCTCCCTTTCACCAAAATGTGTTGGGTGCTGAGTCTCAGTAACATTTCTGCCCATTTTCATTATTGAAACAAATCTTCTGGAGCTAGGAAAAGCTTGTTGGGTTGCTGGCTTGGAAAGCAGAGCAGTTAGGAACCCTGTGGAGCTTTCTCTGCAGGATGACCACATGTGGAAAATGACCAGATGCTGACCAACACTGACCTCTCTTCATGAAGCCATTTCTCAGAGCGGTTGAATGTATCAAAATAGAAGGAAACTTTTGGACCTTCTGCACAAAACCCTAAGAAATAAATTGCTTGGCATCCTTGGAAACATGCATCTCAGTGGAATTTGGAAGGAAGCTAGGGAGATGGCCCTGTTCTATCTATACATGCAAAAAAACCTCTTCTGCAAATATGTTTCATAAAATAAAATTGTGGTATAGCTTTAGCAGTTTCTCTTTGTGTTGATTAAAGAAGAAGTTTTAATTTTGACCACGTGGAATTTTGAAACATTCCAGGCCATCAAGACTTCAGTCTCAATAAATACACATAATGTCTCTGGCACCATTTGCAATAGATGACATAAAGCAGGTATTTTAAAATAGTCATCTTGAAGTGAAAATTAAAAGCGGGATATAAAATGTGAAGCTCTACTGAGGAAGGATTTGGAAGCCAAGCTAATCTCTGTTCAAATATTTATAAAATTGGAAGCAATAAATTCTATCTTCCCTCTCCTTCTAGTAGTGTGATTAAAGCGAGGAAAAAACCACCCATGAAATAATAACTTCAAGGCTGTTCTTCAAGGTTCACTCAGTCTTTCAGAAGTAAAAATCTTTGCAATACTCAAAGAATTTTTCTGGGCCACCTCTGGAACATCAGACAATCAGAATGGTTCATTCCTCCAATACAATTTTCTGTAAGGTACAAAGCAAAGGATTGACAGACATAGTGCAAAGCAAAGGATTGACAGACATAGTGTAAATCTTGCACATTTTGTGATGTTATGTGTTCTTTTTCTTACAAATTTTTGGTGAAAAGAGAATTTTATACCAAGACTAAGCATATATTCACACTTATCCAACATGCTTCATGGATGCAGGTGAATGATGGCTAATTCCATTAGGGCTGTAATCACTGTTCACACATCCCTCTTGTTTCAGCAATTTCTCCTCATGACTCTTCTTTGTCACAAAAAGATGAGGCCCCACGACCTAATTTGATTCTTGGAGCAGCAGATGGCCATCCCATCCTGATAATTCAAAACATCACGCTGTCAAAACACCTTTCCTTTTCTTCAGAACTCCTGAGAGGTTCTTTAGTGGCTCTCATGGCAGAAAATAAATGAGTTAAGACCAGATTGTGTCCAGATATCTCAGTCTGGGTTACCTAAGCATGATGCTATTGAACATGGTGAATGTTGAGGGGTCACTGGCAACCTCCCAGGCAGATGGAGCACAAAAAGCCTGGCACCACCCAATTCATCCAGAAATACCCTGCTTTCCTGCCATCATTTCTTATCAAAGAATGTTTGCCTTTAACTGAGGTGGGTGGGAGGGCAGCCCTTTGCTTTGCTGCTGTGAAATAACCCTCGTCCTAGTGCATGTTTTTGGTGGAACAAGATTGAGACGAGGCCTTGGATAAAAACGTTGGCCACATTTGTTTAATTTCATTTAAAGACGTGGCTTCAGCAGGCTGATGCAAGCAGAAATCTGGCATAAAGCAAGAGGATGGGTCTTGTACGAAGATTAGGGTACCTGAGGGAAGATGGGATCACTTGTGTTTGAGGAAGAGCTGTTTGAGCAGATGATCCTTGAGATAAAATGGTTTCAAGCATCATCTACTCCCCCTGCCAGAGAATTTGACAATTGTGCTGTGGCCTGTGCCAGACCACAGAAGCCAAGAGAGTCCAAAGATGAATGCAGCCCGAAGTTTCCCAGGGAACAGATATCAGCAGGATTTCTTTTCCAAGGTGAACTGATGTTGCAGATAACCAGCGTGGCTGACTTGCAAAGCACAAAGGAGAGAAACCAGCATAGTTTCTTGCAGCTGTCCATCCAAACAACTCTCAAACCCATGATTTTAATCCAACTTCCATCCATAACTTTACAGTCCCATAAATCAATCACCAAGGCTCTTTAATAGCAGTGAGAACATTGCAGGTATTTATGCAAGCTCCACTAAAATTAGTATTTTCCCAATGCTGCATTTGAAGCCATAGACACAGCTCCACAAATTTTTCACCAAGAAAAAATTTTGCCTTAAGAAATATTTTGAAGATGTGAACAGTGTTTCTAAAGTTTAAAGATTTCAAATGACCATGCAAATATAATGGAACCAAAAGTATTTGAGGGTGGGGTGGGAAATGGTATCAGAATTTTGATATATTTTTTTCAATTTAAATTGTATTTGTATTGTATTTTTTCTTAGTTTGCACATGTTTGTGCTCATAAATAAACACATGGTTAGAGTAATATTTAGATATGTCTGTGTGTTTATATATACCTACACGTGTACATATACACATCACACATGCATACCTCCATTAAATCATAACATGAACTATTTTATGGGAAAAATACTTAAATTGCTTTATCCTGATTTTAGAATCATTGAAAGTGTTCTGGTGCTTTTTATTTTTTAAAATAAAAGCATAAAGCTTCAAAGTGCAGTGAAAGTCTGGGAAGGAATGCACATGCAATTAAAACTGATCTTGCTTTTATTGCAGCTCTCATGGCAGAGAGAGGATTAAGCAGTTATCATTTATATACATCATTTGCAGCCAATAAACCTTAGGAATATTTATTATTTCACATAGCAAGAGCTCTGTGGTGTCTCACAGCCAGCATGTCACCATTCTGCTTTTACTAGAGGTTTTCCTCAAAGTCTACAAACAGCTGAAGCCCTTTAACCCCAAAGCACACAGACAGTGTTTAGTTTCAGCTGAAGGAAACATGAAGGAAGGAAGTCATAGGGCTTGGATGGTAATATTTCCCTGATCCACCCAAATACCCAAACAGCCACATCTTGTGCAAGAAATGGGAATGCCTCCATAATTATTAGGAATACTTAGCTTCAAGGACTTCCCTTCAGCTGAGGCACTGCAAGGACCAACTTCACTGCACTTTGGAAAGGATTAAACAGGAGAAAAAGAAGCACGGAACAGAAAAAATTATGACACTAGACCTCACTCTATCCAAGTAACATGTTACTTTTCCACAAGAGAACTAAAATGTGTAAGATCCTATTTTCCGGATTATCTTGTGTCATTTGACAACAAATATTATATTAAACTCTCATATCTCCCAAAATAGAGCAGACCTCTTGGAAGATGTTGATTTGCTTCAGATAACTTTATAAATGTATCTGCAGCTTCTGTGGAAGCTGCTTCTGACTGAAAATGTGGAGGGGATTGTAGGCAGATTTATTCTATACAGATAACATTCTTCCATCACCGGGGTACAACCCCTGGTACTGTTCAGCTTTTGGTTGGAGCCAACTCAGGCTCTTAAACTTTGTATTTTTGAAGTTCTTGGTCCATTCTGCCTTCTAGAGTCTTTTGACCACCTCACTCAGGAACTCATAATCCCTTACTTTTTTCTTTCCCATCAAAAAAAGAGCGAAAGGACTGGAAGCAGAACATACAAATCTCATCTCAAAATAGTCTTGAGGGTCTAAATGAGAATTTACTTAGATGAATGGCCCACAATAATAAAATTAAGCTAAAAAAAAAAGGGAAAAAAAAAGAAAAAAAAAAGCTGTGCCAAATAATTGAGTAATATACACAAGCTCCTGGAAGAAACCAACAGAAATCATTGTAGATAATAAAATTTTTTTTGATGATTAAATAATGGCATTGGTGCACTGGGGAGAATTAATAGTTATGAAGTGTCTTGTACCCAAAGATTGTCACTGATGTAGTTTCATGTGATTTTTATTTTTTATGTTCTCCAGGA
Source organism: Leucosticte australis (assembly GCA_025504685.1). NCBI lineage: Eukaryota > Metazoa > Chordata > Aves > Passeriformes > Fringillidae > Leucosticte > Leucosticte australis. Next base: position 2,324,512 of record JANIJU010000003.1, on the reverse strand, counting down.
CTGGAACATGAATGGTGGAGCAGGGTGAAACAGCTTGGGAAGAGCATCTGGACATCCCTTAGGCACAGCTCATTCTCAGAATGACTGGAAGTATGAGAAAACATTTTTCAGGTGGCCACCTCCTCCTTGACCCTGTCTAATGTCTTCAGAAACAATGAAGGTGGAAGAGTATGAAGTTTATAAAATCTGAAGGTGACAAAACAGGAATGAAACGAAACAACCCCAAAAAACAGCAGAGACAATGTTCTGAAATGGTCCAATGAGTGCAAATGTGATACTCTTTCCTCAGACAGGGACAAGCAGCAGGGCAAAATGGGGAGCAAACTGGCCCAGCAGCAGCTCTTCAGCTACACACCAAGGCTGGCTGGCTTGAAAAGCTGGACACAAACCAGAATTGTCAGAGCTGTGGGTAAAAAAAGCGATTTGAGTGCAACTTGATTCCACAAGCGCTGGGAAGTAACATGCCCTCTGTTTTACCCAGCACATACCTAACCAGTATGTGTTTCAAAAAATGTGTGCACTAAGTGTTTAAAATGCAGAGGAGGGCAATGGAATGGGAGAAAAAATCAAAAATCACAACCAGAAAAATGAACCTATAGGGAAAGATGCAAAAGCTGGCATGGTTTAGCCTGAAAAAAGAAGTTAAAAGAGGGAGTTATGAGAAAGCATTCATGAGGATTCTCTTTCAGGAAAAAAGGAGAATGCACCTCATAGATAATGTATGCAGTCTCCATCCCCTGATGGAGATGGAGATTTGTTTAATCTTAAAAACCAGATTAAACAAATAACTTTCTGAAATGACACAGTTATGGACGATTTGACTTTGACGTAGGGGTTGGACTACTTTACATCTAGAAGTGCTTTCCAGACCTATTTTTCAATGAATATATGAAGTATTTGAGCACTATCCAAGAGAAATAATGGATTGTTTACAAAGTCATCCTTATTCTGTAAAAGCTGATGAAACTCTATAACTGGAAGAATTAATGTACTCAAAACGATTTTTGTGTGTGAAACCGGTGAGGGGAAAGTATGCACTTCAAATCAGAGTTGTGTATGCCTTGTTGTGCTTCAACATTGAGCCTTTCACTAAATAGTTTTCTAGAAGGATACAGGTTGTCCTGGAAGAAATTTATGTAGAATTTACTGACTCTAAATCTAATCCAAGTTTGTCTTCATTGCCTGCACTGATCCGCATGTTTTTACTCCATCCCTCTAACGTAATTTCAGACTCAAGGTTATACCAATCCCCTAAAGCTATTAATCAGTTCCCAACTGCACTTAATCCATGCCAAACAAAAACATAACTATGTACCTACAATAATTTTTAGAGCCCTACCCCTCCCCTTACACTCAAAAGATTTTAAAAAAGAAATTAATGGAGACTTCTAACTCAAACATCTTCTAAAGCATGAAAAAAGCTACAGGGAAATCTGTGCAAAACCTTTGCAAATCTATAGATTCCAAAAATATAGTTCTTTTCATGCTATTAAAAAAAATTAAATCATCTTCCAGCTATAACATAGCTAAGATTTAAGGGTGAAAATTAAAATTTAAAGACAGCATCTACTAATAAATTTATAACAAAGAAGTAAATGTGACATCAAGTAACGGAAAGACCCTGCCAGATATCAAAATGTCCTCAGGAATTTCTTTGGAAACAAGTTTTTACTTTATAAGTACAAAACTTTAGGTCCCTTTTAATGGGTTCAGGTGTCACTTTGAGTTGTGTGAAATTTTAGTCAGTAATTTTTATGTGGATCTGAGAAAACAGAAGAAAATGTTGAAAGCTCTACATGTCAAAAAATCAATACATGAACTGGAATACTAGAAAAAATAATTAAGTCCAGTTCAAAGGCTCATCCCATATACTTTGGATGACTTAATGTATTTTACTTCAGTTGAAAAATGAAAAGCAACCTGAAAAACTGCAAAAATAAGAGGCCAAGTGACAAATGAATATAATCTTGCAGTATCAGAAATAAGGGCAGTTGCAAAATAATACTCCTCTTGATTTCTTTAGAAGCAGAATTCTCTATGTGTGCATAACACAGAGCAAAGATCTTATTTTCTATATCAGAATTGATACTGGTAAGAAGGCAACTTGCTAGGCACCACAATACAAATTTGAAATTAATTAATGATAACTTACAATATATGGTATTAAACTGAAATAAAAATGGATCCTAAACACCAATATTCCTCCAAAAGGGCAGTTTCTATCTCAGCTGAAGCCCACATACAATTCCTATTTTCTTACACAATTTCTTGAAAAAGATCCATAAAATGAAGCGTAATATCTTGCAAAATTACTTTTGCCAGTCACATCTGTGGCTAACTTCAAACTGTTCTTAATCCATCATGATGTATTTACAGATGGAAACAAAAGAATACCTCCTCTGGACAAAACTATTATAAGAATGACATGAAAAGTGTAATCTGAATGACTCTGAGTAGCTTTACAGGAAAATAAATTTCAATTTACAAGGTTGCAAGAAGGCATGAAAATGTGTAAACCCTCTGCCATACTACAGTTCTGTCATATTTTATCAGAAATAGTAGGTATACAGGCAGGCAGACAGGCAGAGAGACACTTTGCTGTTAGTTGTGAAAAGAGTGGCCACCCCATGACATCATTTCCACCTTTTCCAGGTGGAGATTGCTCCATTTTTGTTTGGAAAATTGCTGCCATGCCAGGGATCTGACAGCACAACAACCCAACAGTGTCACCCTGTCACAGACAGCCACACCTAGCAGGGTTTTAGTCTGGCCACCACCACCAAATGTGACAATGACAATCTTTTTTTAACAGGACTCTTAATTTCCCCAGGGTCTCCTGTTTGGGGATCGATTTTTGGTTAAACCCAAAAGTTACACTGTCAGTTATTTTATTTCACATGTTCCAGCTTGATTAAATCTAACATGAGTGTTTCTTACTGACTTTAACCAAAATCCCATTTGGTTATTCACAAACATTTTTTGGAAAACCATCATCTGGTGCATGTTCAGAGCATTCAAAGCAGCAGAGCTTTTGTTAGCAGAAGTTCCTTGCTCTGCTCTCAGACTTTGGAATTAGCTGAAGGATTCATAGGATTGAAGCTGAACATCTGCTCTCTGTCAGTCACACATCTGACGGGGGGGGAACAACTATAAATTAATCTATCCAGAATTGTCTGTAATTTATGATTCCTCAATTCTCCATTTCAAAAGGCAACATGCAACTAATTTATGATTTCTTTCATTTTCTTTGTCCTTCTCACTAACAATATTCATTCCTTTTCCAACTGCAATCCATAATCTGGCTTGTGGGAGACATGCCTTGCTAGCTAGGGGCAGGCAGGTTCCTGGTGGTCTGGTGGTACATGCAGAAAAGTAACCTAGTCGGAGCTCAAACCGCACTTCAGCTGCACACTTATTTTTCTCATTTGCAAAGCATTCCTGCAAAGCATTTAAACTCTTTTCAGATGCTTCCTCAGCTCTGTCACCAGAAGGTAGGATTTGTGTGTGCATAAGCACCCTTGAGAGGTGTTTTTGCCAGAGCTCAGACAGGTGAAACCAGAACAGTGCAAAGGCACAGCTTTGAGAACTTGGCCTTTATGCCACCTGCTTCAAATGTTTGCTGCTAATTTATCTGAAATAATATCACATCTTGGCCTTGGCCCTATGTTCTTGAAGCTGCAGCATGCTATCTCATCTATTCCCCAAAATGCACTTGTGACTAGAGAGCTTTTCAGTGCTTTCAGATCCCATTCCCAAATGAATGCTATAACCTAGTAACCTGAAACTGATTCCCAGCTAAGTGATTCTTGAAGTCTTGTCTACAAAGATGTCCCTTAAAATGCATACGTGACTGCTACCACCATTAGAAATTCCCAAAGAGTGACAGAATATCAGAGTTAAGGAGTTTGCTGCCAAAGATCTCAGAGTTTTTCATATCCACACAGAAGTGCACGTGCAGAAATAAAGATATTCATGCATGAATATATACAGACTGACTAACTGGGAATGTGGAGTGTGTGGCAGTCTTGGAGGCAGGACTGGTCTCTTGTAGCTCTGATTGGTGCTGTAAATCAGAAACAGAGGTGGATTTATTCCCTAACTCTGAACGGGAGGATTTAGTGACAGTGTTAAAGTTGACTTTATACTCACACAGCACCTTTCACTCTAAAGTAGGTTCCTTAATCTTGATTAAACCTCCCCACCCATGTCAGGACAAATATAACACAGGAAGTGTCCCTTGCAAGGTTTCTGCTGAGAGCAGGGGTGGCTCATGTCCCAGTGTGGAGAAGATAGATGCCTTATTCCTAGATAAAAGCTCAGCAAAGGGAAAAGTGGTTCAAGTGGTTGCTTTAAACATGAACAAGAGCTTGGTCTCTGGTCTCTTCAATCTTCCCACAGGCTGGGCCAAATTATTCTTCTTTCTTTATTTGATGACTTAATTCCCAAGGTGAATTTTCCAGCCCCTCAACTCCATCAATACCTTGGACTTACACTAGTGCAAGGAGGAGCAGCAAATGTGTCTCTCTCCACCCAGACACACCCTCCTACTGCAGTGGAAAACTGGATTTCCCTTCAAATCTTTGTCCACTTGTTGATACTGACTAAGAAGAAGGGAGTGAACTGTCTCCTCTTCCAAGCAGCTGTAAGCCTTAATTGGGGTCAGCAAGCAATAATTCACATATTTAACCTGTTTAAATTGCAAAAATAATTCAGCCACTCCGTCCAATAGCAAGAAGGGGCAAGGGAGAGGGAATGTCTACTAAACAAATCACAGTGTAGTGCAAGGAGGATTTCTTTGAGACCTGTTTGGAAGGAGTGCTAATAACCACACATTCAAAAATGTGTTGACATCACTCACAGCAAATGGGCAGTGTCCCAAGGTTTACCCCAGGGACAGCAGCTTGTTCCAATCAAGAGCAGAACAGCAGTGCAGAAAACAATGAAAAACATTCCCTCCTGTGGGATTCAGATCCAAGCTGGCTCATGAGCCATAACCACTGTGCAGGGATATTTGCTGTGAGAGGAGCTATCGTGCAGTGACCTGCAGGGAAGGCATTTTGTGCAGGGAACAAAGCAGAGCAAAATGCTGTGGTAAGTATGTCTAATGAGGTTTATCTCAATCCCAGCTCTCTCTTTCCCAAGCAGGATGACTCCAGGCCTACTGCACGTGCTGTACAAATAGCCTGCAAAACATTTTTTGCATAGAGATTTCCTTTTATTTCCCCTGTATTTTTTGACAATGTGTGCCATGATGGAGCCATTTGATTTGGAGACACTGCTGTGCAAAATGCATGCTGCAGGGTAAACACTCACTCGGGTCCTGGAAAGACACTTGTGGGTACACATCAAGTTCTTCTGTTGGGTGAACTTTCTCTGTGTATCACGTTTCAGTATATCACATAAAATAATAATCCATTTTTACCTGGAAAATGGATGGTGTTGATAACCTCAGGCATTAAAAATGGATGTGTAAAGTTCATCAGAAGACATAGAAGGACAAAGAGTTTGAAAAACACCACAACTGGAGGTGTAAAGCTTGAAACAAAAATTACATTTTGAGGTGTAATGGGGGTGTGGGGAGGGAAAGACATGCTTATTGACTGCTAAGGTGCCAGAACTGCACAAATAATGCAAAGTGGAGAAATTCTTGTGTGGAAATTCAAAGAAATTCAAAGTCATCAGACTGTTTTCCTGTTCTAAACATCCCACTGAAGAAAATTCCCTTTCTATTTTTATTTTTCTGCCTCTTCTACACAGAGGGTTGTAGAAAGCAATAGTGAGACTACAGATTCTAATTCTTTTTTTTTACAATTCTAATTTTTTTTGTGGGGGGGGGGT
>JANIJU010000003.1:2304318-2318574 GCA_025504685.1 Leucosticte australis | reverse complement strand
GGGAAGGGAAGGGAAGGGAAGGGAAGGGAAGGGAAGGGAAGGGAAGGGAAGGGAAGGGAAGGGAAAGAGGAAAAGAACCAGCTGAAGATATTGCAACTGAAGAAGAAATTTCATGTTGGTATCCTGTTCTTCTTCCCTTGATTCTTTGTGTTGTTCATGGACTTTTTAGTCCACTGAAGATGGTGGATCAGTATGTATTGGTTATAAATATTTATCAATATCTGTGTTGTTGTCTTTGCTAGTTAATAATGACATGGTCTTGAACAATGTGCTTGTCCATGCCACTAAAAATAAATACTCACTGTGAATCTTGTCCCTACACCTTGGCTACTTAGGGACATAATCTTGAGGTTATCAAAGATATTTCTTTGGAAACAGTTAAGGTGGAACCCCTCCACAGCAGTAGGGGTATAAACCAAAGTCACTGGGGTGGACAGTTGCAGAGGGAGATTAATTAAGCAGCCAATTCCCTGCCAGCAGCTTGGTGAGGGAGAATTCCCCTTGGAGGGCAACCAGTCCAGGATTTGTGAGACACAGGAATGATCTCTGAGTTGGGAAATCCTGAGGCATAAATGTTTGAGGGCTGACAGGTGACTAGGCAGAGGAGTAATTTCTCTGCTTTTCTGCCATCCCCCTAGCAGACAGCACCTTCTGTTGGCACAAAAACCTGTGTGTGTTTTCCTGCTTTTTGATTAAACCAAGGAGGCAGACTACTGTGTGTGACAGGAAGAAAACAAAACAAAACAAACAACAAACAAACACACGCGAAAAACAAACAAATAAAAATCATTAAAATCCAAAACATTCCTCACTTCATCAGGGAGAAGCAAGCACAACCCTGACTGTTTGCCAGGAGCTGAGTGTGACAGCACAGCCGCTTCTCAGCACATCTGTGTCCTAGGCAGGGATTCTCCACAGGGGACAGAAACACCCAGAAAAGAGGTCCAGGTCAGGGCTGAACAGAGGAAGAAGACAAGCCAGTGGAGAGGAACTTATTCTGGTTTCTCCAGTTGTATAGTACAAGCCACAGGATTGTGGTCCCATTGGTAAATGTGCGAGTGATACTGGGTGTGGACCAGCACCACTGTTTTACTTAGCTTGAGAGGGATTTCCCTGACTTCTAGAAATAGCAGTGGCCCTTTATTGCAAAACAATAAAACACAGCTCAGCGTGTGCTGAGACCACAGGTTGAGTCAGTCGGATGCCAGTGAGGAAACTCACCCTGAAATGAAATGTGGCCATCCACGCTTCCCTCAGCAGCATCACCGAGGGGCTAAACTGGTCTCTGACCAGACAAAAAGCTTTGAGAGGCATCTGAAACAAACAAAAAAAAAAAACCCAAAACCAAAAAACAACAACAACAAAAAAAAAAAAAAATGGAAAGACCCCCAAAATCTCCCAAAGGAAGCACTGAAATTCAGCTACTTCTATAAAAAACCAGGCATTTTTAATTGAAAGGGGGAAAAAAAAAAAAAAAGAGAAATGGATGTAATAAAACACTTTTGACATTTAGAAACATTGATTTGGAACAGAACATCTTGTTTTTTTATTATTGAGCCAAAACATTTAGTTTCTTAGATCAAGATGGAAAGAAGAAGGGAAAAGCTCTACAAGTCCTTAAATTAATATTTCTGCTACAGGTAAATATGATCTTTTCCTTCCAGCATGATTTTGCCAAAAATACAAGTTGGGTCATTCATGAGTCTTCTGTAAGGAGTTCAGTACAGATTTGGAAAAGTCTGAAGCTCTTTGTTACAGTGTTCATACCACCTTGCCTAAATTGTGATGATCATTCTCATAAAAAATGTTCCTAGAATAACCATTTTCTTCAAGTCCTCTTGTCTCCACCTCATTTTTTAAATTACAGGTTTTGCTATGCCAGGCTCCTCAAAGTGCTATTTGAATGTGTTAGTAGGCAAAAAAGAATTTAATTTCATAAATGAAAGTTAGGGCAAATCCAGCTAATTTGGAGATATCAGGATGAAATATTCCCATATTTATCCATCCAGCCTACAAAATGAAAACTCGTGGCTGTCATCCTGAAAACCACTGGTCTCCTCTCTCAATCAAAGCTGGGAGGTAAAGAAGGCAGGAGCTTAATCATCTTCATATTTTGCTAAAACCAGGTTTGTCTACTAAAATAAATGTAAAAATGCTCCCTTCATTAGAAGAGTATTATGCTTTTTGCTAGAGAGATTGTAGCCAAGCAACGTAGCCACAACATCATGTACGTAAATCACTACACTTTAATTTGACAGATATTTGTTTTTTGTACATGTTTCTTATGCAGCCTTATAGGGAGCAATGAGCATTTTATTTAGAACGGTTCCTGACCTGCACCTGTCTAGCCTCTTAGTAAACCTAAAACTGTATTTTACTTGCCCAGTAGATGAGGAATTTAGTGTTGATTTTATTCTTCTGGACCCTATGTCCATTTCTTCTAATTTTTACATTGTAGCATATGCAACAAAAAGTATATCCAAACAGAAAGGAAAAAATGAGCTTAATTAAGCATAATGATACAGGTAATTGTGAAATTAAACTAGGACCTACTAAATTAACCAAAACTATGCTGTCTTGGTTTTTCCCTAATAGTGTTTTGCAAGATGGAATATTGCCTGTTCACACAACCACTGTCCTTCAGGGCTGATCATAGGAAGATAGTTACTTGAACTTTGGATGTGTGGGAGAGACATGGAAGGTTGATTGTGGGGTTTTTTTTCTCTACAAAGTGATATGTAATTTTCTGGGAATATTGGATGGCTGACGATCAAATTTACTGGTGGCTAAAAAGATGACATAAAATTGCACCTTGCTAATTTAGCATAACACTCATTTTCCCTGAAAATGGCATAGTTTAATAATTGGCTTTCACCCAGACTTTGCTGAGCCACGATATGAAGAACAAAATAACAAGTGGAACAAAGAAATTATAATTAAGATCAGAACATTGTGAAAGCAGAAGAGACAGGAGAGACTGGGAAATTTTGGAAAATGTCATTTTCCTTTCATGCAGACCTTCACCTGAACCATTCCTTCTTGAATTATGAGTCTGCTGGAAGTAGGATGCACTGGCTGTGGAGTTTGCATTTAATCTCCACTCATCAGAATATCAAATTATGTGAAATAAATGCAGGGATCTTGTTGAGGAGAGTTTTGCCATATCTCCATTCAGGTCATTGAATTGTCCTGGGTCAGGGTTCTACAGAGTGGCTTTTGGGGAGCCTGTCCTCCTCCTGTGACAAACTGCACCCTCATTCTGCTTAAGCTGCATCATGCCTGACATGAGGAGCTCAAAGCAGCTGCTGCCCAGTGGAACAGGGACAGTTTTAGCAGGGGATGGCTAGAAATTAACATTGCTCTGCAACCAGAGGAGTCAATTTAGCTCCAAATCAGGGCAAACACTGCAGACGCATTCGCATGACTTGTGCTGATTAAATCTGACAAGCCTATCTGCATTACTGCAGTCTAATCTGTGATAGTGTTTGCATTTCAAAGGGAAAGATGGGCTGGAAGGAAAAGGAAGGAACTGATTCAGCACAGCACTCAAGCAGCTGCAATTACACTGATCACAAACATTGGGTTAAGCTTGTACCAAGTATTTTGCTGATGGGAGTAGAAGACTCACAAATACCCTTTTATTGTAGAGAAGAGGTTTCCACTTGCATCTCCTGGATCAGATGAGTAAGGAAAATGTGTGCTGATGTGGTCTCATGTACTTCAGCTGGCAACTGTTGCCATATGGCAATTGTACCAAGGATCTGAAGAAAGAGCAGTTTATAGCTGCTGAAAACCCACCCATAATGTCAACAAAACATTTGGCTGTCAAAATTTCTACTGTGAGAAACGCACAAAAGCATAAAGGTGAAAGATGGCAGGCAGAGAAAGATCCAAGCAGATGATAGCCACGTGGCAGGAGGTCAAAACCCACCATTCCATCTGCATCTTAGCAACATGTGGAGAGATTCCTGTACTAAAACACTTTGCAGGCATTGCAGTGAAAAGTGAAACACAGAAGCCAGTGATTTTGGTAGACAGCAAGGTACTAAATTTGGGGACTGCCTCTGAAAGAGCATAGAAAGACACTGTCTCTTTGGAGCTCTGTGAGCTTGATTTCCATCTTTTAGTTCTCCATTTACAGTGGGAAACATCTTCCTTTCCTCACATGGAATTTTTGACATAAAAAATTCTCCTATGTGTGACACTTGTTGTCTTGATTGGTGTGGGAAAATAAAACTTCAGCTTATGATCACTAAAGTCCATGGAGTAATTTTCTGGTCCCGAATATTTTAATGATGGCCTTTAGCTTGTAAATGCTTTTCTCAGACAAATCAGCACAAGAGCTTCACAAGCTGGAGGATCTCTTCCTAAATCCCACTTCACAAATTAACAGTTATTGTAATTGCCACTAAAATCATGAGCGCTGGACTACCTGTGAATAAAGGCCACAAACTGCACCCCTGCCAGCTTCCCTGCAGCCTGTGGTGCTAAGAAAACCAAGGAGGCAAAGCAGAGAGGCAAAACCACAAAGGAGTCATATAACAACTTCTATTATTGAATTTTAATTATTTCACTGTGTTTTATAGCTGGTTCTGGCATCAGTGGGAGATATCTGTAGTCACTTCCATCTTTTCAAGACAAAACAGCTTATATGTAAGTATAGTGGGTATTTAGCCTCTTCAATTTCAGTGAAGTAAAGCAAAACTGGAGTTGGGGCCACTGTTAAAGAAATTCGTTAAAAAACCACTATGAAACATAAGCAGATGTATGAAATGTAAACAGAAGTATGAAATAAGAAATCATGTTTCCCCTTATTAATAAGGGGAAATTAATTGAAGATTAAAATATATACTGGAATTGAAAAAAATAAAAAAGATATAAAAGGGACCCCCACCTTTTTTTTTTTAACAAGTAAAAGGTAAACTCAAGATTTGGAATAGCAGAATCAGCATCAGAGGGATGATGACGAATTAAAGAATTGGTCCATCATCTGTAGGAATGCACAAATTAAAGTTCTCATCTTTGCAGTCATTAACATGAATTATCTACCAAGACAGATCTCACAATCAGGTTGAGACTCTGGCTTCAGTTAGATTGACTCACCAGGCACCAAATGACTGGTGGTGCTTGCTGAAGTAAATGCTTTCCACAAATTTATGTGATGAAAGAATAACATATTTGTGGCCAAAATCCATGTGGTCCATTAAGACATAATTAGTTCAAAAGGACAAGAAAGTCTCAGAGTCCCTTACTGTGCCATTTTATCCTCTTCAGGTCTGCAATTCCTTCACTACCTTTAACAGTACTGAAAATACACTGCTGACCTCGTTAGCCTGGGTTTATAAAAGCTGGATCATAAACAGAGAGATGGGAATACTACAACAGCTTCATTGTACTCATTGTAATAAATGGAGCCTGTCTAGATAGGTACAGGAAAAATTAGTACCTGAACTCATTTCAGAGAGTTCAGGATTTCATATTTGGTACATCTGACCCCAGAAGTCTCATCTCCATTAAAAATAAAAACCTGCTGGACTTTGGTGTGTTAATAAGACATATTCCATACACACATTTACCTATAACCATATGTATGTGTCTGACCAAGGATTGCAGCGTGGTTAATCTTATTTATACAGATTGAGTATTAGGGACCAAAAAACTTTCTTCATTTGCAGGGAACCAAAACTTGACCAGTCTTCTGGCAAACTAGGAAATGCTGACTTGCTGGAGTGAGAACTGGAATTGCACCCTGACAGCCAGTCACTACCAAGCCTATCCTTAGGCAGTAACTACCTCTGTGACATCTTCATCACCTCAGTTTCAAAGCAGAAGCAAGGCCAGGGAAGCCCAGCTTACCCATTTCAGTGCTGATTTCTCTCTGAGCAGCACCTATCACTCCACTGCACTTTAGCTTGCCTCCAGCTGGCATTGCAGTGCAGCAACAGGAACCCACACAAGCATCAGTTCTTTGCTGAACAGGGCTGAGCCAAAACCAAACTCTCACAAATGGGAATTTTTCTGTCCAGTTCCTCTTGCCAGCACCAAGACAAGCCCGCTTCAATTTGTTACAATACATTTGGCCGCTTTCATTCCCCTGGTGCCTCCAGCAGAGACAGAAATAGGAAATAACTGATTAGAAAGCACCATGGAGAAGAGCCCCTCTTTACACTGGGATACAATAATCTACAGGATCATTGCTTCTGTTGGAGAGCTTCTGAGACTTTCCTTTGGCCCACACAACTTCAGCAGCTGATCATTCCCTTTACACAAACTACTGGCATGAAAACAAAGTGTGGCACTGACCTCAGTGCTGTGACATTACTTAAGTGAAAAGAAAAATTCAAAGCTACAGGGAGAAGGAGTCAAGGAAGCACCAGCTGTTGAAAGAACAAGGGATAACAGGTTAGTGAAGGTGTTGCCCTTTAAATGTTTAAGGCTTCTAGCACTGCAAACCACCACAGGTGGGCTGCAAGCCTTGCCTTGGTGTCCTGAGCAGTGTTTCTTGCCTTGACATAAAAATTGATATCTATTGGCCAAGCTGAAAAAACAAGCTGTGTCTTTCCTGGTCTCTTTGTCAGTGAAAAGGAAAGCCACAGAAATGTTGTGCTGGGGTGGCTGGTCCCTCAAATTCCAGTGTGCTGAGGTCACCTGTTAGTGTTGCAGCAAGTGGTCATCACCTGCATGGTGGTGATCCAGTCCTACAGAGGTACCACCACCTGGTCCTGGTGCCCTCACATCAGCTGACTCACTGAACAAAAGTGTCTCTAAGGCCAAAGTAAAGAGAGCTCAAAGCAGTCAAACACAGGGAGAAATAAATAAAAAAAAAAAGATAATCACAAGGTGAGAGACAAGAGGAGAAAGAAATAAAGTAGTTTGCACATTTATGTTTCAAGTCTTGAGTTTACGTTGATGTCATATGAAAACAGAAGGAAAGCAAAAGTTTTGCATCTTTTTAAAAACTGGTGGTCACAAGGAGGAGTTTGCCCCAGTAAGACAGGTAATGTACAATCTGAGAAATTCTCCCACTGTGTAAGGTTAATTTTGGAGAAGACTAGACGTGACGTTTAAAGAGTAAAATGTGTGTGTATCCGGGACTTGTCCTTGTCCTTGACTTATCCTTGAGGAGGACAGAGAGGCTCTTCAGCCCTGTGTCTGTGTCCCTGACATCTGTCTGAGAGAAAGTTCAAGCAGTTTTGGAAGAGATTCTCCATTAAAGTGGCATTTCCAGGTGTGTGGAAATCAGGAGAGACATTGCCTGACATTGTTATGCAATTAACTGCGTTAAATCATCAAGGTTTGAAAGGCCTCCTTTTAGAAACAAACTCTACTTCCCTCACGAGTACATAAATCTCCCTTTATTTATTTATTTGTCCCAGATGTTTCTTTTGGGAGACTTTCCTCCTCTTATATTTCGTTATTCTCCAGGAAAACCGGAATGTGAGAGCCCCTACCTACCAAGGGAGCCAAGCAGACGGAGGTCATGGAGTCACACCCAGGCACGGCAGAAAAAACTGGTTTTTGCTGCAGCAGAGCTCTCCTGGCTCCTTCCCCATCCTTGCAGAGCTGGGGCCACAGAAAAATCACCATAATCACCCCTCATCCATCCATCCCTGCTGTCCTTCCTCTGCCTCTCCTCCTCCTCCAAGCCCTCCACCCCTGGCTCAGGCAGCACTTAAGGACTCAGTTTCAGTCCTGTTTCTCCAGCTCTTTGTTAACCTCTGTGTTTCACTTGGAGGGAAAAAAAATTCCTTTGTGAAACCTGTAGGAAATGCTTGGCACTCTACTGAGTCCCTTGCACTTGGTGTTTTTTAATTCCTGAAGAGACTAGTGACGCTGCTGTGACTTTTCTGCATCTGCTGGAAGCAAATGCTTCTCACTATTCCCAGAAGGTAAAACAAACCCCAAAAAACCCCACCAAACCCATTCCCTAGTAGCTTTGGGAGGTTTTAAGAAATCTTTTTCTAGAAAGCTCAACTGATTAACAGTGGTACAAAGCTGGAAACAGCAGCCCAAGCTGTCTGAGGGCCCAGTTCGGGCCTGTGAAGGCCTCTGTGTAGCAGGTGGGCACCTACAATGATTATTTGTTTATTTATGTCTTTTTAAAGAAGTGTTTGTATATGCAACCTCCTCAGACCCCATCCTGAGATAGGAAGGGATTAGTCTTGTGCATCTTTGCCATCTCACAGGGCTCAATTTTATCATCACCTTATGAGGGAGGTATCCTGTCACCACATTCTTCCCACAGGCCCCGTCTTCCCTATCCTCCCTTCCACCCCTAAAAGGAAATAAAAATGTACAACCCTTTTTTTTTTTGCCTTACTGCAGTAAAATGGCCCTGCAAGCACCTGAAAGCCCCTTCACCCCAGTGTAAAAGAGCTCTCAGTGAAAAGCAGAAAGTGGCTGGAGGAAGCCATTAGCCAAGGCGCACAGTGAGCAGGAATCAATAGGTCTGTGCCTCAGTCTTGATGAGCACAATTTTCTCAAAGGAAGCACAGAAATTCCTTCTCATTGTCAGTGTTTTTTGGCTGGGTTTTGGTTCTTGGGGGCTGGTGGTTTTTTTATTTTGTTTTGGTTTTGTTTTGGGATTTTTTTGGTGTTTTTTTTTTGTTGTTGTTGTTGTTGTTGTTGTTTTTTAATTGCTTGTTCAGGGTTTTTTTTTTAATTAATTTTTTTGATATTTTGGTTCATTGGTTTTTTGGGGGATTTTCTGTTTAAAATTATTTTGGGGGGAGTTGCTTTTCTTTTCTGGGGTTTTTAAATTTTTTTTGGCTTTTTTTTTTTGTTTCCCTGGGTTTTTTGGTTTAGATTTTGTTTTGTTCTGGGGTTTTGGAAGAGTTTTCTGTTTGATTGTGTTTTTAGTTTTTTTTGCAGGAGTGTTTGATTTCGGTTTTTTTGGGGGGCATTTGGTTTTGAGGTTTTGGGGAGGGGGTTTGGGTTTTTTATTTGTTTGTGGGGGTTGTGGTTTTTTGGTTTGTTTTTTGGTTTTGTTTGTTTGTTTGTTTGTTGTTGTTGTTGTTGTTGTTGTTGTGTTTTGATTATTTTTTTTTTAACTCCAGGACTCCATTGCACTGTGATTTGCTGACTGCACAGTGGTGCCCTGTGTCTCTGCACCTGCCTGCTGTTGTGAAACCCAGGCTGTGATGGCAGTAAATGGAACAGCACGGGCCCTGGAGGCAGTTTCAAAGCACAAACTTGTTGCAGGAAAATGTAGGGACATGACCAAATTATTGCCTGGTTTTATTCAGTTTTATTCTCTTGTTTGTTGCTCTCTGGAAATTCTCTGAGGACAAAGCTGACGTGTCGAACAGCGTGGGAGGGTGTGAAAATTCAAAGTCTGGTTCAAAAGTGGCTGAAGTCTCCCTGTGACACTGGGTCCATAATGCTGGATCCATAATATGCAGCACTGCATTTCTCTCTGAAGTTAACAGAAACCCTTTGCCAGAGGCTGAAAATTCACATCTCCTGAACATTTGGGGAAAGATTTGCAGAGCTAAAACTCGAGGCAAGCGCACATAAAATTTGATAACTTGCTGTTTATTACTTCTGGTCAGCATTCAAAGAGACAATAACGAATAGTTTCAGAACAAAACAGTGAATGCCTGTAAAAAATATAAATATTATAAACGCAGTAAATAAATATTTAGAATGCTGCAAGCAATTGCAGGACACAAAGAAGCAGTAAAGCACTGGGGTTGCTGAAGTCTCGCATCAGACTGCTCTGATCAGTTGCTCTGAACTTCAAATAAGCCTGAAAATAATCATCTTCATGTTCTGCCAGATGCAAATAAACTGTCCTCTGATTTCTGGTCAGCACCCAGAACAATAAGTCTCAGATTATTTTCTTTCTCCACCCTTATTTCTTGCTTTTTTTTTTTCAAAGGGGAGTGATGGAAAGAAGGAGAGTCATTGGTGAGAGCAGCTTGACACTCTGCTGCAATTTACACATTTATCTCCTTGCCCTCCATCCCAGCTTTGAAGGATGAGACTTGGCAGGTTACCTCCCTTTAATATAACAAAAATAATAATAATAATATCACTACCACCTCCTACCTGCCAGGAACCACTTCCCTTTTCTACCAGAGGATGCTCACAGCCATTTGGACAAGTTCCTGGAGGAAGAAGAAATACATGGGGAACCAAAGTGGGTGGTGAAGCTCTGAGCTGCAAACAGGCAGTGGATGGGGGGTATTCAGGGTGTATTCTCCCCTGTGCATCCACCACTGGCCATTGTGAGAGGCAGAAGACCAGGTGTAAGGGTCTTTTTTCCACTTCCAGTACAGTTAACTTATCCAGCACTGACTGGGAGAGCTGCTCAGCCTTCAATCTCTGCCTCCTCCCACTTGGTTCTTCTGATGGCTCAGCTGTTTGGAGAGAAGGATGAATGCAGTTTTTTAATAGCTGGGTTCACACTGAATTCCTTTCACATTGCCAGGTCTCATTGCTGGATTTTTTCCTATTATTTTCTAGTCATGTTCCTCCATTCTTTCCATAAAAATCAATATGAGTTTCCCAATGTACTCTGCTTTTGTTTTACATCTTCTAGAGGCTGCAGAAGACAGTTGCTGGTCAAGGAGTGTGGGTGACAACTTGGTAAAAGGTTAAATTCATGTCTATACTTCAAGAAAAGCCAGCATGAGTCTCAACTCCAACCACTGAGAAAGCCATCACCAATTTAATATTTTGGGGATGTTCTAACAAGTGGCCTCAGAGCATTGATGTCTGACCAAGTGGAGTGTCCCCTGTCACTTCAGACAGCCCCAGAGGGCTCAGTCCAGGCTCTGAATTTGCCCATGTTGGCCTAAAGATTTTCTGGAAGGCAGCTGCTTTGCTGACTTTAGAGAGGGACTGAGGGCAAAGAGAGAGAAAGAGTAGCAAAACAGGATGGTTTACTCTATATCTCTGATAGTGATCATCAGAAAATCTTCTTTTGGCACTTCAGTCGCTTTTCATGAAGTCATTTGAAAAACAGCTGTTGCAGGAGGATGAAATTCCTTTTAATTAGTCTTGTGCAGAGGCAACTTGGGAAGAGAAACAAACCAGAAGGGCAGAGCACCTTCAGAAGTGATCACCCCTCCTCTGGCTTTTGATGGGTGTCACACTCCATCTGGAAGGTGGCTGTGGAGCATAAAGGAACAGGGAATTGAAATGACAATGCTCTGAATAAAAGGATGTTGTGTTAGCAACTTGATTTCAACTGACCTGTCAGTGACCCCAGCTTTGGTTTGAAACAGAAATCTTTACTGGTTTTAGGAGCAAAATCTGATCCACTAGAAGCTTGGACAGTTTGCTGATTCCCTTCCTAATCTCTTCCACGCAGAGAATGACCACGTTGTCGCAGGGCTGCTTATCACACACGCTGGTTATCCAACTAAACCAATTAATGATGAAGGAGACTTTCAGGAGTAAATGGAAGGGGTTGGGTATCCCAGGTTTCTCAGGGAGAATAAATGTTTTTTTCCTTTTTTTCAGGTTTTTCACTGAGTGGTTTTAATGAGCATCAAAAAATAAGAAACTTGCCTATAGATGAGACTCAGGTTGATGTTTTATTTTCTTCACACCTTTGGCTGTGGCTGCACCTCTCAAGGCACAGCTATGGAACAGAAATCCTTTATAACCTCCTGGGGAGGAAAGGAGCATGATCCAACCATCCCACTTGCATCTGAAATCTCACACAGGCTGAGGAGTATGGGATGAAACCTTTCTTCTGACTTACAGTGGCCAGGGGTGCTGATCTCTGTGGCTAAAGGCAGAGTGTTCAGAAGAAAAAGAAGTGTGGGCTCTCTGCTTACCACAGGCTCTCATTCTCCACCTGACAGTATAAACTAAGAACCTTCCTGTTCCTCAGTTTCTACATTTGTCCCTGTAGTTCAGCAACACCAGTGTCATTACCACAAAACCTTTGAGATCCCTGGATGAAAGCTTCCATCAAAGGAAGTAATTATGGTATTAAACTGTAACTGCACTGTCTAAATTATTAATAATAACAATAATAACAACAATAATAATATTTATCTCTTGCAAAAGAGGTTTACTTTAGAGCAACATTTTTGATCTGCTAGGTGTAATTACTAAACAAGATCCTACATGCCCTCATTCCCCCAAACTTGCCTTCCTCCTGCAATTATGCAATCCAGTTTCAGGCATAATTCTCCTTAAGGGGAGAATGGAGCAGAGGGAGTCCAACCGCTGCATGGAGTAGGAACAGAATTAGCTTTAGAAATCCTGTTGACAAGAACAGGACCACAGTGTCCTGTGTTTGCTTGTCATCAACCCATCCGGACACAAGCTGAGAACTTCAGCCCAGAGGTCAGGAAAACTCAGTGCTAGACATACATGAAGTCAACACGGAAGTAGCCACAGGGCCAGGTTGTCCTCATGTATTCTTGCCTTATTTCCCTGATGAAACAGGATATTGTAGCTCCCTGAGCTTTCCAATGCTCATCAGTTCAGAGGCTCTTGCTTTCTTTACTCCCAGCCACAGCCTGTCCATGCTGTGCTGCAGGCCTGAGCTGTAAGTTCTGCATGGGGCAGTCTGCAGAAGAAGCACTGCTGGGCATCAGTCCCATCCTGGAACCTGTTTGGAATAAGGAAACCCAAACAAAAGAGGTTTAATGATGACTGCAGCACTTTCCTACACGGAACAGTCCTGTTCAGATAAGCAGGGATGAGGAATGTGCTAATCACTGGTTAACATTGTTTATTTATGAAGACTTCACAATCCACCATGCTCACACCAATGCCCCTGGCAAAGGTTTGTGCCATGAGCCCAGAGCCACTGAGAATCTTTTGCTCTTTGCTTATTTGCAAACAAAAAAGCAACCTGGATTTACTGTCTGCTCTTTGTCTTTCGTTCAAGACACAGGGACTTCTTGGTTGGTCTTTTCCTTTGAAAAAAAAAAATAAATAAAAAAGAGGCAAAACACAGAGATCTAGCTTCAGAAGACTGAGTGTGTTCCTCATCAGTATCATCAGTATGAGGGTGGGTCTTCCATAAGTAAGTAATGATGAGAACATCTAAGACAGTTGTGTAAAAATCTCTAGTCTGTACTGTGTGGGTCCCCTCAAGGGCATCTGTCTAAAGCAAGAAATGCCAATTGTGGTGTCCCTGATGTCACAGCTCACCCCTTTGGCCTCAGAGAAGGCAGCTACTTGTGAGTCACAGAATCATAAAAATAGTTAATGTTGGAAAAGTCCTCTAAGATCATTGAGTCCACTGACCCAGAGCTGCCATGCTCATTGTTAAACCATGTCCCCAGGTGCCATGTCCACATGTTTTCTGGATGCTTCCAAGAATGGTGACTCCACCACTGCTTTGGGCAGCCTGCTGTAATGTCCGACCACCCTTTCAATAAAGCCATCTCTCCTAATATCCAATCTAAATCTGCCCTGGTGCAACTTGAGGCTGTTTCCTCTCATTCTGTCACTGGTAACCTCAAAGAGAGCAATCCCAACCTCACTGCCCTCTCCTGTCAAGAGCTGTGCAGAGCCACAAGGTCCCCCCTGAGCCTCCTTTTCTCCAGGCTGATCCCTTTTCCAGCTTCCATAGCCTCTTCTGGGGCTCCAGACCTTTCCCCAGCTCAGGTGACAAACCTAATCCTGGTGAGCACTTCTGGTATGACAAATGAGTATTTTCCAATTTAACATAATTCATCCCATGTTTGAACAGGAAGCAAAGGTGGGAAATCTTTTGCCTGTAGTGTCACGGACTGGAGAAGACTGTGACAGCATGGGCAGAATTCAGAGAGGAAGCCCTTGGCACCCTGGCACAAGAGAGAAGAAAATGCAAATTGGGCTATTGTTCCAGTCTCTCTTTGATAGATAAGTCAGAGGTGAAGTGAGCTGTATTTTTTTAAGAGACCAAGTGACCCAAAAAAAGCATGTAAGAATTGAACCCAAAAAAAGTATGTCAGAATTGCAACCTGCAGTGCATTATGCCAGGTCACACTTACCTGTGAAGCTAAATCAATTAGAAGGCCAAAAGCCATCCTTATATGTACAAAGGTATGCCTTTTGCAGAAGAGCCAGAATAGAGGCTGGGACACTTTAAAACCAGCATGGTATAATCTCTGCTTTATTAAGAAAAGAAGAGGAAGAAGAAGAAGAAGGAGAAGAAGAAGAAGAAGAAAAGAAGAAGAAGAAGAAGGAGAAGAAGAAGGAGAAGAAGAAGAAGAAGAAGAAGAAGAAGAAGAAGAAGGAGAAGAAGAAGAAGAAGAAGAAGAAGAAGAAGAAGAAGAAGAAGAAGAAGAAGAAGAAGAA
>JANIJU010000003.1:2286801-2300242 GCA_025504685.1 Leucosticte australis | reverse complement strand
GGCATTTTCTTTTCATAGTCACTCTCTCTGATAACAGAGTCCCACAGGTTTTGATGGATCTGCTGCTATCACATTGAACTCTGAGACTTTGGGGTGTCCCAGGGAGGCAGGGGCTGGGATTTCAAAGGAAAGGGTAGCCACACGTTCCAGCTGGGCTGCAGCCAGGATTTCAAAATCAAACTGAGCAGCACAAAGAATAATTCCTAAAAATGAGGAAATGTGGGTGCCTCTTTGGGGGCTTTAAGAAAAGTTGAGCTCTTTTGACACAAATCCAGTATGCAATTACAAAACACCTCACGGAATCAGCTGTCTGCTTAACCCCTTTAGGTTCCTCAGAAGGGAGAGAGGGAAATGTTTTCAATGACGCCCTTCAGTTTGCAAGTCATTGACTTTGTACACTTCTGGGGAGGAGTACAAGGGTTTGTTTCTTGCCATGGCAAAGAGTTAGGTAAGGTTTCAGGTGGCTACTAACAGATTTCATAAGTTTTTTTTTGTGGTTACCAACCTCAGTCAGGTCTGTCCCACATCATCCTGCATTAAAAACATCCCTAACTAGCTGCACTGTGGGTGTTTCTCTCAAACTAACCTGGTTCCAGTAGGTCAAAGCACATATGTCCAAATGCTGCTGTGACTACAATTTTCCTAAGCTAGCTACAGTTTATGGGTATTAAACTTTTATCAGGACATATTTTATAACTAAAATAGCCCAGCACTAGAAGGAAGTTGGAAACAAAGATCCACCCAGCTGGGAGCAGTCTGATTGCTTCCTAAAATAAAGACCAAAGCAAGAATAAGTGAATTTCCTCAGTTTTTCTCAGACAGAAGATTTCCAAATCACTATTCCAGCACTCACTGGGTCAGTAACAGTACATATACAATTGTAACAGCAGTTTCTCAGGATCCACGCTAATAAAAAGGATTATTTTATCAGACGTATTCTGAATTTTCCGAGTTTGTTAAGCCCTCTGACATCCTACAGAGGAAAAATTAATGCAAGTTTTATTTTGTGAAAGTGGAAACTTATTCAAAGTGCTAACCCAAAGGACAGTTAAGAGCTTGAAATACATGTAGAGTCTAAGTAGAGTGGGACAGCTTGGAAAAGGATAAATATAGGGTAGAAGTGATAGACACATATAAAATAATGAATGATGTAATGAAGCTGAGAGGGTAAGGGTTTCATCTGTGGCACAGTGGAGGAGCTGTGGGGGACACAGTGATCCCAGGCAGCCCACAAAGTGTATAAGGCAGCAATTTTAAAATAAAGACTGAAACAGAAAAAGAAGTGTGCTTTCAACTATCTCCTGCAAGGCAGGAAATTTGGAATCCATTGCCATGCAGTGCAGGGGAGGCTGAAAGGATAAAAGTCTTCCAAAGGGATTTTTACAAGTGCATAGATGTTAGTACCAGACTTAGTCTGGAGAGTTCTAGATCTGTTAAACCTCCAGACCTGGAAGATTACTGCATGCAGCAGGGAAAGGAGCACGTTGTGTGTTCCCAGAAAAAAAAGGAGTAAGTGCTGTAAGAGACAGACCTCCTGTCTGATCCAGCCAAGCAATCCTGGGAAAGGGAGAAGACACCAAACAGAAATAAGCATTGGCAGCAGCAAGCTTCTCTTCTATAATTCATATTTCCTCAGCATGGCAGTCCCCAGGCCTGGAGGTGCAGTAATTCTATCAGAACCACCACTACCAGCACGAAACCTGCTCTTCTTCTCGTCTGTGTTTGCCTCCACTTCATGCCAGGCTGAAAAGGTCTGTCCTGGGCTGTGGAGCAAGGGGGAATTTGGCCCTGTGTGCTTTATTGTTTCCTCTGAGGTCTGACATGGACAAATAACTGGCGTGGAGAGAAAAACCCCGACGTGTCCCTGCCAGGTTTAAATGTTGGGATTGCTCTCAGGGGCCTGATCCAAAACTCAGCAAAGTCAACAGCAAAAAAACTCCTTCAAGGAGTTTCAAACTCCTTTCAATGGGGCTGGTGATGGGTTTGTGCTAGACAGGAGGTCCCAGAAGACATCTCCCACAGACAGACGGACAGGGGAGCATGAGATGATTAGTAAGAGCGTTTCATTTTCCCTGTTAAGCAATGGTTTAATAAAAGCAGTTTTCACAAATATTTCACAATAACCAGTGGATGTTACACTGGTAGTTACACATTCAAAACAGCTCTGCAGGCATCAGCAGATGAAACTATTTGGCCAAGTGAATGGAGCTACAAACCAAAACAAACAGACCCTGGCTTCAAGCAGCAGCAACAATCTTGCCATTAATTCATGCTTTTTCATAATAAAATAACACCAGGCAACCCCAGAAAATCCATGCGAAGGCACCTGCCAGCTTCATCAGCAAATATCCTTTCAGACTGGGATTGCAGGGCAGGGCTTTCCCAGTGGGACTGTGCAGTCTAAGCGTGATAACCCAGGGGCTTCCTGCTTGTGTCCATTTATTGGGGTAAGGTATGGGGTGATGCAGGGCTATTGTCCCTTATTTGAACCCATAGACTTCAAGGCTCAAGAGATATTGGGGATACCTCTTGCTTTTCAGAGGTAGCAGGTGAAGGAGCCTGTGTCAGAGGCACCCGTGAGGAGGGCAGGGGTGCTTGAGACATGACTCAGCTGAAGAGATGGACCCTGGCATGCAGCATTTGTGAAGACAGCAGTGAATGTGCACAAGAACCAATCCTCACTGCTGGTCCTAACTTCCTGGCTTTGGAAATTTTTAGCATCACAAAAAGCTCAGAAAAAGTTTGGGACTGGGCACTGCAGCCCCTTCCTTCTTAGGTGTTGCATCTGGAGGTGCCCAGACCTCAAGCATCCACTCTCTCAACTGTTCACTCTCAAAAAAACCAACATGAAATAAAATTAATCTCTCCCAGACAAATAATGTTTGAGGGGTTTTTTTGTTTGGTTGGGTTTTCGGGGTTTTTTCGATTTGTTTTGTCTTTTATTCTAAAGCCCAGGACTCATGAAATCCTCCAATAAATTTGCTGTCAGGGTAGCAAGAGGATTTGTTACCAGAGTGAGTTTCTTTTTCTTTTTTTCTTTATTTCTTCTTTTTTTTTTTTTTCCTTCCCATCTTTTATTTTATTTTTATAAAGTATTCATGTTTATTTCTATGCCCTGGGGGTAAGCTCAACCCATTTGGCTGTTTAAGACAGCCACGGTCAAACTGAACAGTGCTGCATCTGTGATGGGGGAAAGAGGCATCTATTTACAGTGCTGGGGATGTAAATTTGGAAATACGCTTTTTATTTTTATTTTTAACCTGGAATGGAGCTAAGTATGGCTGCAGACATTTCTCCATTTAGACTGCGGGTCTTTCCAGTAATTATGGCTGAAACCCAAGTCCTGCTGACGTAAATGGGATTCTGTCCACTGACTTCAAGAGGAGCTAGACCAGGCCTAGCCTTGAGGAACACAGCCAAGACAAGGGAAAGCCTTCTGCTTTCCCCCCCAAGGAAAAACACTCTGAACTTACAGGATCTTAAGAAACACTCTGAACTATTCCTTCTCCTCCTACCTGCTGCTTTGGGATCATTTTAGGGTCTATCTACTCCCCTTCACCTGTAACACCTCCCAGTCCTCAATGCCTGTAATAAAACTTTTGGCAGCAAAACTCCTGGAGCTGTGCTAAAATTGGGCAGGATGCTGTCTGCCCTTCTGTGGCATCCACGCCACAGCTGCCTTGTCTTTCCTTTCCAGCTTTTTACTCTGAAAGTTTCTGAGGCCGACCAAAAATTAAAAATAAATAAACAAATAAATAAATTAGAGGGACCCACTGCTTACAATCTCATTTTCCAGTGCTTAAATTTTTCACAAATGTTTGCTCTGCTCACAAAAAAATAACACTTACAGTCAATTGGTGCCTAAGCTGGTTTCTTTGTTGATGCCAGGTGAGTTTTCCTAAGAGCCTCAGCAGGGAGGGAGGACCTTCAGCAGAGCAAGGCAAGGAGAGCAGGGTAATAGAAGTCATCCACCTTCCTGCCCAGCCCAATTAGCCCTGAGACACAGCACTAATTACCCTGGGTGAGGTGCCTTGCCAGCGTGCGTCTCTGTGAGCACACACCTCGCTGAGACCTCTAACAGAGGCTGCCAAGAGAGGCAAGCCTTGGCTCTGGAGGCAAAGGGGTTAATGGGAGGGCTGATCTGCAAGCTTGACAGTTCAGAGGAGCTGAGGATTTGGGATGTGAAGGAAATGTAGAAGGGGTGAGGGAGGCTAGATAGATGAGAGAGTTGAGAGCAAACTTGGTGTTTTTGTAGGAGTCCTGCCCCCTCTGATTTCTGCCTTTTCCCATTGCCACCTCCCAGATCCCTGCTGCAGGAAATGGGGCATGAGGTGTGAAGATTCCTTCTGGCAAGACTAATTTGAAGACCTTGGCAGAGCTTTGGGGAGCCATCAAGGTTTTCCAGCTATCTGCTGCCTCTAAGCTCCATGCGCCATTTTCCAGGCACAGCAATTAACCTCCTGACAGAATCAAAGCAAGCACCCTGCTCAGCCCATAGCCAAATCCAGACAGAGGCACATCCTGCTGTCCTGAGAACTCTGCTGGTTTCCAAACTTGCTGAGAAGAGGATTTCTGGAAGGGAAAGCCATTTCCAGAAAGTGACACAGTGGGATTCCAGATTGCTCTTTTGAAATCCTTTACAGCATTGAGATAAGCCTGGGAAATCTGCACTCCACGATAAGCCCATGCAAGCCTTCTCACAGCTGAAAGGTTTAGAGGTAGAACCATCTACCTCCATCATTCCACCAAAAGTTTTGCAAAGGTTAATCCAAAAATGAGAAAAAAAATGCATTGTGCTAAGCTTGTTTTTTCTTTCTCCTTTATCTGCCAGAGAAAGTCATCATCTCCTGAGAAACAAACACACCAATCTGAAAGCAAGAAGAGAAAAAAAAATACTTTTTACCATTTATTGGTCCCATTGACTCTTTCAGCACTGAAGAGCATGGAAGAGCAACTGAGAAGTTCAGCTGCATAGACAGTGAAATGTGGGACAGAGATGAAATTCTCCAAGAGATTGTGGAGGGCTGGGCTCAGGAAGGCCCAGGTGAAGCTGGAACTAAACCTGGAAAGAGGGAAAGAGCACCAGGATGTTCTAGAGCTTCATTAAACACGACAGGGAGGTCACAGGAGGTGTTTCCCCCACTGCCAACAGCACTGACAGACAGGTGACAGCCGTGGGGAGAAGCCTGAGGTACCCAACAGCTTTTCTGCCCCAGCTCCAAAGGGAGCCTCTCCTCCCAGCCCTCCAGGTGGATGGAGAGCAGGATGGGCACTGGGGAGCAAAGGCTCTGCCCTGGAAGGAAAGATCCTGCTCAGGGCCTGCTGAGGAGCCTGGAAATGCCCAGTTCTGTGGGACTTGATGGGATGGAGCGCAGGGTCCCCAGGGAATTGGCTGGGGGAGCTGCCAAGCCTCTGTCCATGACACTGGAAAAGTCCTGGCAGTCAGGTGAGACCCCAGGTGGCTGGAAAAAAAGGGAAATATTGGACCTGCCTTTGAAAAGGGTGGAAAGGAAGAGCCTGGGAACACCCAGCTGAATTCCCCTCTGTGCCTGGGGAGGTGATGGGACAGACCCTCTGGAAGCCCTGCTGAGGCTCCTGGAACTCAGGGAGGTACCATATTCATCTTTTGGGAAATCTGCCTTATCTTTACTGGGATTTACTTACAGTTCTGTGTGAGGCTGGGCACAGCTTGGGCCATTTGAGAAGTTTTGGTGCCAACCTCTGCAAACACACTGGGATAAAATGCTCTCCAAAGAAGGCAGTACAGATCAGTGGATGTGCCTCAAAGATAATTTCACTCATGGTGTGGTGTTCAGGAGAGCTGGTTGCAGGCTAAAGCAACAGCAGAACACATTCCCACAAAAAAAACCAAAAAAACCCACCCCCAGACGACAACAACAACAACAACAACAAAAACAAGAAAGCAACCAACCAAAAAAAAAACAAAACAAACCAAACAAAAAAAAAAAAACCCTGAACAAACCAAAACAAACAACAACAACAAAAAAAACACACAAAAAATTTACAACAGATTTATTTCTCAAGTTAAAACAATGCAAATTATTTTGCTGTCTACAAAGTGGTGTCTTCCAAGAGAGAAATAAGCCATTGAGAATCACCTTGCTCAGTCTACATAAGCCATTAACATGTCCTGGGATTTTCCATCCCTCTGGAGTAGCAGGATTGAAAGCAGAATTCTAAAGGCACTGCACCTTGTGTGTCTGACAGAGAGGCTGCAGAAGCTGCACCTTTGTAAAGTGGGAAATTTTAAATTAGTCAGGTAGGCAGCCAAAATTCTTATTCTTATGGTGGTCCACCTTGAGTAAATCCATTAGTCAGACAAGTCTGCTGCCATTTTCCACATCTTCTTGTTCTGCTTTGGATTTGCACCTGCTCATCAGAGATTCCAAGACCAGAATCTGGCCCTTCTAGCTGTCAGTATAGGTTCATAGGCTCATTTATTGTTTCATTGTGAACAAACTACTTGCAGAGCAAAAGCCAGGCTGTGTTTTTAATTTTGCCATCATATACCTGAATTATTGCCACTGCCTTTGTGGGCTAGAAAGTCAGAGCAAAATTTGGAGTGAAGTCTCAGAGGTGGTTTTGGGTGGGCCTGCTCTTTGTTGGCTTCTAGAGAAAGCAATAGTCAGGCTTAGGTTGGGAGAAGTAAAAAAATGTATATAAACCCACCATTGCTTCTCAGCTCAGAGACTGTCCATGGAATCCCAAACATCTGGAGCTCATTACCATGCTGGCCTCATTGGAATAATTGTTTAATTAACTGCCTTATCACTTTCTTTTTCTCTTCTCCCTTCTGTTTTCCTCACCACACAATTCCAGGATGCTGAACTCAGTTTGAAAAAAACCTCTCCAGAACTGAGCTTTGTCCAGGGGAATTTGGCCTGTAGGAAAATATTTCTATCCAGTCTTAAACAGACATTCTCAGTGCTTATAGCATCCCATCATCAGCAAGCTTCTTCTCCTTACAGAAAATAAAACTGTATTTTTCCCATCAGTTGATCACAAATTTTAAAGCAAGCAAGGTGAGAAAGACACAATTATTTGGCTTATGAATCCTTTATAATGTGTCTGTTCATATATATATATATATATATATATATATATATATATATATATATGTGTGTGTGTGTGTGTGTGTGTGTGTGTATAAATACATGTTTTTATACTTACAGGAACTTCCAAACCTAAATCCATGGTAAATCTAAGTTCCCACTTGAACAGAGCACCTTCCTTGAGTGGAGCATGGAGGCCATTCTCAGAAAAGCAGAAACTGAGTAATCCTGCCCAGAGTGAAAGCTGGAAGAGTCCAAAAGGCCACATTTACACCACCAGAGCTCCAAATAATACATGTCTCAGCAACACCAAATGGAGCATAACAATTTTTATTTATTTATTTATTTTATTGATTTTTTTTTTCTTTTTGGCTGCACTTAAAAAAAAAAAAAAAGAAAAAAAGGGAATGAGGATAAAATACTTTTTGTTGCATTATGACAGATGCAACAGCTGTAAGGGCGTGATGACACAACTTCTGTCTGGAGCAGCAGGCCAGAGCAGAGCAAAAACCTCAGCAATGTAAACAGAGACCTGGTGAAAAGCATATAGTTTCACAGACCCAGCAAAGCCAAGCCTCAAACTGCAGCACTTTCTGGAGCTTTCCTTTCCATCTGTCACCGTGGCAGACGGATGGTGTCTGTCTGTGCCCCGGGGGCTGTCTGCTGGCTCAGGACCCCCAGCTGCCACACAGAAGGGCCCAGGAGCCAAATGTGAACGTGCCTGTGCAGATCCATGCCCCTCCACCACCAGGTCCTGACACTCAGGAGAGATGAAATGCCTGAAATGGGAAAAATGACAGATCTCAGAATTCTCTACTTCGTCCTCCAGGCAGGTTGGTTTTTCAGTCTGCGAATTTGCGGACTTTTCAATCTGTCCAGAGTAAAACGCAGCTGGATGGTCGCTGCTTGCCATGGGTTTTTAGGTGGAAATAAAGCATTTTAGGGTTACTGTTCTGAATCAAGCTCCCTCAACACAGGGAGGGTGTTGAGAGCTGGGCCAGGGCCAGATTTTTGGTGAAGGAACAGCACCCAGCACACAGCTCCCTTCTGGACAGATCCATTCTCTGCGCTGCTTCCTGCAGATCCACACTGCCTAACCACCCCTCACCCTGCAGAGAGTGCAAATTGTTTATCAGACCAGGGAGGTTTTCCAGTGTCAAGCCTCAGAGCTGCCCTCAAATCTTAAATTTTGGTTGCCAGAAGGCGTATTAACCTTACTTATGTCAGTTATTATTGTCATACAATGAAATCATTATGTCATATTATTGTCATGTGATGAAATACATCCTTCAGGAGAGACCAAGACTGAATACTTTAAGCAAAGTCTGTTTATAGTGAGGAATTAAAGCTCAGACCCTGAGAAGGAAAATTGCAATGTAAACAAGCACAGAAACATCACCCAGCCACCACAATCTGGTTTAGAAGAGAGCTGATGAAAAACTGTCCTTTATCTTGTTAAGTTTCACTCCTGATTACTTTAATTTGGGCCTGCTGTGTCTGTAGAAATTACTGTCATCATTGTTAGTTATTATTGCTTTAATTCTGGGAAAGAATTTGAAAGAATTTGGACTAATCCCAAGGAAGTAAAATGTTCAAGGTCTGGCATGGCATCCCTTACAGGGATAAACCAGCTTATTCTTCAGCTGACAAAAAAAAGCAAGTAGCAGGTGTGAAAAAACATGACTGGTGTGGAAAGGGTAGAAATGGATGCTTCCTCTCCAAACAGATAGCTTGGAGATGTTGTTGTGAGATGATATTTGTAGCAAAGAAAAATGGAAGGTGTTTCTCCTGCAACACCTCAAAGTAAACTGCTGAACTCTTTGCAAATAGCTAGTGTAGAAATTAAGGATGATACTGCTGGGGATTAAAAAATAGGGAAAAAAAAAAAAGCAGCCCAGATAAATTTGAGTTTAAAAAAATCATCATGGATGAAACACACAGCTATTTGTTTAATATAAATATTATTATAATTATAAATATTAATAAAAATAAATCAGTGATAAAGTTGCCTGCCAAGTGATAACCTGATTCTTTTATGCTCTCCTAGGCTCACAGGCAGGATATCAGGCTGGACACAGACCCTTGGTTTGCTACATTTGCTGTCAATTTGAGTTTGATTTTAGGTCTGCAACCAAATCAGACAATAGGCTTGGTAAATGGACCCACAATTTCCACGTGCAACAAGCAACTGTGTGTTATACCTTAACTGTGAAGAAAAAAAAATTGTCAGTTTTCAGTCTCCCAAAAATTCAGCAGTTATGCCTTAGCATCCTTGGTGATGTAAATATTAATACCAGTATATGAATATATGAAGTAGCCCAGAATATTATATATAGGAATACCTATATTTAACACATTAACAGATGTAGGTCCTGAGGAAATTATGTTTTGCTCTCGTGGGCATAGTGCCAGCACTGCACACCTGAGCTGTGATCCTGTGCCCATTCACAGAACAAACTTCATTCAGCAGCTTCAAAGAACTACTTTTGCATTAAGCACGAGGATTCCTTCATTCTTTGAAAAGAAGCTGCTAAGCTAAAGTGTGTCTGCATCTCAGATTGATATTGAGCACATTGATAACTGATATATTTGAGAAAATACCCCTCTGCTGATGTGCTAATAAAACTTCAATCCAGCAAGGCACACATGCATCTGGTGGGTTAAAGAACTTGATTGCTGCCTCTTGATCTTCCAGAGTAGTCATAATTTCTTCCACCCAGACCTGTTGGCCCTTTTCCATTGCTGGGTGTAGCTCTAAGACTCTTGTTATTTTACATCAAAACTCTTTGAAACAAACATTATCTCCCTTTCTATAGCTGTAAAGTATTACTGAGCTCTGTTCCTAACAAGGGGCCTTAGTCACTGTTATCATCTTAGGTAAATAAATAATAATGTTATTAACAATGATGGGCCAATAAATTATATGTATTCAAAATAAATGTCTGAGGGCTTGAGATGTGGGTGTTTCCTAAAGTAGAGGAATTCTTGGCTGTGAGGGTATTTCCAGAGAGAGTTCTGATGCATCACTGCCTTGAAATGTCTTACTGCTCAAGACTCCTAATTTGGACTTTGGATGTATATGCATTACAGCTGACAGATAAAATATTATGCTTCAGGGTGCTCATTTTATTTTCTGAGTTTGGTTGCTTTTTTGGCTTTTTTTTTTGTTTGTTTGCTTGTTTTGTTTTGTTTGGGGTTTTGGCGGTTTTTTTGCTTTTTTTGTTTTCTTATTGTTTGTTATTTGTTTAACTATGTTATTTCTTTAGTTTTGTTATTTTCTTTTTTTTTTGTTGTTTTCTTTGTTTTGTTATTTGGGTTTTATTTGTTTGGTTTGGGTTGTTGTTTTTTTTTTTGTCATTGTTTCTCTTTTTTTTTAAACTATGCTTTCTCAGTGTCCTTATATCTTCTTTTTCCTTTATTTCCCCTCCTTTCAGGAACTGGGCAACACTGTTACCACTTATTCTGGAAATCTCTCTTATTAAAAATCATTAAACAAACCATACGTATTAGCATGTATAAATTGGTATTTTAAGTCCACTCCACTAAAGGTATCTGGGTAAAATAATTTTCCTTTTCAGAAGTTTGGAAGAACCAATTGCTTTTGGAAATATCTGGATTTACTTATGCAAAAGTACAGCCTGGAATACTGCACACCAATATATATAGCAGGAGTCCATTTAAAAACAAATAAAGAAACAACAAACTGCAAGCATATGTGTATTTGTAAACAACATTCTTTTCATGGAAATCACGGGTATTTTGTCAAGGAAGTAAGGATACCTACTAATTTTTGGATGAAAATTGGAAATGCTTCCATCCAAAATGGCACAAAAGCCCAGCACTGCTCCACAGCTCAGTGGGAGCAGCAATGCAGAATTTTTATGTTGTTATTTTGGGTGATGTGCTGCACTCCTCATCCAACTTGCATCCACCTGATGCACCACAGGCAATGACTTTTGTGGTGCCCAGAGACCTTCAGAAAACTGGGGAAAAAAAGGCATTTAGGTATAGTCTGGCTGAAAGGTGAAGACAAACCAAAAGTAGAGACACAGAGACTCGTGATCCTGTGAGAGCTTCCCCTCCTCTCAGAGTGTGAAATGGGACCCAATGCTAAATGTCACTGTGGCTTTAATTTCTGACACCTTTGCTGGCTGGAGTTGGAGCTGCTGAGTGCAACTGAGCAAGTGAGAACTGGAATGATGCCAAATGTTGACAGATTATTCCAGTCCCAGTCAAACAGAGTCCATGCAAATTCATTTTATGTTCCTGACTTGCTCAAAGCCTTTGTCCTCCAGTCTTTGCTCGTCTGGTTTCAGCTTTTCCATCAGTGTACAGGGGAGTTTCAGGAAGCTCTGGAAGAGTTACTGACTTTGTAAAAGTTATATCCCACAGAGATCTTCTGTGTGTTTGACAGAGACCAACCTTGCCTTGCCAGGATGCAGTGTGATTTACCCTTCAGTGGCATACAGCACTGCATCTTCAAATTAATTTCTAGCTGTACATCCATATTCCAAGTATATTTCTGAGTTGTTTCAAATCCAGACCTGTCAGAGCAGAGATATACCTCCAATCCTGTAATTTAGGCAAGGAATGTTGCAAATCAGTGAATGATCTAAAAATTATTCTTACTGCAATAGGACACTATAATAAATACATTTATCAACATATTCATTTATTTTTCTCTCTTAAAATTAAGCTTATGTCATAAAATTTCAATTTAAGATTTTTTTTTCATATTTTCTGTGAGTACCCATGAAATACTTTATGGCTCAAAACCCTCCCAACCCCTTGCTGGTGCCACATTCTCCCCATGACAGATCATTTTTCACCAGAAAGATGGTGCAGCATGGGAACAGCTCATCCAGAGAGGCTATAAAGTAGCTATTCCAGACACCATTCCAGACCCAGTTGGACAAAAGAAGGATATCCTGAGCTAGCAGTGGTGATAGTCTGATTTCCAGAGTTGGTTTGGAGCTGAGACACCCAGACCAACCTCTCTTTAATCATGTGAAATGCTGATGTGAGACTGGGTGGTAGCAGCTTCTGCAGCATTGTCAGTGGTGCTGACCAAATGCCCTGGTGGTGTTTAGATACTGAGATCACTGTAAAATCCTTTAAGTGACAGGTTGAGTGGATTAATTTTTCTCTGAGCCCCTCTTGCCAAATTGTGACTGTCAGTACTGGCATAGCAGATGTATGACAAAAACCCTGTAAAAGTCTCCCTGCTCCTCTTCCCCAGCACCCATTTTCTGCAGCAGGCTTTGAACTGGCACCACAAATGTTGATGCAAACTCTGGCAGGCAAAACTTCTCCTAGGCAGCTGTTGCAATATCTCAGTTGGATAGTCCTGAATTTAATGCTCTCCTTGGCTTTCTTTTCCCTGCTATTGCAATAACTCTCTCCTCCTAGGTTAATCCCTCCTTTTGGTTTGCATTTGAGAGTATTCCTCTTTTCCCAGAGAATGGTGAACCTGTTGGTGTCACTCAGGAAGGTTGTTTAATTTTCCACAATCCTTAGACCCCCAGGCAGAAAACTGAGTGTCCCTCTCCATTCACAGCACACAGGGGGAAGGATTTGGCAGCTCTTGGCCTCATCATGTAGCAACAACCTGGGAAAAGTGCTTTCAGGGGAGAGGCCACCTGCCAGAAGAGCAAAACAGAAGCAGCCCAGAATATTAAAACCATTTGTGACAGGACTGACACTTTCATTCTTTCCTTGAACATCTTCTTGTGCAGTCTGTATACATGGTTGGACCATGAGATACTTTCACAAGGCAAACAAAAACAGAGGCTTTTCCTGATGAAAGCAATTCAGAAACAGTCTGATTCCTCCAATTTGATTTTAACACTGGATAAATCAAATTATTTACCTTCTGGCATCAGAAGGTAATTTTCATGCTTTCCACTGTCGTGCCAGCATTGGAAATTAAAATATCAAACACCTAGCAATAATGAGGCAGTTTAACATCAACAGGACTGTGAATTTTTAGGAGAATCAGGAAAGGGCTTCCCATTCAGATACAGCAGAGGAAGCTGCCATGGGGATCAGTGATAAAACACTGAGGATAAAGGGCTGTACTTGAGAGAGAATTCCCTCTTATCTGCAGAAGCTGCTCTCTGAAGAATATTGGTACCTATTTTTAGTCTCAAAGTGCCAGTAGCACTTTCAGGCAACAAAAAATCATTGAAGACCTACTGTTTATACCAAGAGTAAAATTAAAAACAACAACAAAAAAAGCCCATTCACACAAAAATTGCAGTCAAAACAGTGAGCAATCAAGAGGGTGCAAAACTACAGAGAGGATGAGATTGAGATTGAGATTGAGATGAGATGAGATGAGATGAGATGAGATGAGATGAGATGAGATG
>JANIJU010000003.1:2254315-2286791 GCA_025504685.1 Leucosticte australis | reverse complement strand
TGAGATGAGATGAGATGAGATGAGATGAGATGAGATGAGATGAGATGAGATGAGATGAGATGAGATGAGAGGCTAGATCTCCTGACAAGCAACACAGAGTAGTTTGCAAGTCCTTACCTTTTTTTTCCTGTCCTCTACCCAGAAATTGGGTAGAATAAACCAGAATCTCACTCTCCTTGTCAGCCACTCTCAGTGATTGCCATTGTGTGCTGCCCTTTTTTTTTTTGGACTAACAGCACAGAAGGTGCTGTCCTTGCTCCATTTAGGGAGCAATCCAGAGCTGAATCCTCCAGCCAACAAAGCCAAGCTGTCAAAGGCAGTCTGGGTCCCATCTGGATTGATCTGGACACCACTGGACACACTGTGGTTTTTGTGGAGGGGAAGGGGGAGTAGAAGGCTTGGTCAGGTTTTTTGTAATTATTTTGGTACGCCTCTTCACATCCTCTCTTGGAATGGGAATGGAAAGAAAACTTATTGAAAAAAATAAGAACTTCTCTGAGGTGAGTTGCCACGAGAGAAAAGCTGGTCCTGCTGTTATTTCAGGCTTAAATGCTGAGGAGGGAAAGCTGCAGTTCTGTTTTCCACCTGCAGTTCAGGTTTTCTACCTAAGTCAGCACAGAATATGGATGTGCCCAAGACCAGAGAACACTGGAAAAAGCAACACTTG
Organism: Leucosticte australis; assembly: GCA_025504685.1. NCBI lineage: Eukaryota > Metazoa > Chordata > Aves > Passeriformes > Fringillidae > Leucosticte > Leucosticte australis. The sequence continues at coordinate 2,286,124 of JANIJU010000003.1, read as the reverse complement.
CCATCACTAAGTTCACTGCAGTGGTGTCAAAGATCAAGAGCTACCAGCCCAACATTCCACAGATGTGAACTAAGAGTTAGAGATTATTCAACCACGTACCAGCTGGTCTGTTAAGATGCCTTTGTTCCAAGTAGAAAACCAAGGGACTTGCACTGAGAATCACTGCAATTACATCAGCCTCTCAGCAAATGAAAAGTATCAGCATTTGGGACAGAGATCAATTGTACAGAGACAAAGTTAGGCAAGTCATGCTGAGGGCTGATGTCTGGGTCACAGAAAGTGGCACCTACAGGCCCCTGACCTCACACAGGGCAGCAGCAGCATCTGTTTGACTAAAAACTCAGCTGGCACTGTGACCTTGCCACCTTTTTAGCATTAGGCCATCACTGCTGTGACAAAGCTGTGTTTAACACTGTCTCTCTGCCTCTCCTCTGTGGTTTTCCTTCCTCTTTAAAGCACATTAAAAGAATTTTCTCCTCTAATATATAGGGGACAGAGCTTGCCTGTGTATAGATGACAAACCTTTGGTTCTCCTGAACAGAATTTTGCTCTGGCTACAGTGGTTTATTTCTTTCTCCATAGAGAGGTCTACAAACCTTGATTTCATCTTCCCCCTGCATCCTGCAGGCCCTCAGTAACCCCTGAACCATTTATTCTCCCCTCCTCATCCTCAGAGCTTCAAGTTAAGGCTTGGGTGCCCTAAAATACAGCCCTTGCTACTCCCTGGAGAGCAGAGAACCTCCAGCATTGCCTTATCACCCTGAAATCAGTCTGCACAGCAAGCTATCGGGGGAAATAAAACAAGTTTTAACCCGCTACAGGACAAAATTAAAAAACTAATACTAGATTTGGAAAACGGATAGGAGACAAAGCCATAACACACTTTTTTATCTGCCTGTGCCTGGACCTGCTCCCAGCCTCCTCCTGGCATTCCTTGGGGAAGTGCTGGTGAAACACATTCGCAGCTTGTTAGCACGGGGACCTGGTTCCTCAAGCTGGAGCTGTTCACCTGGGGCAAAACCTCTCAGCAGACACATCTCCCTCCTCCAGCACCCCACTCGGTAACCATCAGCTCCACGGGGGTTTCCCACAGCCCAGACCCTGCCTTACTGGCTCGTGTTTTTGGGCAGCAGCTCGGCGAGAGGGGCGCTGAAGGAAATTCTCATGCTGCGTTTGCCCGTGGAATGCAATTTTCATGCTGGGTGGCCAGGGCTGCTGCCACCCTGGCAGCCAGCAGATGAGCCGGTCACAGGCTGTAGACAAGTTTCTGTTTGGCAGAGCTGCCGCACAACAGGAGCTGAAACGCATCCCAGTTGGCACGTGGCATTTTCTGCAGCCTGTGGCTCTGAAACCGCTCCAGCAGCGACACTGAACCCACTGGTTCTGTAAGGAGCTCTGGTAAGACCAACCTGCCTCTTGGTGCTTTTAATTTGCCTCATTTCATTTGACAAAAGAGGTTAATTATGCTGACTCCCCTTTTCAGGTGGGAGCAGTGAGGAAAGCACAATTACCTTGTCCTGGAGTAGGACCCTGTCTTGTCTCCTCTCACCTCAGCACTGATTTGAAAGATTTCACTGCACCTCTGGAGCTATGTGCAGCTGAAAATATTTAAAATAAACACTGCCTTCCTCTTAGTCATCTGCCCTGACACGAGTGTGAGGAAGGAAGAGGTGAATAAAGAATGAAGAGACCTTCTTTGATGATATTTCTCACGTCTTACCTAACTCCTTTCAAAACAAAACTTCCCCAAAAAGTCACACATCTCCTCACACCTTGGCGGAGCAGGTTTTTGGTCAGGACATGTGAATGTGATGCAGGTGTCACACGCTCCTCTTGCCACCTGTGCTGACCTTAGGAATGGGGTCCTGACACTTAAAAAACCCCAATAAATGATGGAGACAAAGCTGTTGGGCAAGAGCAAAATGCAGCCTCTGGCTCTAGAGCATTTCCCTGTGGTCCAGGTGAGCTTGCAATGAGACATTTGGAGACATAAACCATCTCTTAATCTTTCTGCCAGTGTTTCAGTAGCTTTGGTTGTGACTAGGGAAAGGAAGTGACCACCAATTGCTGCTGGGGAGATATTCAGGGTCCCTGAGAAGTGGCTGGGCTCCAGATGCAAGCCAGCAAGTTATCCTCAGCAAAATATCATTGTAGGCTTTGTTGTATGACCAAAGAAATAATTTATATCCTCTGCAAGATTACAACCACCTCTATAAAAATAGCAACACAATTGTTGTGAAGGTTTTTTTTCAGAGAGATGCTATGCCACTCCTTGGAAGTGGGTCCATACTTTCAAAGTGCTTACAAAAGAAACCTCCAAACTCTACTTCCAGAAGGGTGAGGTGCCTAGGAACCAGCTTTCACAAGAAATAAGCCACATCTGGAAGAAAATCCAACAAAAGCCCACAAAACATGAATGAGCATAATAATTTTTTGCCTGATTTTCTTTTTTTTCCTTTTGTTTTGTCAGTTAATGTGACACAGTGTTGCCCTAAGCTCTCTGCCCAAGACCTGCCCTTCCAAGCTAGTCCATAAAATTCCAGTGAACTCATCTACTTTGACTACTAGTCCTGCAAAGCTGTGCTTGTTACCACACCACCCAGGCTGGGGAAGCACAGGTGTAACTCCCTCCCACTCTGGGACAGAATGCAGGGAAGTGTCTGGGAATGGCATTCCCAGCTGGAGAGCATAGTGAATTTTTTTACAGACACCCATCCTTTAAAATGACATGTTGTTTCCTTGGATTTTTAACTCCTGAAATGTTCCAGCTGAGGCTTTCTGGAAAAACAAAACAAAACAAACAAACAAAACAAAACAAACAAACAAAACAAAAAAAACCAACCAAACAAAAACCCAACAAAAACCCCACAAAACCAACAACAACAACAACAAAACCAACCCAAATCAAAACAAGAAACCCCAAACCAAAACCAAACCAAACCAAACCAAACCAAAACAACAACAAAAACAAAACAAAAACCCAACAAACAAACAAACAAACAAAAAAAAAAAAACCAAAAAAAACCCCAAACAAAACCCCAACCCCCACAAAAAAAAAAGTAAGACATCTGAAGCTGCAAATACATAAGGAGACATCCACCAGGCAAGTTAGGCAAACAGATTCATTGGCCTTTTTCCTTACTCTGGACTTGTAGGAGTTCCCAGGTTGGCACTTTTAGTATCTCAGTAATCACAGTTAATTCTGGGGCAGTGAACAGCAGTGCCTGGCAGCTGGGATGTGAGATATGGGGAGGCCCATTTATGCTGCAGGCCTGATCCACCATCTCTGCTTAGTAGTTAAACAGAAATATAGATCCTTTACTATTTCAGAAAGATGGGTTTGGATGTCAGATGAAATCTTATGCAGCTGCTTTTCCTTGGCTGCAAGATTTTCTGCTCTAAAGGACAGTGGTCCCTCACATTATAGGTGGAGAACTGAAGAGGCTGGCAGCATTTGTCTTGCATCACAAAACCATTTTTTTTTTTTTGAGGGCCACCAAAGTTTTCTGCCTTTCCAGGGTGTTAGAACGTGGTCATGCAGGGGAATGATGCTCCACATCGTTGCTGTGATATAAATTCTACCCCTAGCTCCTTCAAACAGCACATTTTTCACATTTCAGTAAGAAATATTACATTTCTTACCATTCTTTTGGTCTTTTGAGATGCCTTCACCTAGCTTCTTCCTGTTGCTGGATGACCTTAGTGTCATGAAGCAATCAGTGGTGTTTAGTGAATGATGCCTGCTGTGAAACATTTCTGGCCAAGTTTCTTTCTCCTACATTCCTGTTTCCCTGCCCTGACAACAGGAACTTTGTTAGTTGTTGGAAATATCTGCAGCCAGACTTGGCACATCACTTTACCCCTTCTTATCTCCTTTCAACATAAAGGTGGAACATACATGAAATGTGGTTTTGTCTCAGGGTTTTTTTTTGAAGGTGGTTAGATCTTGTTTTTATGTATTTTGAAATGAGCCACTTTAAAAATGCATCCATCAGATCCTTGAAAAGCCATCAGATATGAGATGGAAGACATCATTCAAGTGATCAGGCTGTTAGGATACTTAAAAAATGTGGGAAGAAGAGAGTAATGCCCAATTGCCACTGCAAACTTCACTTTCTCCCTCAGATATCACAGTTTTAGTCCTTTATGAAAAAGAGAACGCTAGTGGCCTTCGAGAGAAAAAGACATTTTCTTCCAGAGCACCAGTCTGTGTTTTTACAAATTGCAAGTGTGATCTGAAAGCGTGCTTCAGACACAGAATTCTTTTTTGATTCAAGGATCCCGAGTGCAGTTTTCAGCCTGTCACCCTTAGTCAGTGCAGAAGGCACAAACGTCTTTTCTTGCATCAGCTCTCCAATCTGCACCACACTCCTCAGAAAAAGCGACTGCTCACACTGCTTTGGATAGCACATCTTTCTTCCATTCCACTGCTGAGAGACAGGGGTTTATTGTGACAGCAACACTGTTTATCTTACCAGGATTATGCTGAAGCAAGTTTAATTGTATTAGCGTTAAAACATATCAGCGCTGGGAGTGACGCAATGTGTTTAGCATCAATATAAAGGTTGCTATGTTTTGTGCTTTCAGCTGGAACTGGGGCAGCAACCGGACACTGGGACATATGGAACACATTTTGGGTTTTATGTTCACGTCTCTCAAGGAGGATTTAGAGCACTTGCAAAGATTCTTTATGTGCTGCACGGCGGGCAGCGACAGTTTGTGTGTAGCTGATCGACGTTCCCTCCCCCTTCTCCCGAATCTGAATACTTGGGAATTCTTCAGAGGCTTGACAGCTCGTCCTAGCTTATAAACATTGTCCCATATCTGAGTTATAAGAGTAGCATGATGTATACTGCCCCTCGTCTGTGACTGTGGATGGGTGTTAGATACTCTGGGGTGAAACCGTGCGAAGAATCTGGATTTTATATCTGCCTCCTAGGGACTCCTTGATTAGCTACAGCCTTCACTGCTGAAGAGCTGCAAGCTCAGGAAGGCAAAACCTCTTTCTCACTCCCTCCTTTTTCCATGCTTAGAAAACCCCAAAGCTTTATTGGCCCTCCTCACTGATCTGTGCATCCTCTTTGATGGAACCATCAGAAAATACAAGGTGTCCAATTCCTGATGATTTGCACCTTACTTCCTATTCAGGCATTTGGAAACCTTTTGCTTTATTAATGTTGCCTTTTGGGTGTTTGGTTTTTTTTTTGGTGAGCTCCAGTCCAATTTTCCTCATTATTTAAGAGAATTACTCTTATTTGCAAATTAATATTCTTACAAACATGAAGCAGACACAGTGTCTGAGCCACACGAGTGCAGTGGGATATGTCTCCCACACACTCATGAATTTGAAAAGATGGGTCCCACTTACTCGATAGTCACGGAACATTTTGAGATTAGAGGTCACCAACGTCCTTCAACCTATCTTCTCCCTAGAGACAAGACAGAAATGAAAGTCTCAAGCAGCCTGAGAGAGAAATGCTGCACTATGGACTGAAATACAAGGAGCAGAAGTATTGTCCTTTGTCATCATTCCTATCTATGGTAGCTTTACCATCCTTTTGCAACAATGACCCTGAACTGTTGAAATTATCTTCCATTCTGCCTCCCTGAATGTTAATTTCACTGAAAGTTGAGTTTTTTGAACAAGAGCACAAGGCACCAGGGCATGAGAGCAGGGAGAGTGTGAGTGCAGCAGCCCCACTGAAGCAGTGGGTTCAGTCCCTTCAGAGGGAGATGGTTCAGCCCCCTCCTTTGTCATCTCTACACACACACTGAATACTTTTCTAGGCTGTATGTCCTACTCTGCTGCTAATTACTTCACTCAGCTTTGGGGAATGTTAATGAAAAACTATGGAGCTATAAGAAGTCAGACACATATGTTCTCCTTCTGTTTTATTTTGGGGTTTTTTTTGTGCTTTAAACTCAAAGAAGCTGTGAGTATCCATGTTTCCTTCAATGGAAGGCTCACAGAACCTGGTCTCATTTCCTTCCAGGGATGGGGCATCCACAGCTTCTCTGCTGTGCTGCCTCCTGACCTCCTCTCCCTCTCCCTCTCCCTCTCCCTCTCCCTCTCCCTCTCCCTCTCCCTCTCCTCTCCTCTCCTCATTCCTTCATCTGGACCTGCTCCAACAGCTCCATCCATGGGAGGTGTCACAAATCTCCTCTTTATTTTTCATGTGGCTTAGCACAGTTTGCAGGAGGATCTGCTCCTGAGATGAGACTGACTGTCCTGTAGCTCCTTGGGTCCTCCATATTTCCCTTTTTAAAAAATTGGGGGTTTTCTCCCCCTTTTCCATTTGGTGAGAGCTTCACCAGTTTCTTTCACCAGTTTTTCTTTCAACATGGTTTCTCAAATATCATGGATGGTGGCTTAGCCCTTGCACCTGCTGGTTTCCTGAGAACCTGTGAACACATCTCACCAGTTCCAATGGACTTCCAGTCATCCTCATGTTCCTTAAATGGTTTCAAACCTGATCTTTTCCTACAGTGGGCAGCTCCTCATTCTCCCAGTTCCTGCCTTTGAGTTCTGAGACTCAGGTGATGTGATTGGAACACTTCCTGGTGAAGGCAGGTTAAAAAAATCATTGAGTACCTCAGGCTTTTCCATGTCCCAGATAACTAGTTCTCCCTTTTTACCTCATGAGATTTTCCCAAGTCTTCCCTTTTTCCCTGATAAAAGCTTTCTTTGTTGCCCTTGAAGTCATTGGGCAGCTTTCCTAATCTGATCCCTGGCTTCTCAAACAACTTTTCTGTGCCCCTCCCAGGCTACCTGCCCTTGTTTCCACCCTCTGCAGACTTCATTTTTGCATTTCAATTCGTCCAGGAGCTCCTTGTTCATCCACACAGATCTCCTGGGATTTTTGCCTGCCTTCCTCTTCACTGGGCTGCATTGCTCCTGAACTCAGAGTAGATCCTTGAATGGCAACCTGTTTTCTTGGGCTGGTCTTCCCTGCTCAGGGCTTTATCCCATGGGACTGTACCAGACAGATCCCTGAAGAGGCCAAAAGCTGCTCTCCTGAAGTCCAGGGCAGTGAGTTTGCTGCAGACCCTCTGCACTGCCCTAATTTGAATTTGGAATTTGAATTTGGCTGGAATTTGAAGTCCAGCCTTTTACAGAATTGTAGAATTTCACGGCCACTGCGGCCAATGCTCCTCTTGAGCTTCACATTCCCCACTGGCCTCATGCTCACCAGCACACAGCAGCTCTCCTCGTTCCCTCTGTCAGGTGGAGAGGAAAATTGTCATCAACACTGTCCTGGGTGAGGGCAAATTTGGGAGAGAACCCCCAAAGGGGATCCTCTAGAAAGCAGGTTACATCGGCCCCTCTCCCAACTGGTTTGGGAGAAAATACCTCCGTTGGAGAAAAGTGGAAAAAACTGTTGACTAAGCAATAAAACCTAAACAATATTAAACAATAAAACCTCCTGCCGCTCCAAAAGAGAGACAAACTCAGAAAGTCCCCTCCGTGGGCTGTAGCTCAGCTCACTCAGTCTCTTATCAGTCCCTGTGGCACTGAAATTGCCACAGCCCAGGCCTGGCCCTGTGGGTCACAGGTGTGAGCTGCCGGTGCTCTTGTGGTGTTCAGTCTGGAGAAGGTCTAAACAGGTCCAAAGAAAAGGGGAAAAAAACCCCCCAGTCCAGGGAACTTCTTTGCCTCAGCTAGCTAAAACTAACTAAAAGCAAAGGAGAGCTCTGTCCTGCTGTCTGTCCATCCACAGACATCACGGTCCAGGAGCAGGAATGTGGAGGTGTGAGTGCAGTTTCTGAGAAGAAACACCGTGCTTCTTCTCTCCTCCTTCACTCTTGGAACAAGTGTTAAAGGTGCAAAACTTATTATTCAGCAAAACCAGAACAGATGACTGGGGGTACAAGCACCGTACAGTCAAACCAGGACAAGCACATTCCTGGAATCTCCTGGTTCATTTATGTCCTGTTCTGCTGCCTGTCCAACAGACACCAGGGTGGCTGGAGCTCCCCATGAACATGAACATGAACATGAACATGAACATGAACATGAACATGAACATGAACAGGAGGCTCCTGATTTTTGTCCAGAGTGGGCCTCACCTGCTGGCTGCAGGTGGAGAGGCCTGTGGCAGGCCCCACTGCAGTGTCACCCGTCCCTCACCCTCCTTCAATCCTGACCCTGGTCAGCTCTGGCTTGGCTCCTCATCCATCCCCAGTCCAGCTGGTCCCTGGCATGCAGGGAGACACCTCCTCCTCATCCCGGTCCTTCCTGGAGATCCCTTATCCTTCCTTATCCAACAATCCAGCCATAGGATGCAGATCACAGCCTCTCTAACTCCAGTTTCTGTTCCCTGTGCTGTGTCTGTTTATGCAGAGGCATTTCGGTTTGGCTCCCCATGAAGTGATTTGCTGTCTGCACTGGCTGGAATTCCTTTGTGCTGCTCTTCAGGTGCTCTCCTGCTGTCCTGCAATGCCTCTCCAGTCTCTGGACACATCAAACTGACAGGAGTCTGTTTGATTTAGGTTCCCCTCTCCCAACAATCTTAATTTAAAGCCATTTTCTCCAGCTTGGCATCTTAATATTTCCCTCTGGCATCTCCCTCCATGCAGGCCAAGCCTCCACTCTCAAGGGCTTTTTTAGGAAACATGTGGCTAAAGTAGGGAAAGAGAGAAATTTAGGATTTAAGGGTAACAAACTGTCTTTATGTCCCTTATAGAAGGGGTAGAAAATCAAACATATACTTTAGCACAAGAGCCAGTCAGAATATTTTCCCCAGTAGAAATGTACAGTTTTTGGCAGCTGAAGCTTTTAAACTGGAAACATCTTATCAGAAAGCCAGAATATTTCAACAGAGAAATATTACTCATAGATTTCACAATCTATTTACCTCCTCCAATAATCCTCCCTAGCCTAGGCTGCAGGGCCAGGGTATATCATTGTCATTCCTTATTTCAATGTCATCCCTTTCTTTTTCAAAGGTAGCCTTTAAAAATAGCTTCACCATTTCTCAAATAGGTTCCAAACTGCAGTGGAGTGACAAGAGGACAAGCTTTTCTTGAGTTTTATTTTAGCTGTGAAGTTCCCCTTTCTTTCACATCTCTCCTATTTTTGTCACATTCAACTGTAGCTGGAGAAAGCCACCGAGAAAAAGCAGAAGCTGCAGACTCACCCCCAAGTCTGAAAGGTGGTGGAAGTCATTACTTCTGCTCTAATAAAAAGAGTCACATAACTCCTTCTGCTCACAAACCCAGCCTGAAAGGTCAGATATTGTTTTACCCTGCAGAGGAGCTTGCCCATGGACCCCAAGTTCAGAGTCCCAGCCCTTCCCTCTCTTTTACAGATCCCTTTTCACCACTGAATGGTGAGTTCTGTAAAAGCCACAAAGTTCCAAGCTATATGTAGCATAAGGCAGCTGTTTGTCCCAAAATCCCACTGAGCTGACTACAGCAACACACAAATTACAAGCTTTACCTAGCAGCAGATAACCCACCAAGCAATTTCTGGCTTTGAGCTATGGGAGTCAGTGGGGCTCACTCTTGCAGCTGCCTGCACTTGATTCAGTTCTATTTTTGAGCCCTCTTTTAATTTTGGGGCCCTTGGGTCAGAATTGCCCGGGGTGAGAAAAGGCAAAGGAAAACAGGGGCCGCATTTCACTTCACTGCAGTGACTTTGTCTTTACAGTTAAGCATCCAGCTAACTCCTACCCAAATATCTTGGTTTTGAATTCAAAATTATGCACATAAAATGCCCTTCCTTAAACCCAGAGATGGGCTAAACAGGAAGTGTGGGTTACTATTTAGCTGCATACCCTTTCTTTTTTTTTTTTCCTGTATTTTGTGTTAAGTTGTGTAAGACCCTAAATATCCTTGAAATAAGATGACAAAGGCTTCACATTTTTTTCCAGTATTGGAAGTTGTCTAAGCAACAGAGACCTCACAGTACAAAGTGGAACAGGCTCTAGACCACCATTAACAACCTGAGTTTTGACTGTAGATTCCCATTTATTTCATTAAAATTTTGACTCACAAGCGGAGCGTGGCTCCACACAGCCCAGCAGAGACTGGGCAGAGATCCCAATTTCTCTGAGGATCATTCTAGTTGAGCTGATCACATCACAGTCTCCAATGCCACACAGATTGAAAAGGCTGGATCCTGAAGCAGTAATGGCCAAGCTCTTTTTGTTGTTATTTATGAGCCAGGAAGCACTCAGGGGCCCTGATGTTTCCAATTGTTAGACTGGGAAGTCTAGAATGGTAAAATGTCTCACTTTTACTGCTCTTCAGACATTAATGATGGATAAATTTTGATGGAGAGACCTCTTTCAGTAAGACCAGGGCACCTCTCTGTAACTAACTTTCTCTTCTTACACGTGAAAAGCTCCAAGGAGACTCAGAACCCCTCCAGGACTTTCATCACATTTGCTTCAGGACAGGCACAAAAGCCTTCCTGACACACCTGAGGGGCTGAAGGTAGACCTCAATCTCACATTACTCAGCCTCCTGCTTGGGTTTTTGCACCCTGAGTTTCGTGGTGCTCAAAAAGACAAAGAGGCAGCAAAGGGAAAACATTTCTGTGGCTGAGTGTGGCTTTTGCTCCAAAAATACACTAAGCAGCTGGATGCCACAGGCATGCAAATGAGCAAGGGCTCAGTTTGCATTTGAACATTGAGAAATACACTTGATGCCATTTCACCTGTCACCAAGACACTGCTGTCCCCAGGAACAAAGTCTAGCAAGGCAGTAATTTGTGTGTTGGAGTGACAAACCCTTCTTGTGTGCAGTACAGCTTTGGGAAGACCAAGCCAATCTGGCAGTTCTGGCATGTTTACTGCTTTTTTTGGGTGTTGGCTCTTCTACCAGTGTTTTCCTGTGTGTTGGAGGTGTAGCTCAGGAATTTTTACTGCCCCAGAAAGTCACCAAGTGGTGCTGAGATGGGTCCTGAAACCCTGAAAGAAGAAACACAAGCCATGGACAAGCTGCTTCTTTTCTTTGTTGCTTGATCACAAGAAGAACAGAAAATTATTTCATTTTGTATGAGCAGGGCCTTGCTTTGCCACTATTTACCCCACCTTACTTCCCTTAGATGTTTTAAAGAAAAAGAATGAACTCCTCTTGGTGTGGGGACTCTCTGGCATTGAGAATTGCTACAGTTTGGGGTTTTGGTGTCTCTTATACTACCCCTAAGGAAATATATGTGTATGGCACCCTGCATAAACCCAGCAGAGCTGGAGAGAGTCAAGCAGACACCAGAGCAAGCCCTGCATGTCTGGCAGCAAGAACCTGCACCTGCACCAAATTGAGACCGGGTTGTTAGGCTTCACTGTGTGAGCAAAGGTGCAGAATCTGATCAAAAGGGGGAAATCAAGTTGTTTGTCTGTGGTTGCACAGACAAAGCTGCAGCAAAGCCAGATCGCTCTTGTCTGAGTTCATACTTCGATCATTTCCCCACAGGGCCATCCTTCCCCCAGCAAACAGCTTCCACAGAGCTCACACCATGCACACAAGGATATTTATCACCAGACAGGATAATAAAACACTCGCAGAAAGGCTGAATTCCAGACTTGATTACAAGGAAAACCAAGAGCTCTCATGAATGCTGAATATTTCACATTGCATTATCACAGCTTTTTAGGGACAGCTTTCCCCTAAAAGGAAAGCTTGTGGCCACACAGGGATTTGGGATGAGAAATGGCAGAAACACTGGCTCATTATTTATTTTTTTGGCTCTCCAGCATTTCTGCATCACCAGATGTTAGGCTTGTCTAAACTCAAATGCCCAAAACTAAATGGACACAAGCCTACCAAGCACTGCCCTTAGCCCCTCACCCCTCTTTGTGGAGCCTACATCTGCTCAAATCTACAGGTACAAAGGGTACAACAAGTCCAAGAGAGCAGCAGCAGATGTGACAAAGCTTCTCATATTTCTTTAATGTGAAGAATCAAGTGGGTTCTGAGATGCAGGTTCCTCAGAGATGCAGCAGGTAGAAGTGAGGGTGCTGGCAGGATATTTTCTTTGTGGAAAAAGCTTCCTGTGAAGAAACAGGTCTCATCAACCTGGAAACAAGGTCATGGTTTTGAGGCATATTAGTTGAGTATATCACTACAAGCACTGACATGCAAGGGAAAGTAACAGGTCAGGACAGGTACAAGGTCTCACCCCTGCTGAAATCAATTAATAAAGTCACTGTATGGCCAGGCCTGTTTACAGCAGCCAGAAATCCAGTTTCAGAGTTCCAGGCAAATCTCTACAGTGGGAGAAGGAGGAAAAAAAAAAAAGAAAGAGATCACTAAATGATATGATACAACATATTTCCTTAAAATGCTTCAACGTGGAAAGACTGGCTGAGGTTTCCATGAGGAGTTAGTAAATCTCTCAGCAAATAACCAAGGTAGCAGAAGCAAAATTAAAACATGCCAGGGGCAACCAACAGGTTTTTAATTGGTTTGGTTTGGTTTGGTTGTTTTTTTTCCTTCCTTTAATTCCACTCTCTCATTTCACTCTGTGTTAGGCAACTCGTTATCTAATTTGAAGCAGGCACAATACCTTAGAGTCTCCTCACTTTGCACATTGCATGTTTAGACCATCTTCTCCATGTGATATATCTTTTTTTTTTTTTTTTTTTTTGTCTCCCTGCATTGTTTTGGCTGCCAGAGCAGAAATCCTTTGCCTCTGATTTCCAGAAAATCTGGGATCCCTCTCTCTGCTTGAAGCCAGTTGAAGCAGCTGCTGCCCTGACTGCAACATCAAGAGGGCAGAAGCCCTCAGAATCAAAGGTGACTTTGCAAGAAACATCTGAAAACGTTTTAGGCACGATTTTCAAAGAATCAGAGGAAGTCTTTTAAGTTCTCAAGTGACTTACCTTGAAATTACATGAAAATACACCTGTGTATGCTGCAGAATGCCTTCCCCTTCTGGAAACACCAGGATGTTTCCTCTGGACTAAAAGAGCAGCTGCAAACAGAGGGTGAGCTGGAAGGTCATGCATATCCAACCCCTCCACCTGCTCTGTTTTAGAGGTTCCTCCACCTGTGGCAAGGGTCTGGGGTAGGTGTAACTCACCTGGGACCTGGTCCAGGTCTCATGGAGGCAATGAGAGCTTTCCACTGGCTTTTATAGGCTTTGGATCCAGCCCAGGCTGGGGAAGCTGGGAGGTATAGGTTAAAATATCCCCCCCTGCATTTCCTTTTACACACATAGAGTAATTCCCTTCTCTGTAGCTGGTTTCAGTAAGAGTTTTGTGGGGTTTTTTGGTTTTATTTTTGTTAGGTTTTGGTTTGTTTTTTTTTTTTTTTTTAAATCAAGCTCTCTTGCATGCAGTTACTACCCCAAGGCTAGAGCAAGGCTTTGAAAATCTACACTTGTGGGGTTTTGGACTTACTGTTAGGTACAGTTTATCTGATTTTTATCTTGGAGCTCTTATTAAATCCCGTGCCATCCTCACAGAGTTAGAAACCCTCCTGATTTCAGGGAGGTGAGAGTTCCCTTGCCCCAAGCCAAGCTGAAAACCACAGACACTACGAGGGGCTGCTCCCAGGAGATGCCTCTGACTCTAAAACAAGGCCTGAGCCTCTAAACCTTATTTTGCCCCCAGCTTCTGCAAAGCACTCTCTGCTGAGCCCTAACAAGATCCTTCCTTGCACAGGAATTGGCTGTGCTGGTTGGTTTATTTAGGCTTGTGTTTATAGAGTGTGACAGAACTGGGATGAGGATGATAATTGGGTTTGACACAGCATGAGCAGAAAATGTGCAGAAGAAAGGAGTGCCTCAGATGAGATTCATCTTGAGTTTATCTAGAGACAAGGAAACTGCTGTATGAGATTTCCTCTGCCTTATGGCCAGCAGGACTTGCTACAAGCTTGTAATATCTCTCCTCACAAAGTGATCTGGATTAAGAGCATGTTTGTTCAGGTGTCTGTTGCTGCAGCTTAGAAACCAAGGCACAAACTAAAAAAAAAAAAAAAAAAAAAAAAAACAAAAACAAACAAAAAAACTAAAAAAACCCCAACCAAATCACATTATTTAAATGAGAGGGGGGAGTCATGGGCAGTTTTTCAAGAATATCTGGGAGATGCCAGGCCAGGCCCCTGTGAGGTCAAGCCTTACCTCCACATCAGAGGGCATTTTCCAGCTTCTTCCCTGGCACCATCTGCAGGACCAGGCTGGAAGTGGCTCTTCCTGCCTCCAGGTAAAACCAGTCACCATGACCTGAGAGAGGAATAAAGCCAGTGAAATGCAGATCATTCATGTTTGGGAGCCTGCCTGCCTTCCAAAGGATGGGTCTGTGGGTAGCTTTACATGAATACTGCAAACTCTGCTCCATTGCAAAGTTCTCATGCTGAAAAATCAGCTTAGGTCCCTCTCTTCTAAAGAAATTCTGGTTTAAAAAATGAGTTGGCAGCTTTAAAACAGAAGATTCTTTTTTTCTCTTTTTCTTTTTCTTTTTTTTTTCTCTTTTTACCTTTTCCTTTTCCTTTTCCTTTTCCTTTTCCTTTTCCTTTTCTTTTCCTTTTTCTTTCTTTTTTTCCTTTTCTGCACTTGTGGAAGGCTCTGTAAATTGATTGAAAAAGCTGACTGAAGAAATTAAGACACCTTTAGAGGGTCCTAGAGCTCTGTGTCTGCTCTGTGGATTCTGCTCTGTATATTCAGCCTTCTTTTTCCAGGCTGAGCTGCTGACATATTACACAGCATAGCCTTGATGCTGTGAAGTTGCCAGGTGGTATGGTTTTGGTGACACTGAAACCACTGGCAAATTCAGTTTGCAATTAATGAGTGCTTTCTTAGCCCAAAACATTTTCTTCTTGAGGAGAATAATTCCTCTCTCCCTGCCCCACCCCCCTCAATCCCCACGACTTTCTAGAATAAAATGTGACATTCTTGGAAAAGCAAACCTTGACACTTGGACATTTTTAAACAAAATTTGGGAAGTTTGATTTAAGCTTTTTTGTGTGTTTTTTTTTTTTTTTTTTTAATAACTTGAGCCACTTTCGGAAGAAAATATGTTGATTTGAAACAGAACAATACAGCAAAAGCAAAACTATTTTGTTCGGCATCACAGAGTATCCAAATTACTGCACTGCTTTTTACCCCCATTGCTCCTTCAAATGCTAAATAATTTATATTCTGGTTCAGCTGCGACTTGATTTTCGCCTTGAATACTTTGTCAACTCACTAAAGTGAATAAAATCCCTGATATCAGTCACCTTTTCATAACAGATTGGCATGGAGAATTGTCCCCTCCACCCTCCTCCCCACCAGCCCCAGCCAAGCTCTTTGACCCCAGCAGCCCAGAGGGAAAGCAAATATTCCAAGACAAATAGAGCAAACATTCAAAAAAGAGCAAGGTCAACACATAGCAGAGCTATCCTTTCCCCCCACAAAAAGAATGTGTGCATTTGTGTGTGCATCTCCCTCTCTGTAATTTTTATTTTTTATGTGATTATTTTCTAGTTCAGCTTCCAGAACAGCCCCTGACTTTTTCCACCAGATGGGTGGAAGGAGGGTGCAAAATGTGACAACAGAGAATCAAGGATGGAAGGCAAAGCACCAGCCCTGGGCAGAGGTCCAGCTCCATCCAAGGTGGGACCACTTAGAAAGGAAAGCAGGAGGAGTTTTGGGAACTGCGAGCAGAAAATGTCATGCAGAATGTGTGAGTCACGCAGGAAAAATGTGAAGAAAGGCAGGAGGACAGAGCAAAGCCCCCAAAGACCTGCTTGGAAAGGTCAGCTGGATCCAGAGCAGCCCAGTGCCAGTGCCTCCCCAGGAAGCACGGGGGAGGATTGCCAGGTTACACCCCTGGAGTGGAAGGAGGAGAGTGGAGAGAGCCAGAGAGGCAGAGAGGAGAACCAGAAGCAGGGTGCCAAGAGCTTTGCAAACCAGCAAGCCTCGGTGGAGTTACGTCAGTGGAGAGACCAACCCAGCAGCTAACTAAAGACACACGTCTCCGAGCAGCAAGCCCTGCCTCAGACACCAAAACTGAGCAAGCCTGCAGAGGACAAATCACTCGAATGGGTGAAATCTGATCAGTCAGAGGGGTCCTTTTTCCTGCCTTAATCCTCAAGAGATTATCTTAAAAATTCCCTTTTTTTTTTCCCTCTTCTATCCCAAAATCCTTCTGTGCTGAGGTGTGCCAGAGCCACCAGGCTTCAGGGGAGAGCTGGGCATGGCACAGGGTTGGCCTTTTGTGGAGCAGCACAGACTCTTCTCCTTGCACATCATCTCATTTCTTTGCCCCTTTCCACACTCGTGGGAATGTGCGAACTACTCTGGTGCACATGGATGCCTTTTTCTAGCCCAAAGATGTGCCACAGCCCTCCACTTCTAGCTCTGAATCATGCCAAAAACAGCAGGAGGAAAGGGACCAGGATTCTGAGGAAGTAAATACTTTTAAAGCACATTTTAGCACCTTCACAGAAGCTTTTTCCACTGTTTGTCTGCTTCAAAATTGCATTTCTCTCCTGGTTCCCAACTCAATTTTTAAAGCCTGGGTTAGCAAGAACTTCCAAAGCTCAGTATGCATCTCCAGGTGGACAGAAGATATTGAAAATTGCTGTTGGTTCTGCAGCTTCAGTGCATTTCTGCTGAACAGGAATTATCAGCTCCAATATGGATCTGTTGGACAGAGTCCAGGGGCTGACCATGAGCATGAACAGAGGGCTGGAGGAAAGACAGAGAGAATTGGTGTGGCTGGAGAAGACAACGTTCCAGAGACACATCAGAGCATCCTTTCAGTACCTAAAAGGGGCCTACAAAAAAGATGGGCACACATTTTTTAGCAGGGCCTGTTGTGATAGAACAGGAATAGTTTTAAACTCCAGGAGGGTCGATTTAGATAAGTTACAAGAAAGAAGTTTTTTACAAAAAAACTGGAGCACTGTCAGACATTGCCCAGAGAAGTGCAGAGATGCCCCATCTGTGGAAACATTGGAGGTGAGGTTGGATGGGGTTTTAAAGTCCCCTCCAACTCAAACTATTCCATGATTACATGATTCCTTGCTTTGTCTCCCAGGTGAGGGCTCCCAGTCCTCCCAGTCCTACTTTTATGTCCTGCTGAGTAGGGGAATGGTTTCCCACCAAGCTAATGGTTTCCTAAACCCAGTAATTAGTAAATGTAATCTTTTGATCCTAGGCATTTTCCTCCTATCTTTCATTTCCTTCCTTTTTTCCACATCCTTCACACAACCCTTGGGGGAAACTTCTCTCTCTCTTGAGGATACTAATGGAAATGCAAGGCTGTTTTTTCCCTCCCTTCTTCTTCCTCAAAACATGCCCCACTGGGCCCTTATCCACCACTGAATTAAGCACTTGATTGACCTCAGTTCTTTGAGAACAGCAGCTCACAAGCTTTGGAATCTGTGTGTACATAAGCCTTTGCTGGCTCTAGGACCTTAATGTGTTACTCTGCCACCATTCAATTAATTCCTGCAAAAATTGGCAGCCACAGGGATCAACTAATTCAGTTGTGCATTTCCTGCTGCTCTTGACTGGGAAAGGAAAATCTAACTCATGTTCATTACAAATGGAGCCTGGAAGATGAACTTCTGTAGGAATCACTTCTGTGCCAGGTGTTTTTTACGAAGGCTCAGTCTTTTCTCTCTTTGAAACAAGCACATCTTTCTCTGCAGTCGTCTGCTGGTGGTTTCACTTGGTTTTGGGGTGGCTGTCGAGGAGCAAATGGCTGGGGTCACCAGCTGAGAGAGCTGTGTGGTGCTGAAATGGTAAAATTCAGACCCAGTGAGATTATTAACTGGCACTGTGGTGGACAACTCTGCTCCTCTTTGCCCACAGGCAGCACTTTTAGATATTGCTAACTCCAGTGTGACCACAAAGGCTTTTGCCTTCAGATTAGACTAAGTGCCAGCTGAAAAGATATTTACAAAATGCCACTCACCATTGCATTGGTGTGAATTCTGTTTTACAGAGAGTTGAAGCAGAGATTTGCAAAACCACCAAAGGAGGATAAATCAGAACAAACCGATCATTTCACATTAAAAAGGCGGAACAAATTAACAGCTGGAATTGACAAGTAGCTGGTTTCAAGCACTCCAGAGACATCTCTCTTCTCAAACTGCAGTGCCCTTGGCCAAAACTTTTAATGGATTCAAAAGGAAATAGGCAACTTTGTAAGGAGCAAGTTCACCAGTGGCTATAAACCCTAATAAACTGGCTGGTGACTTTGGAGACTGATGCTTTAAACCCAATAGAAAATAAGGCAGGTTTGGAAAGGGATGTTTTTAGGGTGGTTTCATGGGAGTTTTCACCAAGTTCCTGGTACTGACAGCTTCAGGACACAAATATCCAGTCTGCAAAAAGCCTTTGGTCTGACTTAGCATAGCATTGGTTATGTAAAAAGTCACAGCAACTGAAGTACATCATCAGGATAATGGCATACACCAGATCCTTTCACCCAGCCATGAAATATCTAGGAATATGCCAAAAATCAAGCAATTGCTCCCCACAGAACCATGTTCAGGCTGATTCATCTGTCCCATCTCCTGCACACACTGGGAATTAAGGCACAAAGACCACCTATAAATAGATTTTGTTCCCAGATCACCATCATATATTAAATTAGTTTAATTCTAGTTGTCTCCTCCTTCTGAGACACTCACCCTATGTTCCAGCTGCTCAGAGTGAAATTCCACCAGAGTATGCAACCTTTACCCTTTGCATGTATTAAAACAATCTTGTGAGACCTTTTTTATTCTGTAAAAATAAAAAATTTCATTAGAGCTTCAAGGTAAGTTCTGCTTTCCCTTTTTTTTCCATTTGGCTTTTTGGGAGAGAAGGAAAAGTTTATTTTCTCTAGGTCATCTTCCTTCCCCTCTCCTCCAAGTTTTTCTGACATAGAGTTATGATTCATGGCAGCAGAATGCCACTGCTCACAACCTCTTTTTTAAGCATTCTTATATTTTTAGGACTCCCACTGTCTCAGAACACCAGGGCAGACACTGGGTTTTTTACAGGGATCCTCCTTAGGGAGGAGGGACTGACTTGCACTCAGATACTCTCAGAATATTCTGAGTTTGCACTCAGGACATTCTCCCCGTGTCATTCGGGCAGTGATGAGTGAGGTGGAGACAAACTTTAGCCACGCTCAGGTGCCCCATGTCAGGCAGGGCACAGGACATTGTGCTGCCTTTAATGTGTCTTTATGACAGGCTTGTGTAAATGTCTCTCAGTTGGTAAAACAATCACACCTCCAGCTACCCTGGCTCAGTGAACACAAAACTTTGCGTAAGCCACCAAATTATACACGTCTCCAGAAAATCCTGTTGGCTTATCCAAACACAGGGAGACATCCAGCCACCTTCTGCAAATGCCTTCTTGTGACAGAGGTGGTTTCCAGTGATGGCTGGAAGGAAGTTAAATAACCACTGCATTCCCTGGGTTCGTGGTGTCCCAGGGTGTTCTTTTCATTCCTGCTGCTTGGTCATGATTTCTGTGAGCTCTGACTGCCTAAAAGTGCATGGAAGTGCCATCAGCCAAACCTGGGGTGACTCTCACACAATGGGCAGGTGAAAAGAAGTGGAAAATCTTTCGACAAAGGAAATATTTCTCCAGGTGAGCAGGTAGATTCATCAAACACCTGCAAGAGTGCACCCATCAGATCATCTCTCACTCCAGCTCTCTCTCCTTCAAGGCTCTGAAGGAAGTTTGAGTAAATAGAAATTCTGAAATCCCAAGAAATGGCAAATATTTATTTGTTCCTTCTTGCCCCTCGAGGTGATTGTCCCATCACCTATATAAATGCAAAACCTATTACAGAAAATGTGCTGCATTTCAGGTTCCTCAGCCACCACGCTCCCACCAAGGCAGTTCTGGGCCACCCACACACCCTTAGAAGTGGTAAGTAATCGACTTAAACAGAAGTATTTAAGAATTTTCAGTCTTGGAAAAGAGAAGAAACTGAAGCTGCCTACTCCCACTTCTTTTTTTTTTTTTTTTTTCCCAGAATGTAGTGGCTCTTTTTGGACAGAAACTTCTGAAGTTTTTAATCTTCTTTCTTATTACCAGCTCCATATTTCATATATAGCTGTACTAACCTCCAAGGCTGAAATAGCAAGTAAGAAACCCAGTGCAGGTCAAATGCTAGGGAAAATGTACTTTGAACCTGTCTGAAAAGTTTTCAACAGAAAAATCTGTCAGTTTAATGCTGCTTGAACATGAGTCATGCAGTTCTTTGATGCATGTAAATTTCTGTCAGAGAACTGAAATGATTCAAAGAGCAACACAAGTATTTTCCTTTTCCAAACTTAATCTTTTCACATTTTCCTTTGCTGCATCTTGATTACCCTGTTTTGTTTTGGACTGCCATATATTCTGAGGTAAACACTCTTTCAGTTTTGAAAAACCAAGGCATTTTGATAATTTAAAAAACAAGACACAGTTAATCTTGAAAGTAGATGCTTCCATAGAGCAGCAAGATTAAAAATTCATATTAAAATTTCCCACGTGATAGAAATAATATTTTCTGTCATGCTGTCAGATACTGTTTTCCCTGTCAATCCTTTCCACCCATTTTGGATGTATTCTGGGACAAGAATTCTACTTTTCACATTCACTTTTTTTCCTTCTCATTCCCTTTCCTCCTTGTAGTAACATGTGCATGGCTGTACAAATGAGTAAGTAAAGGAAACGAGGGTTTCAGATTATCTGCCTGGCCTGTGGTGCCATTTGCCTTTTTCAGGGAATTTCCTGGGTGTTCAGCGCCCACGAGCAGCATCCAGCTTGCTGAAAAATCTTCTTTTTATTGCTGCCCAGTGGAATCACTGTGGTAATCTCCTTCACCTGTGACCTCCTTATTTCCCACCATTTCCTTCTTTCCTTGCAGAAAGGGGAGGACTGAGATCCAAAAGAAAAATCCCATTGAAAGAGTACCTGAAGCTTGCTTCCTTGTTCATGGCCATGGTTTTTGTGAGGGATTGGGATGGATATCCTTACATCCAAGAGAGAGTGGAGGATTGCTCAGGACTGCATGCATTTCCCAGAACCCAAAACCATGCACGGGGTTGGTGAAGAAAATGAAGAAAAAGAGGCAGGGTGAGCCAGAATCCACTCCTTCTCCGTGGACTATTTCCTCACTGCCATGCTGGTGACCTAGAATCTCTCCCATATTTTGCTCTTCAGAGCCCCTCAAATGATATTTGTACACTGAAGCTGTTTGATCAGGAGAAATTTGATTTTTTTTTAAGTCCACATGAGGAGCTGCTCTGAGATCAGGAATGCCAGTGACAGCAGCAGGACCAGGCAGAGCCCTAAAGCAAATGCTTCTCTTTGTTTGATGTATGGAGCCCAGGCAGGCACCAGAAAAGCCAGAGGGAAGTCAGAAGCGTGGATTTGTCGGCACCAGCCACTCCTCACAGGTGTCCCTGAGGGCAGAGCTGGTGCTCCTGAGATGGCACAAAGCCCTGGTACCCAGGACAAGTTCTCTTGGCTACCTTTGTGATGACTTTCCATTGCCCCAGGCAGAATTTTTGGCCAAAGTTTACATCTCCCCTCCCCAAACTGAGGACTGCAAACAGTCAGCAGCGCAGGTAACTCTGAGGGAACAACCAGCTGAATGACAAATGCATTTTTCTCCTGCCTTCACTTGGAAAAAAAGCAGCCAAAAAGCACAAAGTGGGCAAGGATTTTGTTTCTTTTGCCCTACCTCCAAGCAGCAGTGCTTGTTCTGTGTGGAGCCCAAGAACAGGACAAGTTGGCAGCCCCTTGTGCTGGCTGGCACCCAAAATCAGATCCACTCCGTGCCATCCATCCTCCCCAAGCCAAATGAAGGCAGGACAGGTTTCTTCTGCAAACTCGCTCCTCTTTTTGCATCAACACGTGCATGACACGCATTTATCCTGGAAGAATGACTCACAGTGGGATTTCCCACTGGTGTGACTGTTCTTGGACACGGGTCTGAGATAATGGGTGCAGACAGCAAGGGCATGGGCACTGCCAGCTGTCTTGTCCTGGCTTCTGTGGCCTCAGAAATCACATCCCGTGATGGCAATCAGCTCTTTCACCAGCAGGTTTGAGGCTGAAGGCCAGATTTTGCCCACAGAGCAGACAGGGAAGGTGGCACGTGTCCCTGTCCAGCCACATCACAACCTGCAGAGGAGATGTGACTTCCACCTTGCCACCACTTCACTGGGGTGACAGGTTAAGGCTGAAAAGTCTGTCAGAGAGAGGTGCAGGCACAAATACATATAACTGGAACTCTGGAGGACAACGTGGCCAGAAGAAGTAACTTTTGAATGAATAAGTGTTACCTAAACATTGTAATGCATCCCTAAATGTGATATTAAGCCTCATTAAGAACATGCCGCCACTTATATGACTTTATTCCTTAACTCTCCACCTGGATCATGTTATATGTAAGAAGGGAAGGAGGGGGAGAAATAAGATTGGGCTATGTATAAGGAGTTTAGGAATTTTATCCAGTTGGGAGGAAGACCCAAAAAGATCAAAAAGGCATCAGGTTACTTTCCCTGTCCTTCCTCCCAATGAGGGCACCTTCTTGTTAAGCTCCTGGCTATGGTTGTTTTAAGGACATATTATTATATAATATCATTTTTATTATTAGTGCTCTATCACAACTAGTTAATTTACCAGTGACAACTCTGAATCTCTTTTTTCAATAAACAGCATTATTTGTGAATCTGTGATCACACAGGTTCTTGTTGAATATGACCAGACTTACAGTGATAAATCTTTTCTCAGAAATTAAGCCCAGCAGCAACCAGTCCTCTGGTCTCTGAGGACCAGCTGGAAAGCAAAGGAGTTTATTTTCTGCCAGATTTCTACACCTTTAATGTAGCTGTCTTAGGACCAGCTGAAAGGAGGGACACAGTGAGAGCAGCCCCAAATTCTGTCTTATGACACAAACTTCCTTCTCACAGCTCCAAAGAAAAGCCCATGGATCATTAGCCACTCAGTCAGGCACTCACACTTTTTGCCCTAGGCATCATTTTTCCAACCTACCAGGACGAAATATGGCATGCTCAAGACTGGCAGGCACCCCAGTGCCACAGCCTGGATTTTCTTCCCTGTGAAGCACAGTGAGTGGTCAGGGAGCCCAGTTCCTACAAGAATCTCATTCCCCCATCAGTGCTGCCATCTGCCCCTGCCTTTGACAAAATAAAAGGCTCAAAAAAAAAGACAGACAGCTCCTGCTTGCCACCAGGGCTTTTTTGAGCAGAATCCTCAAATTTTAGCCAGGATGTGTGCTCGGTGTGCTGCAAGTTTTGGCAATCTCTTGTTTTTCCCTAGTGGGCTCAGCACTTGTATGTCTGCTCCCTGAGCTCAGCTTTGGAAATGTCTGCCCCAAAATGCATTTGTTGAGCTGTTTCTTGCCTTGTACCTTCACTCTTCTGTGCCCAGAACCCCCAGTGGAACTGCTCCACCTCGCTGGGGCACTGTCACCTGTGTCACTGCCACCAAACCCCAATGACTCCTTGATGGAATGTGTTTGGGAGTGGGATTTGTATCAGCTTCCATCTACCTGGATGCACTGAGAGGGAGCCTCTCCAGCTGAGCTGTGTCTAGCAGGGCTGGAGGCAAGGCCTCTCCTGAGCATGTGAGATCTTTCTTACACAATTTCTTGTTTCTTCCAGCCTCTATGGGAAAAGTTTTCCTACTTTTCCCTCATTCCCAAGCCTCCTTCAAGCCCAAAAACCTCTCAGTAACCAGTCAGGGAATACCCACTGCTCTTGCTCTCTGGAGAGGCACTCAGCTGGGAAGTGATGCTATCTAAGTGTGCCTCCCCCAAAATGCCACCTGCTCAGCTGCAGAGGGTGGTGACACTCACAAGGGCTCGCCCAAACGCCTGAATTCCAGCAGGTGGAATTCCAGGGAACTGACATCTCACCCGGGGAAGGAAGGTGTCAGGCAGCTGAGGCAAAAAGGAAAACTCAAGGCTCGGAGTGACTCTACCGAGACATGGAGAAAGTGGGAGAACAGGGAAATGTGAGATTCAATTTTTGCACTTTCCAAACCGAGTGGGAGATTTCAGCTCCAGCCTTGCTTCTCAGGCAGTTTGGGTGCTGCTGGCTCAAGCCACAAAATCAATAAAATTTAAAGCACCCTCTAGATCAGATAACACTTTTTTTGTAGAGATGATGCTGCACAGTTTGGCCACGGCCAAGGACAGCCAGAGACTGCCTTGTGCAGTGCTTTAACCACAACACAGCCCTGATTTAAACCACTTTCCTGTTCCTTTCAACACCCTGACAAAGCTGGAAATCTATGGCAGTGCATACACTGTGCAGTGATTTTAATACAAAAAATTGGATACAGATACGACCGAGATGTTTCCAGCTGATAAAGACAATAAGTGAGGGTAAAAACAAAAAGCAAAGAAAGTTCAATCTGAAAGTGCCTGTTTGAACTGGACTGTTTGGACAGTCCTAGCCTGACTTGGAGGGAGCAGGGCAAAGCCCTTCTGACGGCTTATCTGCAGAGCTATTCTTGGCTTCTCCATCTCAGGTTTTAGTTTGAATATCTGCAATTATTTACCTACAGCATGTACCAATTTTTTTTTTTCCCCTCTTGTTGAACAATGACTAATTGCCTCATGTGAAGGCAAATATTTAAATGTGTGTGCAGGAAAGCTATTCCCTCCCAGGCAGATAGCAGCACTGTTAAAAGCCTGGTGGCTCATTCGTGGGGTTTCACGTGTTGTGCTTAATTTCTAAGCTCTGTGAGGTTTAAAAAGCATCAGAGTTCTCAGGTTAAGGTTTTAAAGCACAGACTGAGGTGGCCTTTTCAATAATAAATGCGTGCAAACTTCCCTGTGGCTATACAGTTCATACAAAGCCTCAAAGGAGAAATTGAAATAAGAAAAGGTTTGCGTAAAAAGAAAAACAGGAACTGACTAATCAGCAAAATTTCACAATTTTCTTCAGCACAGAGAAAACATAAGACATTTGCAACACTTGCTGCTTAAATGAGCTGTTCAAAATTACCATATAAATTTATTTTTAAATTTTTTTTTCACTTTACTCTTTTGACAAACCAGTCACAGTACCTTTTCTAAACAAATCCCAGGGTTTTGGGAAGAAAGTGTAAGACAAAAGCTCAGGATTAAATGATTGATTGTACTTTGTAGTGTAAAAATTTAGGCATTTACCTAATCTTAAATGAAGAACAATCTCCCTACTCTTTGTTGGCAATTCACTAAAATGTAGTTTATGTCTCAGAGTTTTTCTGCATCACAGGCAATAGCACAAGGTCTCTTTTGTGGTCAAATCTTTTATCCACACAATACAGGTGCAGACAGAAAATTCGTGTATGCCAAATGGCATCCTGAAAAATGCTGTCTTTAAATAATAGAAACAAAATTACAAGGGGAAAAAAAAAAAGGAAAAGAAAAGCCATCTCACACTTAAATTGGCACGTGCAAAAGCACATAATGTTCAGATGGAAGTTTATTCAGATAATTTCCAAGTGTAAGCCTGGTCACCTGACTTCTGGGGAAGGAAGGCTTGTACAATATGCTAAGCTCAACACCACTTTCTCAGTTTTTCCCCCAAGAGGATTCCAAAGAGTTTGCAAACTCATCAGCCTGAAATCTCCTATTTTACCACAGAAAAATTTATATTGGTCATCCAGGCACCGTTCCACCTCCTCCAGATGTTGCCTTTCGTTTTCATTTTGCGTTGCATTGTCTGAGGTAAGTGACATCAGGATGGTAATATAAGCTTGCAGAACAGCATGTCCTGCTGCTGGCTGTAAGTGATGCAAAAAAAAAAAAAAAAAAAAATCAAAACAAAACAGAAAAAAAACCCCTTGTTTCAGCTGCGGATTTAATATCTGTCAGCACATGGACTTTTTATTTGAAATTAGAAATAAACTTCTTTTTTTTTTTTTTCCACTTAACTTGAAGCATCTGGGTCTTCAAGGGAAACAAATAGTTATGGCCTCTTACATGTAGCACAGGACTTGGTTTTTCCAAAATGTACATGAGCTTTTAACAGTCAGGACCTTGATCACATGGCTGAATATTTAGCTCAAAGGTTGATGTGCTTTCCTTTAAGTACTTTCCAGTGCTGTTCCAACAGAGACCTGAGCCTCGAAGATAAAATAAGAAGGTTTAAATGAAAAAGTTTAATTGCTTGCTAGCTTGGAAAGCTTCCTCCTCACCCACTTTTATACCCCAGGGAATAAATACACATATGCAGGATGATTTGCACTTCTTCCACTAATGCTGGAAATTATTGCTGCAATCACAGATATTTGAAATTATTTTTGCAAACAGGAGACCACAAGCATAAGTTGTCCTGCCCTTGTTGGCTCAGCACTGAAGGATCCTAACAAGATAATCCATATCTGGTGAGCACAAGGCATGCTGGTCTGCAAAGCATCCAGAGCTCCAGGGAACATCTCACTTGCAGCTGCCTGTCCCCAGCATGGTGTGATTTAACTTTAACAGCACATCCACAGGTCAGGGCCCTTCCTGCAGAAACATGGGGAAAAGCATAGCTGAGATAATCTAGTCCCAGGGCAGCCCAAACAAATGATAATATATTAAATAAAAGATACCCTTTAACATCAGAAATCATTCTTTACAGGTGGTCACAGCCTGACATTCCCAACAACAGAACTGGGGCTTACCCCTCATGGAGACCCAAAAATGGTTTGTCCAGGTGAGTTCCTTGTCCAGTTTTCATGGGGCACCGTGGTGCTGTTCATTCTTTCAATGTGAATTCACCTTGATGCTATTTGAGCCCATCAGAGCAAGTGTCTCCTAACACAGCTCAGTCTCTTTGTCAAGTCCTGGTGTAAAATTATTCTTGCAGGAGGTTGTGGTCCTACGCTTCACTGGCCTTGAAGCTAACAGCAATTTTGTTGCTGACTTCAGTAGATATCTGGCCAGAATTTGAAGAATCCAAGGGTTTGGGAGACAAAAGCTACTCAGAAAAAACACAGAATTCAAGCTTGCCCAGCCTGAATATAATTTTTATGCCATAAAATGGTATAAAAACTCCAACACTGTGCTATGGTCACATTACAACACTAGTGCACATGGCATCAGCTTTTTCAGGAAGTCAGAACCACAGCAGGAGCCTAGAGCAGGATTTTCATTACCCCTCCAGTGCTAATCCTTCTCTTTGCCCGTGCAGGCCACCCCCAGTAAAATCCAGACCAATAAGATCCAGACCACAGTCTGTGCTCAACATTAATCTAGAAAAGCAACCTGAAAAGTCTGGAGGAGGGTTGGGTGCCAAACTGCTGCCATGGAGCATTCAGGGCCCACGCCTGAAAATAAACTGAAATTTTCCTGAAAATACAGCAGCAGCTGAAGCCCTTGCCAAACACAAATGCATCCTGGCTGTCCCGTCCACCTTTGTCCAGGTAAGATTGCCCTGCTGGTCCTTTCTCCAAGCACATTATTTACTTTTTTACTATCTTTTTACTCCATAATGATCTTCTTTCCTGTTTGTGGCAGGCAACATCATGAATGCAGCAAGTCTCTTCCCTCTGCCCAGCCTCCCTCAGGAAGATCGTGGAATATGTGTCATCTGCCAAGTCCCTGGTTGGAAAACTTCAACCAAATATAGAAAGTCTGGACAAGAAATGAACAATTTTTTATTTTTTTTTTCCCCCATCTCTGCTGCCTGGTTTTAAGACTGTCTGCAGCTGCTGGAGGTACAGGGAGCCTTGAAAGAGTGACCACTTTTATTTTTTGACTAGATGGCAAGCCAGGCTCACCACAAAGCCATCTTTTATGGTTTTACAAAGAGCATGTGGCAAACCTTGGAAAAGCTACTTAGTCATCCTGTTAGTGACCACTGTCTTGTGGAGTTTTTTCCCTCTTCTCTCTCCCATGTTCCTCACAGAGATTTTCCTGCCACTTCCCAGAGCAGAGGCACACAGTCATCAGCTACTCAGCATGTTTAAGAAATATTTCCCTGCTGGTTCTAAGATATTTGTTTTCACAGAGCAGCGTGTCTCAGAGATTTAAAACTCACTTTTACAGGAAAATTGCAGTTTAACCACAAAAACAACTGAGAGCTGATAGAGCTATCCCTAGGAACAATTACCTCTATGGGTGCATCAAAATTTCAGATGTAGAACTGGACAACTAACTGGAAAAAAAAAAGGAAGGGAAAAAAAAAAAAAAGAACTAGATTTCATGGATAAATACAACAGTTTAAAAACCCCAAGCTGTTGCTGTGTTGGTAGGAAGTGAGGGTCCTCCACGCTATTGACCAGTCTGAGATCTAAATTGTGGCAGAATTTCTCTGCTATAATTAGAATATAATGACTGAATGTCACTCACAGCCTTTGGCTTTAATTGCCCAATTTCTGCTCATTTCAATTCCTGCTAAACCTTGCTATTCCCCACCTAGCCAGTTGCAAAGTGAGGGAAACACTATTTTACATCCTGGTTTTTCTCTTGGCATGGCAGAATTAGGTCCCTCCCATCTCCTGCTCAGTCCCCTATCCCTTGGAAATAACCCATTTAACAACAGGACACATCAAAGAGCCTCCAAACCTTTCTGTCAGGCTCCAGGTGAGAAAAATGCCCCACCTGGATGGGGCAGGATCAATCTGTGTCCAAACAGGGAACAAATCCCTGCTCCAGGTGCCCCTGGATGAATATGAGCCAGGTGGAGCTCATTCAGCTCAAAAGCAGAGTTCTGCCTCAGAAATGCACTGCACAAGGCAAGATGAAGTGCCATGAGGAGTTTGCAGGAGGTTGGGGGACTCTGTGCTTGGTTTCTGACAGGGAATTCCACTCGGGATGTAGGAATAATCTGGCCTGCAGCCATCCACAAAGATTTGTTTTCAAAGTGAGGAATTTGTTCAGCGGTTATCCCTCAGTGCCACTCCAACACAATGGAGAAAGGTCTGTGACACGAGGGGATGAACACATTTCACCCCTTGTCTTTTTCAAAGGTGGCTCCAATATGACATCAGAGTCAAGTAGAGGAAGGTTCAGTAAAATCATGGTCATTTGTGGGTGTAACTCCAGCCAGCCCCCATGAACAGAGCCTGAGCTGCAAAGGAAGCTTAAACAGTGCCTTCAGAAAGGGCAGAGAGCACACTTCAAATTATTTTTTATATCAGGAGTTTCACTAAACAAATTAAGGGGAGAAAACCCTCCAAGTGCTTGAGGAAACAGGAAAATTTATTAAAACAATTTTTTTTTTTAAATATAGGTATTCAAATTGCTCCCCTTCTTTCATCTTTTCCAACTCTTTACCCTTCCCCTTTCCTTTTGGGTGGAAGAAAGGTTAAAGAAGGAGAAACATCTGAGGGTAACAGTGACAGAAGCAATCAGGGGGAGAAACAACCACGTTCTAATTGAAGTAAAGAGTGGGGAATTGGGATGAGTAAATTTAAACTTTGGGTTGTTCATGAAGAACATTATTTTTCAAGAAATGCTGGGAGCTTCACCCTGGATCATCCTGTACTAAGGGAAGACACCCATGCTTCAGACACTGTTCTACACCAGCAGGACACTGAATACGGTCCCCCAAAAACACAAAGCAGAGGATCTGGATTTGAAAACAAAGCTTCTGAGGGACAGGGTTTTCCAGTCACACTCCAGGAACCATTTCTGCCAGGCTGGGAAGAGAGCAGGAGGGTGAAGGCACCTGCTGAACGAGCTGATGCTTCCCTGGAGATGTGTAAGCCACGAGTGAAAATGCCAAGAGGGACAGGTTTTTGGGGAAGGCACCTCAGTTTGGGGTAGATGCTCTTGTTTGGGAACTCTCTTCAGTTCCTCTGGGAAGCGTTTCCAGCTCACTTCCCCCGGATTATTGTTTTTATCTCTCAGGAGTAGAGAGGGAGCTGGAGAAAAAAGATGCATTATTAAAGTTGATGTGGTAGGAGAAGCAGCCTGTGCAGGAGGACATTTCATTCTGCAGCCCCCCCAGTTCTCTGGAAGACCATTTGTCTGCTGGTATTTACCTTAGGAACATCCCAAATATCAGACAATTTGTATTTATTATTCAGAGCTTAGCACAGTGTCTAGTAGTTACTTTTACATTTCACTAAAGAGATAGATAAAGGGCTGCAAAATGTGTGTATTTTGAAAGTTAGTTTTCCACAAAGTGTACACAACCAGACTGAAATATGGCCCCGTTTAGCACTGGTGTTTTGAAAGGAAGTTACTACTTTCAGCCATAGCAAACCATATCACAGCCTTCTTTTTAATGAGTGAAACTAGAAAAGAAAATGTTTTTATTGATTCATCTGAATAGTATTTTTCCATGACAAAATAAAAAAAGAAAATAAAAAGGATTTGTTTCTTTGGGACATTTTGGTTTTAAGAGTCTCAAATGAGTTACTGAAACACAAAACTACACTGGATTCTACCATCTCTAATTACCCATAAAAACTTATTTTTTTCTGAACATAAAGGTCTAAAATTTTCCCTAGAGAACCTACAAACACTGGACTTGATTTTAGCCTTAGATACACACAGTCTTGAGAGTCTATACTTATGAGTAACATTCTGGTAATTTTGGTCAGACTGCTCAAAAGCCCATCAAAGGCAGCAAAGGTCATTGTCTTCAGAGAGTTCAGATTAGAAATCACCAATAGCAGAAAAATAAAGGGGACTAAGAAATGTTAAGCTTAGCTAAATCCCAATGGACGTGTCCATCAGAAAAGGAGCCAAACCAGAGGTAAATGTTTAAAAAAAATAAGTATATTTTTTTGTCCTGCTTACAGAGACTTGGCATCAACCAGAGCATGCAGTGTTATGTGTTATTGGATACCAAAACCCCTCTTATAAACATTCTGTCAATATCTCTCTTCTTTAATCTCAGCAAACTGATGGTTGGTAGCAATTACACAGGATGATTTATTTAAAGTGCTGTAGTAGGCCTAAGCTAATCCACGAGCTCTTTTTCCTTGCCCAAGCCATGTGGAACTCGTCCTTCAGCTGTATATTACACGACCACAACTCATTTATCTTTCCATTTTCCAAGGAAATCTGACAGAGGGAGACACAAGTGCTTTTCCTGCAGAGAGAGCCTGCTCAGATCCAAACCTGGGTGGAAGGTTTGAGGAAGATAACAGAGCACTTCCTATTATTGATCCACATAAGGTCACAGAGGGGGTTATTTGTATTTCCCTGGGACTAAAATCTCAGGCCAGGCTTAGCTGTGGTGAAGGCAGCACAGAATGCCATTTATTCCCACGGGACAAGTGCCCATTTAGCCTTTAATTAAAGGGAAAACTCCTCAGAGAGGGAGTGCAGGGTGCATGTAGTGAGATCAGACCTCATCAGAGCACCCTGGGCCACGCTGGGATGACCAAAACCTGCTGCCTTTGAGGAGTTTCCCTTGGCAAAACCTGCTGCAGAGCCTCAGAGGCAGGGATCCAGGCTCACACCCTCCTCCCTCCAGATGCTTGGAGCAGCTCAGCTGCAGCACAGCTTGCAGGAGCCTGGCTCCAGAGCTGTGGAGGGAGCAGATCCCTCTGTGCTGGGTGGGGTCCTCGGTTCCAAGCCATCTCCTCAGCATCTCCCAGCTCTCCCAACACCTGTCTGAGCAAAGGAGAGGTGCCAAGCTCACAGCCACTGCAATGTGCAGGCTCCCTGGCAAGGTCTCAGCAGTGGAAACAGGGCTCTGCAGGACCTGTGGTAACCCAGCCTCAGCCAGCAGGATCTGTCTCAGCCTTTCTCAGCATTATCCCAGGCTCCAGAAAAGCTGCACTGACTGGCAAAAACTTCTTCTCTTCTCTTCTCTTCTCTTCTCTTCTCTTCTCTTCTCTTCTCTTCTCTTCTCTTCTCTTCTCTTCTCTTCTCTTCTCTTCTCTTCTCTTCCCCTTCCCCTTCCCCTTCCCCTTCCCCTTCCCCTTCCCCTTCCCCTTCCCCTTCCCCTTCCCCTTCCCCTTCCCCT